>OZ025245.1:24770882-24813382 GCA_964019155.1 Osedax fenrisi | reverse complement strand
ACTATTTACTACATATATTTAATATTGTTGGTATTCTTTATATTAATTTTATATATTTAGGAAATAAATTTAGATAACCATGATATTTATTTTTATCACATACATACACACATACACACACACAAACACACACACACATATACACACATAGACACAACTATACACACACACGCAAACACAAACACATATACATACATATTTATATAATGTAATTCATAATTTATCTTAACTTAATTATTTTGTCATAATTGATATTCAAAAAATAATATAAATATAATAATGTTAAACTTAATATTAAGTGATAACTTAACATTTAATATATTTAATATTGATATTTAATAGCTAATAGATGCACCTTATAAGGTCTATAATCTATAGATTAAACCTTAAAATTGAAGATAGAACATTTGTAAATTCAGTTAATGTCATCATTCGTAAAGTTTGAGTTATTATTTTATTTGTTAGTTCTTTATTTGTTATACCTTATAATGTTATATAATACTAGAACGTTATAATAATAAATATTAATAATATATAATAATAATATGATACAATATGTTGATATAACAAATACATAAAATAATAGGTCATCATTATATAATATAATATATTTTGTTTATAAAATATTAAAATTCCGTATCCGATAATATTAAATTGTACATACTAATATATATTCTAATATATATATATATATATATATATATATATATATATATATATATATATATATATTGATAGGGATACATTATATACATATTATAAAATAAATTATACCTCTTAGTAATGCATAAAATTCTAAATTCTGCCTGCAAGTCATATATGGAAATATATCGTTTGTTTGGGGGCAATATCCTACTATTTTTTGGGCCTAAAAAAATTAATTATTATAATAGTTTAATTAAAATAGTTAGTTTTTATTTAGTATTATTAAAGACTACCAGATTAATGATTTGTTATTATATTTTATCTAATATTATTATAGATATCATTATTTTAGTTTTATGAATATTTTTAGAATATTTATAATATAATTATAAAGTATGTAATAATAAAATTAAATATTAAAAATATCATGTGAATCATGAGAATTATTTAATAATGAATTAAATCTAATAGGAGAAAGTTATTTATGTATTTATAAATATGTAATAAGAAAGTTTTAGTCATATTAATGTAAAAAAAATAGTTTAACATTTATAAAAAAAATAAATAATAATGATATAATATACTCTATCATTATTATTTTTATAAATGTTAAACTATTTTTTAAGGTAAGATATATCTTTGATACATTTATAAACACAGAAGAAGATAAATAAAACTAAAATAACTAATATAATGTTTATTTATAGTAACAATACTTTTAATATATTAGGGGGCAACTTGCCGGAAATATTGTAACTTTAAAACGATTTTCTATCAAGTTAACTACAATTTTAGTGGGAAACCCCCTTAATTTCCGAAAACTTACCTAAAATATAATAAACTCAATATATGGTTATTGATTATAATGGGTTATAGATTTTAGAATTATCGATATTTAGGAATCTTTTGAGGGAGCTAATAAAGAGGGTTGTAGGAAGGAGAGATTTCATAGAATGGGAGCTAGATTTCTAAATTAAATTCTAGAATTTAGCGATGCTTGACTAAAGTTCTGAGATATAATGAGAGCAGAAATTTGATTCGAAACGTAGTCGATATATAACATTTTAAAAGTTTTATCAGAAATATATATATATATATATATATATATATATAGTTAAGGTTAAATAATATATTTATTTATGAATCAGGGAGATATTACGTAGTTTACATATAAGGAACAAGGGCAGCCATACACGATAGCCACACAGGCTATAGCCACATTATTAGTGAGAGGTTGTATCATAGTGATTCATGAGTTTTATACTGTACTAACTAGTAGGTATTGAAGGGCGATTAATACGATACAGTGGATTAGGGAAGAACAGTAGTAAACTGGGGAGAGTACAAACTTATAAGAGCATTGTATAATGTCTGAATAAGTCTTGTGTAAAGTTATTTCCTAATTTTCTATTATATATGGATGAAAGTTGGAATATTTTGTTTGACTCTTAAATAATAATTTCTCATAAAAGACAAAGATGTAACATCTTGAATATAATCAGAAAACATATTTTAATGGTTATTTAAAAAATGTGTTCCTGCATAAGAAATATGGCTGATATATATATATATATATAGTGCAAACAGATAGGGAGGGATCTGGAATGGAACACAGGGGAACACCATGGTTAAGGGTAGCCAGGAGTGTGAGATATGTATATTATAATAGAACAATTTCTGAACGAGAGAAAAGAAATGCACCGAGAAGGATTATAAGAAATTATAATGCTATGTCAGATATGGAAAGCATAGTAAGACGTAATATTAGTAGAGTACGGTTGAGGGTAAAAATTAGATGAGAAGTCGAGTAGCATTAGCTATAGGTATTTAAGGTACACGATATTGTTATATACATACTAATGATAGCTGTTGGCCTTACTTATTATAAAATTATTAATGTTAGTTATATATTTAGTTCTAAATATATTATACAAGATAAAAAAAATATTAGGTATTTATATTTATTTACTTTCTAGAGTTATAGTGATTTTAGTCAATCATACATCTCATATATTCACTATGTAACAATTTATAACTGGCGCCTCCCCTTAAATTTAATAACTCATATTAAAATAGGTGTACACTGTACAATAGTACTTTATTTATATACTATATAAGTATAGTAAACCACATATATATGTGAATATTATCATACAAGATTGCGTATTTAATGATTTCATATATTAATAGATCTTAAAGAAACATATATTATATTTATTTGTAATGTAAATAAGTAAATACATATATATATATTATATAATCATGTATATCATAATGTACCTATAATCACATAATTATATAAATAATGTTATATAAGTGTATGTCACCTTAATTTTATCAGTTTTGATATTGAAGTTATTTAAGTAGGCAGTTCCGTACGTTGGATCTAATAATCCAGTTAACATTTTAAATGTCGAACTCTTACCTGGTATTAATGTATAATATATAATATATATCTTTATTTTATTAAATATATTTAGGTAAACCTGCATACTTATGAATTATTATAATTTTAAATATAGATATATTATTATTACCTTATTACCTATCCCATGACCTCGGGTGGTCGTAGGGGCGCCATCATTGCTTTTGAAACCACTTTCCGCCATCTACTTCGGTCGCCGGCTAGCCTCAGGGTTTCGGCGAAACTCAAGTTCGTCCACTCTGAGATATTATGTTCCCACCGCTTCCGTTGACCACCACGTTTGAGGCCTCCTCTTACTGTGCCCTGCATTATTGTTTTTGATAGACCCGATGCTCGTGTCACATGACCGTACCATTTCAGCTTTCTCTTCTTAACAGTAGATAGCAACTCTTCATATTGACCGATTTCCAGTATTATTCTTCTTTTTACTTCCTCATTGGTAATGTGATCTATGTAGATTATGTTCAGTAGTCTCCTGAAACACCTCATTTTCATCGCTTTGATTATTTTCTGTATATCTGCTGTTAACGTCCAGCTTTCGCATGCATAAAGAAATGTGGACAGTACTAAAGAGCGCATTAGCCAAATTTTTAATTTTAAGGTAATATTCTTGTCTTTCCATATTATTTTTATCTTTGTTAATATAGCTGTAGCTTGTGCAATTCTGCGTATAATTTCAGGTTTAGAACCGTCTTCGCTTATAGTTGCTCCTAAATATATGAATTTCTGAACTTCCTCCACCTTTTCATTTTTCACTTGTATGGGGTTAATAATTCCTTCTGGATGGTTTGTCATTGTTTTAGTTTTGCCAACATTACTTTCCATACCATAGTCGTCAGATGTCTTCACTAATATCTCTACTAATTGCCGAAGTTCCTCCTCGCTGCCTGCAATACCATCAATATCGTCTGCGAATCTGAGATTTGTTATTGGTCTGCCTCCTCTACTTACAGAACCAACATGACCATCTAGATCATCAGTCATTATTTTTTCTAGAAATAGGTTGAACAGTGTGGGAGATAGCAAACATCCTTGTCTTACACCAACAGTTGTCTTGAACCAATCACTAATCGTTCCATCTTTATATACAGCGCTAGTGGAATTATTATATAAACCTTTAATAGCACGTAAAATATCATGATCTATATTATAGTTCTTCATAGTGGCCCATAGTGCTCTATGACATACCCGATCAAACGCTTTCTTGAAGTCTATGAATATATGATATAAATACTGTTGATGATGAGTATATTTTTCACATAACATTCTTAGGTTAAATATCTGTTCGCTTGTATTTCTACCCACACGAAAACCTGCTTGTTCTTCTGCTATAATATTTTCTGCTTGAGGTCTTAGTCTGTTTAATATAACGTTTAGCAGGATTTTAATTGGATGGCTTATGAGACTGATAGTTCGATAATTATTGCATAATTTCAGGTTACCTTTCTTTGGGATATTTATAATGAGTGATTGTGTCCAAGCCTTTGGCCAAATTCCTGTTGTCCATATTCTTTTACAAATAAGTGTAAGTATTTCAATTACCTTTTCACCTCCAGCTTGTACTAATTCACCTGGTATATTATCGTTGCCTGGGGATATTCCCTTCTTCAAGGACTTAACTGCCTTTTCAATTTCACCATTCAGGATTGGAAATGATAATTCTTCATAATTATTTGTTATTTCCAGTACTTTAGGATTTCGTTTTAATGGTTGGTTGTATAGTTCCTTGCAATACTCTGTCCATCTGTTCATTATATCTTCATTTTACATTAGACAATTACCATTTGAATCTTGAATAGATCTTGTTACTCCTTTATTTTCACAAGTTAGGTCTTTGAAAATTTTAAAAGCTTTCTTGCTATTATTTTTTAGCTAAGCTATATTCAATATATGAGCATTGGTTTTCAATCCATTTCTCTTTGGCTTTTTTCATTTCTTCTATGACTTTTTTATTACATCTTCTATACTCCGTACTTGAGTTATTCACTTTCATTTCTTTCTTTAGTTTACGATGTTCATCACATAATTCAAGCAATCTTTCATTCATCCATGATTTATTAATAGTTCTTCCTTTACCAATAGTTTCAGTAGCTGTTTCATATAAAACATTATTAAATTTAATCGTCATTTCATCCACATCAAATTCAGTGTCTTTTAGGTTGATCAATGAATTAAATTTTCCACCTATTATTGAATTGAATTGATCTAAAATAGATGGTGATTTCAATTTGTTTAAATCAAATTTAATCCTGTTGAATTTATCTTTTTTAACTCTTTTTAGTTTCAAACGGAATGTCATCATAACTAAATCATGGTCGCTTCCTACGTCTGCGGCTGGGAATGTTCTTGTTTGTTGTAGATTGACACTTGAACGAAATCTTCTCTTAGTTAGAATATAGTCTATTTGATTATGATATGCGTGATTAGGACTATGCCAAGTCCATCTCCGTATGGAAAGCATAAAGAATCACGGAGATGGACTTGGCATAGTCCTAATCTATAGTTCATTTGAACTAGCAAATTCAAGCAGTCGTAGGTGTAAATTCAATCTGTCATTTGTGATTGGGTTGCAGTTTGTGCCACAGGTTCCTTCCCATAATTTGTGTGCATTTACACCAACTTTAGAATTCCAATCACCTTGCACAATTAATATGTCCTTCTTTGCCGTATTTTGTATAACATTTTGAATGTTATCATAAAAAGTCTCAATTTCTTGATCACTATATTCTGTGGTCGTAAACTTGAATAATTGTGACATTAAAAGGAGTTGCTTTGAGTCTAAGAACTAGAATTCTGCTAGAAATGGCTTGAAATCCTATAATTGATTTGGTAATATTTTCATGAACGATAATTCCGACACCTTGTTCATGCTTATCTTCCATACCACAATAAAATACTTTATGTCCTTCAAACGTTGAAATTTCACCAGTTCCTTTCCACCTCATTTCGCTTATACCGATAATATGCCAAGTATATATTTTTAATTCATGAGTTAATTCTGCCAATTTTCCAGGTCCGTTTAGAGTCAGGACATTCCAAGTTCCAATAATCACATTGTTCCTTATACGAATTCCATGGTTACCAGTCATTAACTTATCACCTCTATCCTGGTTGGAAACAGTGAGCGCGGTCCTTGTTATCCCGGGTGACGGCCGATCCGGTATGGTATTTATAAGTTGTTTCATTTCATGATGTGTATCTTGGGCAGTAAGTCTAGTGGAGCCCATCCCTTTCCAGACTGTTTATCACCAAGAGTTAATATACTTCCGTGACCCGAATACTTAGCCGTTGGTACATCGAGTACTCCTCCGCCTTGACCGTTAGTTAAACTAGTAACCTTCCGCTCATTAGTGTAGTATTGACACTACACCCCTCATGTCGTTTAGCCCATCAGCTAAAATGGTTTTACCGGGATGTGGCACTTGGAGCCAGACATGAGAGGATTTTGGGAGATGGAGAGATGACCAGTAACACTATACATTCAATGAATGTAGCTGATAGTAATTAAAGAGATATATACAGATAATTCAATTATATATTAAAAAAGTATAGGTATATTACAATATACTGTATATACATATATTCATAAATATATTAAATATAAATGATAACTAAACGTTGAATATATCATAAATATAAGTATGGTTAAATATACAACTAAATTACCTAAGTTATTATTCAATAATTTAATTTATTATTCAATTAAATAAAATATGTATCACTTTAATATGAATTATATCCAATATATATATATATATATATATATATATATATATATATATATATATATATTATTACAATTATTATGTATTTCAGGTAGGTATTAATGTAATATAACTGCTAAATAAGATTGACCTACTGTAATCACTAACCACATCCGTTGAAGCCGAGTAAACCGAAGCACTGAGACTTCGGAACAGCTAGGAACAGATCGTTAACTACTGTTTTCTCGTCGTACATCTATACACATATAATACACGTTAAACGTTTTAATATAGTTATTTATTTATATATAGTTTAATTAGAATGGATGAATGCATGTTATATTATTTCCTGAATATTGAATGTAATAAACTGATGGAAATTTAGAAGCTATGTTTAAGCTTATATTAAGAATATCGTTAGTATAACAAAACTATTATGTAATACTATATTATATGTAATTATTGTAAATCTCTCTACCCATTGCACACCCTCCATTATTATATATCGATTGTACCTCGCTGACACTTAAGCTTCCAAGCTTAACTCTTCGTCTCAATCCGAATTTATCGTTCTTCGTTCTTAAAAACCCGAATATAGTTTATTATTTGACGAATTTCATGATTTCATCCATATTCTTCCTCCATATTCTTCCTATTTACAGATAATTTTTGATGAATTAAACTATAACTTTAATTCTCTTATCTTCTTCAAACTCCTAACCGAATATATTTCCTAGTGCTAACATATATCATTTCCTACCCACTCCAGTGATAATACACTTGATACGATATTTACACGCCTATCTATTCATCTTATTATATGTATCAACCCTAACTCATTTCAACAAATTTAACTACTAACTAATAATTGTATTGTGGAATTATCTATAAATATAAAATTCATAAAGATTTAACGAAAACATATTAAATATAGATATATTAAGTCTATTCACCTACCAAGCTTTGTAAGCAATATTAAAACTGCGATATCCTTTCCAACTTCCCTTTTTCCGGTTCTCCTAAACTATGTTCTCCTAAATATCATAAATCTACATGCACATACTAAAACTACATTAATTACTGACTTATATTTTGATGTTTGGTTCTCTCACAAACTTTACATCTTCAAGAACAGTATTCGGATATTGGCGAACAAATTTATTAAAAATCCTCCTACTGAAACAAAATTAACTCTATCACTAACCAAGAGAGTAACTATTCTAATTCCATATATTATAATACACATATATAATTTTTCTACTCTAATACTCCTCAAATTCTTTATACTGACAAATAAAATTATACCCCTTCTAAAAGAAAAAATCCTTCACATAGCACCGAAAACGTAACATTTTCAATTATGCCCTCTTTTTGAAAAATTATTTGAAAATAAAATTGCTCGCATTAATGATACTATTCACGATTCTAATGCTATCATAGCTATCGACAATCATATAGACTTATTGGGCATATTCAATGTCCCTTCTCTAATGGTGTAAATAATATGATTATAAAAGTTCACACTGATTTTCATACTACACACGTTACCCTTATTTTCTCCTATTTTCTTGGATTATATATCGAACTTACTAAACTCTAGCCTTTTCGTTTCATCTTTACTTCAAGAATACCATAACCTCTCTTATTCTAAAATAATAAACCTTGATTAAAACTCCCTTAGAAAGTATCGCAAATCCCTCATACTATCCATTCTATTAGATCCCTCACACGTTTTATTAATCTTATTTCTTCTTTTCACTCTACCTCTAATCACGAAATCATCCACATTATTATTTCTGTATTACTTATTTTTGTCTAGTTTTATCTTAAACGTTTTATTATTACTTAGTTGTTATCATATTATTATTATTATTATTATTATTATTATTATTATTATTAGTATTATTATTATTATTATTATTATTATTATTATTATTATTATTATTATTATTATTATTATTATTATTATTATTATTATTATTATTATTATTATTATTATTATTATTATTATTATTATTATTATTATTATTATTATTATTATTATTATTATTATTATTATTATTATTATTATTATTATTATTATTATTATTATTATTATTATTATTATTATTATTATTATTATTATTATTATTATTATTATTATTATTATTATTATTATTATTATTATTATTATTATTATTATTATTATTATTATTATTATTATTATTATTATTATTATTATTATTATTATTATTATTATTATTATTATTATTATTATTATTATTATTATTATTATTATTATTATTATTATTATTATTATTATTATTATTATTATTATTATTATTATTATTATTATTATTATTATTATTATTATTATTATTATTATTATTATTATTATTATTATTATTATTATTATTATTATTATTATTATTATTATTATTATTATTATTATTATTATTATTATTATTATTATTATTATTATTATTATTATTATTATTATTATTATTATTATTATTATTATTATTATTATTATTATTATTATTATTATTATTATTATTATTATTATTATTATTATTATTATTATTATTATTATTATTATTATTATTATTATTATTATTATTATTATTATTATTATTATTATTATTATTATTATTAGTTTCTTTGACCAAGAGAGAAGGGGGTACATGACCCTATTTTAGTGCCAAACACACCGTATACCATCATCAGTATCATAGGTGCACCTATTGGTGATATAATATATTACGGTAATTGTAAAACGTTCTAATCTTTTTAATTTTTTAATTTCATAGTATTCTTTGATTATTTCTATAACGTATGTTATCGTTAGCAAATATTTATACTTTATACTTTTGATTATATATTCTACTATTTATTTGCTTAAATAAATTATCAATCAATAATAATAATAATAATAACAGTAATATTAATAATAATAATAATAATAATAATAATAATAATAATAATAATAATAAAATAGGAAATATTCATACTAATAATAAAATGTAAAACTAAAATATAAAGTAATATTTTAATAATTTAAATATAATATCCCATATCCATAACCTTTGTCAGTCCGTCTAAGAGTACAGCTTTGTCTTGATACTCTTTGTTTATCAGCATCACTTCATCCTTTTCTTTGATGACGTCGGAATCAAGTATCCGCGCCTTAGCTTTATCTAATGGTGTTAGGTATTGAATATGTTATTTGTAGTTGATATGACACCCCTATTGAGTATTATATACTCCATTATAATGGTATTGTAGTGCATTGGATGGAATGGATTATACTATAATGGTGTCAGGTGTGCGCAGTCATGCGTAACGAACACTATATAAAGACAAACCATATTCTAAATAAAGAATTATAAACTAAACACATAATGAAATTCTTCCGTGTTACACTTCGAACTAATAATAATGAAAGTATACGATAATGTACATACATATTAGCATTGTATGCATTACAAATAATAAGAGTGTTCGTGTATTTACTAAATTCATAAATACATAAATATAAACATAAACTAAACTAAATACATAAACACGTAGTACTAAAACTATTTGGCACTATTAAGAATTCATCATTTACGTGCATATTCCGTTGTAAATTTACTTTAATTAAATGAATATCTAATTCGCTTATTATCCTAGAGGATATCAACTATAGGACATCATCTATAGGATATTCACTATATGACATCAACTATAGTTAATTCATAACTAGTTTACATATGATCTCAGCAGTAGTGAACGTAATGTGAGCATTAATATAATTATTACGTAAGTAAGAGCAATAATATAATTATTAGATTTTGAGATTAAATTATTAAGTTTTTATAATATATATATTAAGATTAATATATTCCGAAAAAGATTATAATATTTATATGATATATATATATATATATATATATATACTTTTTTTATATACCTATAGGTTAGGATACAATTGTTAGTTTAATAACACAAACAAATAAATAAATGGACACACACATTTCCAGTAAGACTTTTGGAGTGTTTTCAACACTGTGTTGACTATAATAATTAAATATGCATATTATATGAAATAACGAATATATCAACATTATATGAATGAATGAATGAAAATAGTTTATTTTGTTCAGAAAATAAAAACAATTTTAGAAAATACACTTTCTGCTCAAAGGAGAGTATACTCGAGGTGTACCTAAGATTATCTCGTAAATGTACTCACAACATATAATAATTTTTATTTATTTATTTATTTATATATAGTTTATTGACTACAAAAACACTGTGGTTATAGGCGTCATTAGATAATAAAAAACAAAAACAAAAATAAATAGAGAACGAATAATAAAATAAAATAGAACGAATTACAATGACTTAAAATGAACATACAGTTTACGTTTAAACAATGAAATTAATGTAACACAACGGATATACTAAGGAAGAGAATTCCAGCTTTTCGGAGCAATAACCGAGAAAGCAGATTCAGAGAATGCCAACGATGTAGATTGTTGCACCAACTTCATGATGTGGCACTTCCGACTTGATCTGTTCGAACTCTGAATAGTAATGGATTGAGCTAAATATTCAGGATATATAATCCACAGTGAATAGCCTTATGTGTAATACACAATAGCCTATGTATACAAATATATCTAAACTTAAGCCAGCCTAATGATCTCATTAAAACAGATATAGAAACAATTGAAGCAAAGTTTAGTTTATATAATACACGTATAGCACGACGTTGAATACGCTCAAGTTTATACATCAGGTTGACAGGTAAATTACATAATAATGAACAGCAATATATAAGTCTGCTGAAAACTAGCGAGTGAATTAAACATTTCGTCATGGCGAAGGTAAGCTTATTACGAGATTTTCTAATATTATATAGAAGATAGTTGGCAGTGCTAATCATGTTATTAATATGTGGAGAGTAGTCTAGGTGAGATGTTAGAATGAAACCGAGGGTAGTTATAGATTCAGAAGTTGGTAGAGATAGTAAAAAAGGATGAGTGATTGATAGTGGAGAACTGGGTCTCGAAAATATGATAGTGTCAGTTTTAGTCATATTTAAGGAGAGAGAGTTATGAGAGAACCATTCAGTGAGATTAGTAATACAGTTAAACATAAACATTTGAATCATATCAGAATCACTAAAACTAGGAAATGACGTATATATCTGTAGATCATCAGCATAAAGATGATAGTTAATATTGGGATATTTGAGAAAACTTGATTTAATAGGGAGAATATAAATAATGAACGATTATAATAAACGATTATAATATTATACTATAGTGATATATAGTGATATATCACCTCTACTCTTCGATATATACATCGAGGAAATAATGCCGGAAGTACAAGATAATCTAATGCCATCGATATCAATAGGTGGGTATCAATAGACCAGTATGGAATCTAACATATGCAGATGACATTGATTTAATAGCGGGCACCAATAAAGAGCTTCAAGATATGACCAATCAACTGTCTAAATGTGCAGGCAGATATGGCATGGAAATCAGTTAAGAAAAAGTAAGGTAATGGTTAATAGTAATGACTCATCTCTTCATGCTGAAATCACATTAAATGATAATACACTGGAAGTAGTCAACGCATTCTGTTACTTAGGAGCAACTCTGTCAAATGATGATTCATGTGAAACTGACATCAGAATACGACTAGCTCTTGCGACTTCAGCCATGATACGAATATATGTTATAGGGAACAGCCGACACATACAATTTAAGCTAAACTATAATGTATACCGTTCACTCGTCCTTTTTATATTAACTTATGGATGTGAGGCCTGCACCATTAGCATTGCAATTAAGAATAAACTGCAAGTATTTGAAACACAGAAAACTGCTGGGCATAAAATATCAGGAAAAAAAGACGAATGTGTATGTAAAAGAGAAGATGATAGCACTAATCGGCAAATATTATCCTCTGATACACATGATCAAACGACGCAAATTAAATGGTATGAGCATATATCCAGATATGACGGTTTCAGCAAAACGATAATGAAATATATTGTTGAAGGTTCGCAAAAGCAGGGTCGTCCGAAGAGTCAATCATTCAACAATATATCTGATTGGACTAAGATGGACGCGAACCAACTATTGCACACAGTTCACGATGGCAGGAGAAAGTGTATTGTTAAGGCAGAAATAACTGAATTGATTCCATCTACGATTTCAAGTCACGGGACTAAAAGTAAAAGTAAGTAATTTAATTAGTTAATGTTTTATTTATTTTTATTCTTTTTTTTAATTAATAATACAATTTAAGTATCTAAATAATACAATTTTTAGATTTAGTTTTATTGGTGGTATTAATATTATAACGCATGCGATTTTTGCGAAAATCAAAAAAGGTCATACGCTGCGCGCTGATTGATTATAGAGTGTCCGTATTAAGACACCTAGAGTGTATGCTAGTGACTTATATGACTTCTAGATATATGCTTATAACTTAATGAATATTTGAAAAAAAATATAGAAATGATATATATAATTTTTAGAAAGCTTTATTTTTTAATAATATAGTATTATATTTTAGTTATGTTTATCGATGCATTTGTATATGTGTATACTTGGTTTTAAGTTGAATTTTTTTCTTTATAAATTTAAAAACGTAATAAAATAATCAGTTTATTGGATATATCAGCAATATTTTGAATGATTAAAAAATAAAAAATACTTTTTTATAGACCATTTATATAATTATGAATATTTTATTGATTAAACATTTTATTCTAGGATTTATAGCTTCTGAGATACCGACAGTATTTGGGCACTGTCCGTATTCGGTTACTTTTCCCTATTACTTGAATGCATATTAAAATCTATGTACATTTATCGATATTTAACTTATCAATGTGTCAACTTGTTTATCGCTAACCAAGAAGATAACTGTTTTAATTCACTATTCATTAATTCACTTAGATCAGATATAGTATCGCTTGAATACATTATATTCGTATCATAGGCATAAAGTACTGGTTTAAATAATGTCGATATATTTGGCAAATCATTTATATATAAAATAAATAAAATTGGTCCTAAAACAGAACCTTGTGGAACACCATACTTTATTTTTTTAAATCAGATAAAATACCGTCAAACTCATATATATATATATATATATTATATATATATATATATATATATATATATATATATATATATATATATATATATATATATAATAGTTATTGAACACATCGTAACCTTTCTTAGCGTCAACCGTCAGACCAAATTCTTCTTCGAATATAAACCACAGAAACAATAAAAAAATAATAAAGTTCGCTAGGTAGTCGTATCCTGTTTAGTGAGAGACACGTTAAACTACGGGTACACTTATATGTACGTGTACATATACACATATTAATTGAATTATTTAGTATTTTAAACACACACATACACTTATATATATATATATATATTATAATATATAATAATATATATATTAATAAAAAATGAAATCAGTTTAAAGAAAAAGTCTAAGGAGGATCAGTTAAAGTGTAATATTTATTGACTCGATACCCCTATATATACTGTTATTATGATTAGTTATTGTTATTATTATTTTTGTGGAGTCGTTTCATCCCATCTAGTAACTTAGATGACGTTTTTACGTATAACAAAATGAGTCTAATATGCCGTCGAATCTGCTATCGTGTTTAGGGATGTTCATATGAGCAATCTATAGAATATATTCTTGCAATCGGCTGAAAGAATTCGCTGTAAAAGTCTGATCTTTCCCGCGTGCATTGCTAAATGTTCTAATTTGTATATTGCATCGATATACAGAAAGTAAATAATGGCATATCGTTAACATATACGGGCCACACTATGGCATATGTAAATCAATAATGTTAATACATTTATTTATTTTAGTTTTGACTCCTGTTTTATGTCATTTTGAATATCTATTTTCTATATTCAATAAATTATATTATTATTATTATTAAAACGTTCTTTATATCGGTGGTATATTTACTCAGTATACTGATAGGCCAGTAGGCGAGGTATACACACGCACGAATATTCAAACGAATACATATTCATGTCCTTGACGAGTATCAATCAATTTATAAACTATTAAAAAAGATAAACAAATAATATTTTTAATTAGTATATGTTATATATAAATTAACTTCTCAGTTTTGGCGATTGTAAATAATTATAATTAATGCGAATTAATTTTGAAATATATTTCAATATTTATATCAATATATATATAAATATTTTAAATATTATTAACTAAAAATACTGCTAGTAATACATAATAAAAAGCGTAACAAATTAATTTAACCTACGAATAAATGTTATGATAAACTTTATCATAAAGCCCGTATTAAATATCATAAGTTCATATATTATATGTAATATTATAATATTTAAAATATAATTTTATATAAATATATAAATTTATATAAGTTATATTAATTATATATGTTGATATAAGTATAATATAAGTTTCTACATATAAAATATATTGTATTTTTTTTCCAAACTTTATATATTATAAATTATAGTACAATATAACAAGTTAATATATGAATTATATATATATATATATAATTTTGTGTATTATCCTATTTATTTATAATATTATATTATAAGTTCATATCAATAATGTATGTTCAACGTACATTGTACGTTAAACATTATACACGTTATAACCAATGTGCGCGATTATGAATATACGATTATATAAATTATATAAAATTACAATAAATTATATAAAATAATCAGATTTTCAAATATATATATGTATATTATCTGCGACGATCGCAAGAATAGATTTATCACGTGAACAGCACTAATTTTGTATACAAAATTATATAATATGATGACGATGATGATTTTATTTAAACACTAATTAAATTATACAATTTTTATAGTGTAACAATAATATATAAAAAACAATAAATAAATGTAATAATTAGTACAATGAGTGGCGTTGTAACGAATATATTTAAAGTTCAAATATCACATCTAAATTTTATTTTAATTAATAACTATTTTATTTGTTATAACGGGGATTTAATCCGAATACTAATACCAGTGACGCTTTAACTAATTGAGATATACACACAGATTTATATATATATATATATATATGTCATATGATATCATTTATTTAATTATTAAATATTATGTATTTTTAGTGTACCGTGTCGTATTGATTACCCGTTACCCGTTACTTTTCACGTTACTAACGTATATCAGTATTCATGATTTGCGAATAGAAATCTAGGCTCGTGCAATTCGTAAATATCGAGGCGTTGCATTTCATATATTCATTTTTGAAAAACTATTTGAATAAATATATAGTTATATCTAATATATAAATGAAAGTATATTTAATTGTATATATATATATATATATATATATATATGTAGTAAAGTGGATATATGATATAGGATATAGATCGAGCGCATGCAACTTACGTATTTAATAGAAATTAGTTATAAACTGACTTTTTACTATTACCAAAGATTTTCTAAGGAAATATATAACACATACGCGAAATCGTGTAATTCGAATTTGTATACAAAATAGCCCAGTGCCACCTATAGCGGGTTACTTTTAGGAACTATGTGTTATTTATAATGTAAATTCGTATCAAAATATACACTTTTAAAATGTTAAATAATATGCTTTAAATTAGTATTTATATGAATAAAACTAAGTGCTCATTACTAATATATAACAAACACATATGATATATATGTTTTAAATTCTATAAGTATATATTTGCTGAGTACAAGCTAATTTATATTTCATGTAATTTAATAGAGCAATACAAAACATTGTTGTATGAAAACAGAGCCGAACCTAAATATATTTCAGTGATTTCGATACTACTTCTAGCAGCGGTATCGGGATATTACTAAAATACGTTGCATGCATAGGAAGTGTTATATCTTTGCTTCGCAACATCTTTGCTATTACGTTGACTGGTAAGGATTGTTTCTAAGATATAATAAGTAGAGAGTGGACAATTGCACTAATTCGGCTAAGATAACTATACTATTTATATTGTGTATTCGTATACCTACGCTAATATTTGTACAGGTCTTTTGTATGAGAATTTCCAATAAAACATATTGAAAAGTAAACTCGTTTGAACCCCTTTATTGGCCTACCACACATATATATATATATATATATATATATATATATATATATATATATATATATATATATAACCAATACACTTTAAACATAAACATATCATAACTATAGTAGATTATAGATACGATGAATCATTATAATATTTAAATGACCGACATATATTCATTTGTATCTAAAAGATCTTTGTCTATCAACATTAATTCTTCGTTATCTGTACATATTCTTCACTCACGTGGTGTTCCACAAGGCTCTGTCCTTGGTTCCATTTTATTCATAATTTATATATTACCTATTAAATAAATATTTCTCAAATGTCCTCACATATATTATCATCTTTATGCTGATGATCTCCAAATATACACGTCCTTAAGGAATTCCTGCCTTACAGCGATCCTGAATCCATTCATTCAGCTATTTATAACCGCATTACTGAATTAACTAAATTGTTTGTTAATAACTCACTTTTACTAATTATTTCTAAAACTGATACTATTATTTTATCTCGTTCCAGTTATCGTTTAAATATACATCCGTTGTTACTCTACCTTCCCACTTCCCAATCAGTAATTACACTCGGTATTACTTTCGACACTCTTTCCTATCACATCGCAAATAGTAAATATTATACGTACTGTTAACTATTATCTGTACAACATTAGAAAGATGCGTAACAAGCTAACTTTTACTTTAACCAAGTGCCTTATTCATGCTCTTGTATTCAGTATACAGTCTATAGACTTCGGTACTGATGTTCCTTTTTTTTACTTCTCCCTTCATTTAATGCACATCCTTGAAACTATTCAACGTCGTACAGTTAGAATACTTTACAAACTTGGTCGTCGAACAATGGTTTACATTTCATCTCTGATGCATTCGCTTGGATGTTTAAAGTTCCGGCTAATTTGCAAGTTCCGTCTCCTTTGTATAACGCATCGAGCCAGTTATAAAGCCATCAATGAATATCACGCTAATTTAATTACTATAAGCACGGACAATATACCTCGTCTTGTTGGCTCAAATATGATGCTTCATCAACCGATCACTACGACATTATATGCCGAATCTGTATTTGCAGCCGTAGCTCCGAAGTGTTGGAATGCATTGCCGTACATGCATTGTATATATGGAATGCATTGTTGTACCAATTACTAATAGCTACATTTGTATATACTGCGTCGAGCTAGTAGAGCTCTTGGTAGAACGTAACATATCATGATCTATATTATAAGTATTCATATTATCCTATAGTGTTCTATGTCAAACACGATCGAAAGCTTTCCTAAAATCAATGGATACATGATGGTGAGTGTATTTCACGTATAATATCGTTAAATTAAAGATCTGTTCACTTGTACTTCTGCCTGCTCGAAATATATATATAATAATAATAATAATATCAGAATTTAGGCATGACCAAGGTAATCGAAGAAGCGCAATGCTTATCTAGTCGTTTACCTGAAACATATTCCCAATTAACAATTATAAGGAGAAAAAAATAAAATTAAAATTTATATAATATAGAAGTAAAATATGTAATTTTATAAATCTTATAAGAATCATGAGAATATAAAATTATGAATCATATACAAATATAAATAACTTTAAAAATAATATTAAAAGTAAATAATTATAAATAAAAAAAGTAATAGTATAAGAAATTAAAAGTATAATTGGAGTATATATATATATGTTAGTTTTGAATGCTGTAGTTAAAGATTACTAATAAATTAGATCCAGAGTTGCCAATATTATGTTGAAATTAATGATGGTATATGATGTATCAACTTCAAGGATATGGGTACGCCAGTTCCAATGCCTTAGGGATCTTAATATCGCCAATAATAAGAACACTGACAATACTTGCCCACTCCACAAGTATATACCATCCCCCGATAAGTGTCATAATCATATCAAGTCCAAACATATTAGCCACTCCGGTCATAGAAAAAATATAATGAAAAAAAAAAAAAAAAAAACTAATATATATATATATTCCAATAATTAAAAACTCCTCATAATGTCATTCATCATATAATCATAAAATGTAAAGAAGATAAATAAATTAATATAAAAATCTAGGAATATAAATATAAAATAATTATAAAATTAAAAATTAAAAGACAAATCCTATTGAATAAAACAATTAAACATAACTAAAAATAACTAAAAAATAAATAAAAAAATAAATAAAAATAAATAAATGAATGAATGAATGAATATTTATTTACTGAATATTTAATTAATATACAGAAGGATATTCAGAAGCTATACGTAGCTTATATTAAGAATATCCTTATAACAACAATATTAAATATTTAATATATAATAATAATTATGAAATAAGAAAATGTAATAACAAAAATGGTGTAATACAAGATATTTATATCGAATATACATATTAATAATAATAATAATAAATAATAATAATAATAATAATAATATAATAATAATAATAATAATAATATAATAATAATAATAATAATAATAATAATAATAATAATAATAATAATAATAATAATAATAATAATAATAATAATAATAAATGATAATAATAATAATAATAATAATATAAATAATAATAGTGCGCATATTAATAATACTTATGTACATATATTACAAAATATTATAAAAGATATGAATTTTTAATATAGATTAGAGATTACATGATATTAAATATTTAATTTTTGAACAAAATTGGTTAAGTGTGGTTTGACTATTGTATGATTTTATATGTATCGGTAGATTATTCCAGCAAATGGGTCCATAATAAGTTAATATTAAACTTTTTTGCATTGGTATTAACTAAAGGTATTTTAAATTTGTTATTATCGCGCATATTATAAGTAGAGTCTTGTAATTTAAATAAATTTATAATTGTTGTTGAAATTTGATAATTTTTAATCCTAAACATAATTTTACAGGCATTATAGAATATTATTTCTTTAAAAGTTAAAATGTGTTGTTCTTTGTAAATATTATCCACATTAGTTCTATTTTTTTGACGATATAATATTCTTATAGCTTTATTTTGAGCTATACTTATTTGTTTTGATGTTGCATCATAATTATTCCCCCATATATGTGTACAATAAATAATATGGCAATGAAATACAGAATAATATATTAGTTTTAAAATATTGATGGGTAAAATATTATTTAGTTTTCTTAGAATTGATAATCCATAATAAAGTTTAGATTTAACCATATTAGTATGTAGTTTCCAATTCATGTTCGAATCAATAATTACACCAAGGAGTTTTATTGAGTTTTTTTTAAATAATGACAATATTATTTAATATAATAGATAATTTTGCTTTATTATTATTAAATATTAAATAGTTAGTTTTGCTTAAATTAATTGTCAATTTATTTAATGATAGCCATATATCAAGATTTTTTAAAGTTTTATTCATGGAATTTTCCATAGAATCAATATTATTTTCACGGAATATAATAGAAGTGTCATCAGCGAATAAAACAAAATGGCCTTGTGTTTTAATATTGACTATGTCATTTATAAATATTAAAAATAATAGGGGACCGAGGACAGATCCTTGAGGGACACCAAACTTAATATTCTTTATTTGTGATTTAGACTTATTGAATATTACAAATTGATTTCTATTATTAAGAAAAGATATTAATAATTTTAAAGCAACTCCTCTGAAACCATACTTCTCTAACTTATTTATTAATAGATCATGACTGATGGAGTCAAATGCTTTCTTTAGATCTATAGATATAGCTGCACAATATTTCATTTTATTTGAAGCTATGGTTCCGGGTAGGTCAGTCAATGCATCGGAAGTTGAAACTCCTTTTTTTAAAACCAAATTGTGATTTATTAATTATTTTATTTTTTTCCATAAAATCTATATATCTAGATTTTAAGACTTTTTCTAAAATTTTTGAGAAAGATGATAATAGAGAAATTGGCCTATAATTAGAAGGATCATCAATATTACCAGATTTATATTTAGTTACGACTTTAGCAGTTTTTAGACAATTAGGAAATATACCTTGTTGTATACATAGATTAATTAAATATGATAATATATTACTTATTGAAGAAATGATTTGAATAATTAGTTTAAATGAAAAGTTATGAGAATCAGTACTATTTGTTGGTTTACTTTTTTCAACAATATTAGTTATTTCAATTGGATTAGTGGGAGTAATAAATAATGAATTTGTATACTTATTATGTATATAATTAGATGTATTATTGGTATTACAATTTTTTTCTGATTTAGAAGCTAACTTCTCACCTATGTTACAAAAATAATCATTAAATTGTTCACACCGTTTATTATCTTCTATTACATTAGGAACTATATTACCATTTTTGTTGTTATGTATAATAGTATTTATTTTATTCCATATCTGCTTAGGGTTGTTTCTGTTAGTAATAAAATATTGACTATAGTAATAGCGTTCAGCTTTATTTATGATTTTTGAAAGACAATTTTTATATTTTTTATAAATAGTTTCATTAGATACAGAATGTTTTTTTTTTAAGTTTTGGTAAAGTTTATTTTTTTTAATTATACATTTTTTAAGGCCCTCTATTAGCCAAGGTTTATTTAAATAAGAATTTTTTGTATATATTTTTTTTTTAGAAAGGAATTTTTGTTTAGAGTTTTCTAAAGTAGAAATGAATAAGTCAAAAGCATGATGCGCATTATCTATTCTGTATAAAGCTGACCAATTATAATTTAGAAGATAGAGCTTAAACTCGCTTATATTATTCTGTGTCATATAATATATGAATTCATTATTTTTTTTAATAGAATTGTTAAATTTATTTAATTTATAAATACAAAAATTGGGTAAATGGTCACTAATATCATTATATAATAAACCATTATATATTGGTACATGATTATAATTTGTGTATATGTTATCAATTAAGGTGGACGTTATATTAGTAATGCGTGAGGGTTTGGTTATTATTGGATGTAGACCTAATGAAATAAGTATATCAATGAAATGAGAGACTTTAGGACAAGTTAATTTTAATATATCAATGTTAAAGTCTCCGCAAAGAAATATTGTATTATCAGTAGAGAGTGTATTAAATAAATTATATATTTCATCTGAAAAATTAATGATATCAAATTCGGGGCATTTATATATACCACTTATTATAATATCTTTAGCATTGGGAATTATTAATTTAATGGTAACTATATCAAATTTATTTGGTAATGTTGTACTGAGTGTATCAATAGTTATATATTTAAAAGATTTTTTAACGAATATTGAGGTACCTCCACCACGTTTATGATTTCTGGTTATATGTATATTATTATAGTCTAATATAAAATATAGATCTTTATTATATTCATTTAACCATGTTTCACTTATAACTATTATATCAAATTTATGGTGTAAAGAATATAAATAATTAGTAATAGAATTAAAAATTTTTATCAGACTACGTGCGTTAAAGTGTATGATGGATATATTACTATTCGTGTGTATTTGGTTTGGTATATTATCATAGTTACATTGATTATTTATACTATTATAAAGTTGTTTTTTATGATGATAAAGAATACTATCGCTAGAATTGAAATGATTATCGAGATTATCTAAAGTTTGTTTATATAAATTATTTTGAAATATATCTTTTCGTGAATTATCGGCATTCATAATCATTGGAAAAATAATTAATATGAGATTAATATAGAAAAAAAATGTATAAGATAAAAAATAAATAAATAAAGATATATGTTTATAAAATACTCTGATGTAAGTTTTCAGATGTAATTCATTTTATGATATTTTATATCTATGATGTGACTATCTAACGTTTACATATTCTATAATTGTATGCATCTATATATTCATACTATAGTCTATATAATCAGTATAATCTCATCAATCTACTAGTATAGTTTTCTTATTATATGATATATTTCGTAAAGGATAACAATTACTATATAGAAACAAATTTTATAGTAATATTATAAATTAAAAAAAAAAAAAAAAAAAAAAAAAAATTATATATAAATTTTTAAAAATTAAAAAAATATATATATATATGTACATAAGTTAATAGTAATAATAATATGAATTAAATAATAGTACGGGATAATAGTAATATGAATTGTGAGTGTACATGATCTTTATATCAGGGAGAGTGGTCCTCCGATACATCAGATGATCATAGATGATACCGAGCCGTGTAAACAGAATGTCGTCGAGTATTCGCGTGTATTCTGGCAGATTCACTTTGTATGTTCTTGTAAGTTCTTGTATGTTGTATTCAGTAGTCGTATTCCAGATAGTACCACGTTTCAGATTGACTAAATGTATAAAAGGTAGAGCAGCAGGATGTATCCGTTAATGGTTAATAGTGGCTGTAGTAATATTGAATACGCCTACTATACATATATAGCGTGACTAAGCCACGCCCATTACAAATGACTTACGAGACTCACTTACTACTTAATGCACAACTAATAAACACCTATACCTAATTATATATATATTATCGAGATACGGCACTTCCAGATAAGGTTAGTCACGTATATATGTATAGTAGGCTATATTAACTCATATTCATATCATAAATACTACATGGTGACAGCGGTCAAGTTATACTAATTAATATATTATTGTTGTATATAATATTTTACTATTTAGTTAACCGTACCTAAAATCGTTATACATATAAAAAGTACATATTATACTTTATTACACGTTGAAAATATATATATTAGTTATATAAATATATATAGTGCATGTAAAAATATTATTTATTATATATCGCGTACATATTATAATCATATGGAAAATTACCAAATTAGAGAAAATTAAAAAAAAAAAAAAAAAAAAAATCCAATTAAAAAAAAAAAAAATAAAATAAAATTTCGATAAATTTAATTCGTTAATTTTCAAACAAAAGAATTATAAATTCTATAGAAAACGAATGATTTATTTTAATTGCTGATTTTAATTGCTGATTTATATATATTCTAGAAACATTGAAGTTATATTAGATTTATATTGGATTTATTTATATCAATATTTATATAAAATTATATAAATCTTTAAAATTATATAAAATTATATAAATCTATAAAATTATATAAAATTATATATATAGATTTAATACAATGTTAGATAGAATACCTAATGCTTTAGACGTAAGCAAAGGACCCACAGAATGGAAAAGGTGGAAACAAAATTATGAGATTTATGCATGTGCAAATGAATTAGAGAAAAAGTCAAGTAAAGTCCAAATAGCTAACTTCCTATATGCGATAGGAGAAGATGCAGTAGACGTCTATAATTCATTTGATATTGAACACAAATATGACAAAGACAATAAAGAAAGTGAACTAAAAATAGAAACTATAATGGACAAATTCGATAGCCATTTCATACCTAAAGTGAATACTACTTATGAAAGGTATTGCTTTTTTAAAAGACAACAACTAATAGATGAAAATATTGAAAGTTATTACAGTTGTATAAAGATATTAGCAAAATCATGTGCCTTTAAAGACATGAAGGAGTCCCTTATTAGAGACAAAATAATAATCGGTATGAATGACGAAACACTCAGACAGAGGTTTTTACAAGAATCTTGCAGCAAAGAATTAACGGCAGAACAAATAGTCGAATCATGCAAGATGAAACAGATATCACGACAGCAGAATGAAGAAATTACTAGAAAACCGACTATAGAATACGTGAAGACTGATTACAAGAAGAAAGAATACAAGAAATAATTCAAGAATAAAGATTACGAATACAAGAAACCAACAGAGCGAAAGACTTGTGGTAAATGCGGAAGGACGCATGAATTTAGAAACTGTCCAGCATATAAGTCGAAATGCCATAAATGCAACAAAGAGGGACATTGGACAAAGCTATGCAGAAAACCAAGTGAACGAGCACATACAAAAACTTATGAGAATTACGAAGTTAAAACAAGTATAGATACTAAGAAGCCGACAGGAAATTATAAGTTCCTAGGAGAAATAAAGGTTCCAGATATTAAATCGTGGACAAAATTAATAAAAGTCAAAGCGCCAGGATTTAACCAAACATGTGAGTTTAAAATAGACACAGGAGCAAGCGCAACTATTCTCCCTTATAATAGAAAGTTACCCGAACTTATAAAAAGTAACATAGAACTGAGAGGACCAGGAATGGTGTCATTAGAGATAGTTGGAATGTTTACGGCCGAAATGACGTACAAAGAAAGTACAATAAGAGAAAATATCTACGTATTAAAAAACCAACACATTGGTTTATTATCGAGAAACATGTCTATTAAATTAGGACTGGTAAAACTAATAGGAGAAATTCACCCACATAAAGAATTATTTGAAGGACTAGGGGAATTAAAGAGAAAATATAAAATCCAAATCAAGAAGGAAGCGAAACCATATTCCATTTACGTACCAAGACCCGTACCAATACATTTACAAACGCGAGTTAAAAAAGAACTTGATAAAATGATAAAGTTAGGAGTGATAGAAGAAGCTATGTACCCAACTGAATGGTGTTGCCCTATGGTAGTGGCTATGAAGTCACATGGAAAGATCAGAATATGCAGTGATATGACAAAGTTAAATGAGGCAGTAAAGCGTGAGTTGTACCCAATGGCCACCGTAGAAGTAAGCCTGGCAAAGATACAGGGACAAATATTCAGCAAACTCGATGCTAATGCAGGATTTTGGCAAATTCCACTAGAGGAAGAATCCAAACCATTAACTGCGTTCCTAACACCGTGGGGACGATATGTATACAATAAGTTACCATTCTGGCTAACATCTGCACCAGAAATATTCTGTAGAGAAATGGACAAGATATTGCACAATTGTAAAGGAGTCGTGATATATATGGACGACGTACTAATAATGGGTAAAGACCTAGAAGAACATGACGAGAACTTAAATGAAGTACTCAACCGCATAGAAGAGGCAGGAATGACACTAAATAAAGATAAATGTAAATTTAGAAAAGATGAAGTAGAATTCTTAGGATATAAGATAGGAAAACATGGTATCAAAGTAGGAGAGAAAATACAAGGTTTAAGAGATTTTCCGAGGCCAACTAATGTAAAAGGCGTGCGAAGCTTTCTAGGCCTGATAAATCAATATGCTAGATTCAGCGCAGAAATAGCAGAAACAAGCCATCCTATTAGAGAACTACTGAAGAAGAATATAGTATGGATATGGGAAGAAGCACAAGAAAACAGTTTAGAAAAATGAAAGAACTTTTTGAGAAACCAACGATATTAGCATTCTTCGATATAAATAAAAAGAGTATAATCACAACGGACGCATCAAACCAAGGTATAGGAGCTATTCTCTCACAGATAGATGAGAAAGGAAATAGACGAATGATAGCAGCGGCGAGCCGATCTCTTACGGAAACCGAGAAAAACTATGCAGTAATAGAAAAGGAAGCATTAGGAGTCGTTTGGGGACTAGACAAATTTAACTATTACGTAAACGGAGCAAATATAACCATAGAAACAGATCATAAACCATTGATAACTTTATTTGGAAAGAAGGAAGTCGAGAAAATACCAATAAGAATACAGAGGTATAGATTAAGACTCATGAGATATGTCATAGATATGAAATACATACAAGGGAAATTAAACATCGGAGCGGATGCACTTTCAAGATATCCAGGACAACGAGAAATTTCAAATATACTAGAAATAGAAGTTAATGAATTAATAAAGAACACATTCAAACCAGGGAGTTCAATTAAATTACAAGAATTGAGACGCTTACAAGAAGCAGACCCAGTATTACAGTCAGTAAAAAAGAAGACAGAAGATGGATGGGAAAAGAGAGATTCTAAAGACGAAAAACTAAAAAGATATTATGAACATCAAGAAAGTATATCAATAATGAAAGATTGTTTAACGTACGAAAATAGACTTATTATACCTAAGAATCATATACAAGAGGTTATGAAGGAGATACACAGAGGACACCAAGGTATTAACAAATGCCAGGCAAGAGCTAGAAATAGCGTATGGTGGATAGGAATTAATAAGGACATCGACAAAATGGTTAGAAATTGCTCGACATGTCAAATATATGGGCCAATAATCCGAGAACCTTTAGAGATTATACATACACCTAAACATGCATGGGAAATAGTGGGAACAGACTTATATACCTACGAACGTAGAAAATATATAATCGTAGTCGACTACTATTCCAGATATTTTGAAACGATGCTTCTAAGAAGCGAAAAATCAATAGACACAATAAATGCTTTAAAATCTATTTTCGCTAGACATGGTATCCCTGATACCTTAGTATCAGATAATGGTAGTCAATATATTAGTCAAGAATTTAAAGAATTCCAAGAGAAATATGGATTCCAAGCGATTAAATCATCTCCTAAACATCCACAAGGTAATTCAGTAGCAGAAAGAGCTATAAAAACGATAAAGGGTATTCTAGAAAAAGAAGAAGATCCCTACCTAGGACTACTCTCATACAGAAGTACACCACTCAGCTTTGGAAGATCACCAGCAGAACTTCTGATGAACAGAAAATTACGAACTACAGTAGTTGATCTTAAATTAGATAATTACATGAACAAAGAAGACCACTGTATATTTAGGGACAAGAACGAAAATAAGAAATTAGAAATCAAAAGAAACAGAGACAATAAGTATACTAAAAACTTACGAAAGATAGAAGACGGGGAAGATATATACATTAGGGACCTAGATAGAATGGCAACCGTTATCAACACAACACCCGAGAGTACAAGATCATATAATCTCAGAACGGAGAAACAAGATGTGAGAAGGAATAGATGCCAGCTCATACCCACGAATGGATCTACATACACCACTAGATCAGGAAGGCATGTAAACCCTCCAGATCGCCTTATAGAGGCTTAGTTTAAAACTAAGCACACAAATGGGTGGTAGAAATATTATTTTATACGTAATGTTATTTATTATATTGTTATACTTATATTGTCAATTTATTATTATTATTATATATTATAATGCTTATATTATATACTTAGTAGAGGGATGTAGTAATATTGAATACGCCTACTATACATATATAGCGTGACTAAGCCACGCCCATTACAAATGACTTACGAGACTCACTTACTACTTAATGCACAACTAATAAACACCTATACCTAATTATATATATATTATCGAGATACGGCACTTCCAGATAAGGTTAGTCACGTATATATGTATAGTAGGCTATATTAACTCATATTCAATATCATAAATACTACAGTGGCTAACCTTATATTGAAGGTAGGTAGGTGACACTACCTAAGGCGCGGCTCCCAGAGGATATCTCCGGGGTATGAAGATTATAGATCGTATGATATATTTTAATTATAATTACTAAAAGTTAATTATAATTAATGAGTGTAAAATATAATTCTATAATCTTTGTGATTATTATTTATTTATTTATTATTTATTTATTTTTTTTTTATTTTTTTTTCTAAAGCTTAAAACAAATCCTAAATATAATTGTATCTAAATAATAAATAAATATACCTTAAAATGCGTTATACGCTATGATATATTTCAAACATGTAGGATAATAATATTTAATTAATATTAATATTATATATACTATAAAAAATATATAAATACATACTTATTTTTATAGTAAAAATCTAATTAAAGGATATTTATTAGCGAAAGTAAATAAAGCGACTTTAATTTGGTTGCTATTATGGTTGCTATGAATAGATATATTATATATATATACAAAAATTAAAAAAAAAATTAAGTAAATTTATAGTAAGTCGAACACTGTAAACACATTTTTTTTTTAATATTATAATAAGTCAAGAAAAAGTCAAGAATAAAACAAACAAATAATATTTTGTAATTTTATATTATGTCAAAGTTATATAAATAATAAAAAAATTATATAAATATTAAAAATAAAAATAAAAATAAAAATAAAAATTTAAAATTATAAAAAACATCAGAAATGTGTGTTAAATTTATATTATGTCAGAAATAAAAATTAAAATAACAAAATAAAAATATAATTATTTAGACAAATTTTCCTTTTTAAGTCATTTTTAATTCAAGAATATATTTTTTAACACGTCTTCCAAACGATTTAATACACCTATTTTTTGTAAGTTGAATGGGAAGTAAGTTCCACTGTCTAGAGGACACATTTCTCACTCTAAACAGATCTCTGCTAGTTCTTGACTTGAATCTTACAAATTTATCCGTGTTTTTATTAATCAAAAAAAGTTTTTGAATGTTACTCGGTAATTTATGATAATATGCTCTGTGAGCAACTTTAATCGAACTTAATTTTACAATATGATCAAAATTCAAAATTTTATTTTCTCTCAAAAATACATTATACGATGAACTTGTGATTAGTTTTAGTATTCGCTTTTGTAATCTATTTATATAATCAGTTAATGAGGAAAAAGTATTTCCCCATATATGGGCACAGTAGTATAAGTGAGGAACAAATAAAGCATTATATATAGATAGTAAAGTATATTTGTTTGCCATTGGTCTAACTTTCCTTATAATTCCGGTTATCCTAGATAACTTTTTGGAAATGTAATTATACTGTTCTTTCCAGTCTAGTTTGTCATCAATGAATACTCCAAGAAACTTATAGTGTTTAACCTTTTCGATCTTGGTATTATTTATTCTGATATCAAATATAGAGTTAGTATGTATATTTCTAACATTGAAAAGGATAAAATTAGATTTTTTCAGGTTTAAAGTTAACTTGTTTGCGCAAAGCCATTTATTCAATTTTTCAAGTTCCTTATTCATTTTAACATTTAATTTACCTAGTGAATCACTATTAAAAATAATATTAGTGTCATCTGCAAATAAAATTGTTTTGAAGTCATTGGAAATATTCTGTAAATCATTAATATATATTAAAAATAAAAGTGGCCCAAGAACCGAGCCCTGCGGAACACCATATTTCATAATCTCAGTAGTTGAGTATTCATCTTTATAGTGAACAAATTGTAGTCTATTATGTAGGTAACTTTTAAGTAATGAAAGTGCTGACCCCCGTATACCATAATGCTCTAGTTTAACAAATAATATGTCATGGTGTATAGTATCGAACGCTTTTTTTAGGTTAATTGATACAACTGCACATTTTTACAATCGTTCAAGACTTTCAGATATTGATTCAGTTAGATCCATTAATGCATCCGAGGATGAAATACCTTCTCTGAATCCATATTGTGAGTCACTCAATATATCATTTTTTGTTAAAAATACATTTAATCTTGTTTTTATTATCTTTTCAAATAATTTTGATATTTGTGGTAACATTGATATTGGTCTATAGTTGGATAACTCGTTTTTAGCACCAGATTTATATATAGGAATTATTTTAGAAATTTTTAAATCATCTGGAAATAAACCAACCTGTAAACATTTATTAAAAAGTATTGCAAGAATTGGACTTATCTCATCCTTTATTTGTTTTATTATATGCATATTAAAACCTAAGGTATCAATGCTGTACTTATTATCACAATTTTCGATAATTTTTTTAATTTCATTAATGCTAGTAGGAAATAAAAATAATGAATTTTTGTTTTTATTAGTTAATGTCTTATAGATTGACTGCAAACTATTATCACAAAATTCCTTAGCTAAATTTGGGCCTACATTTATGAAATGATCATTAAACTTATTTGCAATTTCACTATTAGATTTATCACTAATAAAAGTAGTATCCTTAGATTTACTAGTATATCCAATTAGCTGTTTTATCGCTTTCCACATTTATTTTGGGTTATTACTATGAGTTTTAAATTTGTCATTATAATATTTATTTTCTACATACCTAAGAATTGTTGTTAAAATATTTTGATAACTGGTATAGCTCAGTTTGTTGAGAACAGTTTTATTTTTTATATATCTTTTATAAAGTTTATTTTTTTTTAATATACATTTTCTAATTGTATTCCATATCCACGGTTTGTTTAGAAAACGTTTTTTGGATAGTTTATTTGTTATTAATGGACAAGTTTTATTATATAACATAGAAAGGTCTTTTAAAATTTTTGTAAAAGTATCATTTATACACATTTCAGTGTCATATTTGAGTAAATTCCAATTAAAATTAGTTATTGCGAGTTTGAAATTAAAAATGTTATTTTCTTTGAGCATACGTGACTTTATAATTATACTTATATTATCTCTTTTAGATGCTATTTTAAAATTTATAAAAATTGGTAAGTGGTCACTTATGTCTGAGTAGACTATACCAGATATTAAATTATCTTGAAAGTTTGTAAACAAATTATCTATGAGTGAATTTGTGCTTGAAATTCTTGTTGGTTTAGTTATTGTTGGGTATAAATTAAGTGAATATATGCTATCGTAGAAATATTTAGTATTATTAGAATCATTATAATTAAGCAAATTTATATTTACATCACCACCAATACATATTACATAATCTGATATATAATTTTCAAATTTATTTGTAAACATATCAGTGAAATCAATAATGTTACTATTAGGTGGTCTATATATACCACTAATTAAATAATTTATGTTTGAGTTTTTTAATTTAAACTTAATTGTACACATGTCACATATTTCTTTATTAGTATAATACAATTCATCTATATTTTCAAAGTCAATATAATTACTAACATATAATAAAACACCACCACCTATACACGAAGATCTATTTATACCTGTTAAGTTATAATTTGATAAATTATATAGTTTATTATTTGAATCATTCAACCATGTTTCTGTGATTATAATAATAGAGAATTGTTTATGAATAGAATCTATAAAATGTATAATATTATTATAATTTGCACTAATACTGCGTGCATTTATATGAAGTATAGACAAATCATTTATATTACTTGTATCACAATTGAATGCATTTTGTATATTTGTATAATCATAATACTTGCAATCAATACTATTAGAATTATCAATTGATTTGTCAAAATCAGAAATAAATGTATTCATAGTGAATTAATTAAAATAAAAAAGTATAAAATAAAAGTATAAAATAAAATAAAAGTATTAGATAAAATATGAACTTATGTATTTGAAATCACTTCAGTATAATACGTTAATTGTGTTGTATCTGTAATCACTATTTTTTTTTGTCAGTACTGATATAAACTTTATTATTAAAAACCCAGGTATTAGTAATTTTCTTTGATTTTACCAACTGTCTGGTTTTGTAGAATATATTATTAATATTATTTGGGTGTTTTTTGTTTAAATAATAGTTTGTATTTATTAACAATAGTTTTTTTTTAAGAATATTTACCATAGACTTATGATTATCTAATGTTATAAAATATTTATCTGATTGTACTGTGTCTGATGATTTGATATTTGTATCTTCTGTATTTGATTTAGTTATATTAATAATAGTTCCTTTTTCTAATTCTATATCTAGCTTTGATTTTAGAAATTTAATTATATTATCTTCACTTTCATATGATGTAGTATCCTCTTTATTGTTGTTTGTGAGTATTATAGTATTACTGGTATTATCGTTTATATTGTTATCTAATTTTATTAATGAATTAGTTATTTGTTTTAACGGTAATTTCTGTATTGTTTCACTATTTTTTTTAAACTAGGTATTAATCAAGTTTATTAGATTACTGTTATCTGTCTTAAGCTCTTGAATTAATTTAGTTTGATAAGTTACAATATCTGACAATTTTTCTACTTTAGAAGTTAATTCGTATATATATTTTATTATTTTAACATTTGATATTGGTGACATGATCAAGATTAATTTAATATTACAATAAACGAATACTTTTTTAAAAATAATTAGCTACTTTATTATACATATACTTAAGAATAGTAAAATATATATATATATATAAATTCTTAAAGAATATAATATAGAATATTGAAACCTTATATATTAATAAATATTATATATGTAAACAAAACAAAACAAAACACTATGTTATAGTACATACATATATAATGTTTATGAAATTAAATATATAATGTAGTGACAAATTAAATGTCACGGTTCAGTAATTCCAATAAAATATCATATAATGCTAATTTTAGTATCAATAAAATACATTTAATATAAAATTATAAATGTATTTTATGTAATATTTGTTTATAAGTACTATGCAAATATTATATTATAAGATACACTTAGCTTTTTGATGATACTTAAGGATTTAAATGAATTTATAATTTAAGATGTGTCAAAAATGAACCAGGAAATGAATCTGAATATATATATATATATATATATATATATATATGATGATGCTGATGATGCTGATGATATAAGATTTATTAAGCATTACAATAGTAATCATGTTGACCCATTCGCTCGTGCGGGAAGATAATAATAATAAGATAATAATAATACGATGACAATTTAATAATAATATAGGACATTGAATATAACACGGACATACATAATACGTGATATAGAGTAGTGTTACGTAATATATGTACTTTATTACTTAATGTACTTTATTAATTAATGATACCGTGTCAGTATTTATTTATTATCCTATACATATGGTAATCAGTGATCACAGAGCACCGATCCTTTTTTTTTCTGGATCGGCGATCCCGATCCCGATCATCTATTTATTATCTTACGCGATTATTTTCCCGATCCCGATCCTCCATTCATTACCCGATCCTTTTCCGATCACGATCCCGATCAGGATCGGATCGCCGATCAATGATCGCGATCCTACCCAACACTGATTGTAATAAAATTCAAATACCATTAAGTAGGTATAATTCTATATATATATATATGTATGTGAATATATTAAATACAATAAATATACATACTTGTAAGTCATAGTTAGAGGGTGCTTTGAATCTATCAAATATTAATACGAATTCAAAATTAGATTCAGTTCCGGTGTATTGCCCATTATTCCCCTGATATATTTGATAACATAAGCCTATAATAATGTAAATAATTAATTTATCGAAAATATAATATATTTCATTTATCATATATATAACGTCTTTTTTATTTTAATGTAATTGTTTTTAATTGTATATTATATATTTTTAATTAGTTATTTTTTGTTTTGTATTATGTAATAATTATAAAAGTATATATGTTGTTTTGTATACGAAAATCAATATATACATATATATATATATATATATATATATATATATATATATATATATCTATATATAAATATATATAATTCAGAATTTGGTATAATAACCCGGATAGATATTGAAAAAAAGCTTATGAAAAAAAATAATATGAGTATCATAATAAAAATAAATTAACTATGGAGATTGTATTTAAATTGTAATGGTAACATATAAGTATTATAAAATTTTAAGATAAAAAATTAAATATATATATTGATTGTTAGTTTTTTTATTTATGTTATTTAGTTTATTTTAATATAATCTGTTGGACTAATGAACTGTAGCGTAGCAATATTATTATCTGAGTTATATTAGATTTAATACTATTATTTCCTTTTTCAGTATACCTTGGAACGTAGAGATGTGTATATAATTACATTTCACTATAGTAGAATATATTCTATAGCGTAATTTGTGTATATTATTAACAGCATTAGTGTACGGTTTTGGTTCGATTATTGTTTTCAGTGGTGTCATAAGATAACAGCTTATCACTAATTATTACAGTTGGTTTCACTGTATTTTAAAAATGAACACACAAAATTATCGTACATTTTTACCCTACATTTAAAAAAAACCGTACACTACGGATGGAGTTTACGGAGAACTAGCGGTGCTGATTGACTACTGAGAGCTGAATGAATGCAGACGGAACTGTACAGGGAGGACTGGAAGTCACCGAGTATTGTTGTCGTATACTATCAGATTAGATTCATAACAAATTTCCGCTTTTAAAATATTTTTTTTTGTACTTTTGAATATAATAATTCAGATTATATTTATTACTACGCGACCAATATTTATACACCCACTTCCTTTCCATTAATTATAGTACACTCTATTTTATGAAATTGCGTAGTGGTTTAGTTGTAAATATGGGAAAAAGTTATGTAAAATTAAGTACGTTCAATGAGGAAGATGATGCAAATGAATGGTTGGAACATTTATATGAGTGTATTAGTTGATTAGGTATTAAGGGAGATTAGGTGACGTAGTATGCGTTATATCATGTCACCGGATATGCTAAGCTGTAGGGGAAAGTCTCCGATTACCGACCCCCTCCTAATACCGACCTCTCTCGTATCTCAGTAACTATAAGATATATCAAAAAATTATATATACATGAACTGTTAGAAATGTAATGATAAATATGAATAAGTATATTGTTTTACAAAATATTTAATTCTACAATTGTTATTTGATCAAATGTAATATTCTGTTTTTACTTTTTAAATATTTGAATAATAACTTTTTTTAAATCATTATAAATACTTTATTAATTAAAAGAAAACTTAATACTGCGCATAATATTGTAGATCAATAAAATGTTTATAACTATTATAAAAATAATTGAATTTGAATAACTATTAACCAAAATATCTTAATTATAGCAACCCATATTATTGTCCTATTACCGACCCTCTAAATTACCCTAATACCGACCCAATGTGATTTATAATATCCAATCAAAATAGATCAGTATTTTACTTTAAAATATGTCATAAGTTGTGTGTGTATTATTTATATAGATTAAGGATTCATTATTCCATTCGATTATACACATAATGATTAATAACTAAATATTAAATAATAATATACACTATTTTAATATAATTACTATAAAGTTTAAATTTAAATTTAATATTACTATTAAAACATAAATTCAATAAAAAATAATTGCGTGCATGTTATAACTAATTATGTTTATGAATATATACTATGTTGATTGGATATTATAATACTACAATTATTTATACCACGAATATTTTAGGGGGTTGGTATTAGGAACAGGTATCCGATTACCGACCCCCCTGTTTATTCTTGTAAATATAATATTTCCCTATTTACAAAATTTCAAATACATATATTTAATATTGAATAAGTTATTACAAATAATCATTTAGGGGTCGGTAATCGGAGACTTTCCCATATTTGTCAATGTTAGGGGTTAACAATAGAAGACATTAAAGAGATTTTTCAAGAACGATATCTTATGATTAGAAATAATAGTGAGATTATATATGAATTAATGGGTAATATGCATGAGCAGATGATATTTTTATGGAGTTTTCAAATACATTATTTAAATTAGGTAAATCATTAAAAAAGGTAGATAATAAGTGGGATGATGGTTGTAGAGAGTCTTAGGATATATTTAATTGATATCAGATTAAGGCAGGCTATGTCTAGTTTGGGGAAGGCTATTTTATTTAAAGAGTTGAGGACATTTATTGTTAGTTGTTAGTTGAAGTATTTACGACGGATACATATGAGAGATATGGTGTTAAGGTAGAGAGTTGTCAATGAAATTGGTAGTATGGTCTGATTATAGATAGAAATATATCATTGAGGTCGTGTAGTCCGAGCACAAATTATGGTAGATATCATGTAGATAACTATGTTAGAGAGGTTCGATGCTATCGATGTAATAGATAGATTAGGTCATATAAGTAGTAACATTATAGTAGATTTAAAACATAAATTCCCTCGATAGGTGGGTCGAAGGGAATTGTAGATAACCATCGGTTGATAGGTGATTGTGTTAGGAAAGTAGTATATATATAGGGTGGAAGAAGATAGAATATTTGATTGACACGGGTATTCAAGTACCTATAATTCCATTTAGTTTCTTTAAAAACATAGTTAATATAAAAATGGGGAAACCTTCTTCATGGTTAAAATTAGAGTAGAAAATGGTGAACAGTTAAAGTATATGGGTTATGTAGAATATTATATAGTTTCAGAGGGGGTAAATATAGGGAAAAAAGGTTTTATAGTATCGGAAATAAATAGTTTAAGATATTTTCTAGGTATGAATGTGAGAAGTGTTTTGATATATATATATAATGTATTTAAATATATTTAATAATCATATAGATAGAATTTTAATTTCATAGAATAAGTATAATAAAAGTATACCTTTTATTATTACTTATATTGCAGTACATTTTATATATATAATATATATATACGTATTTATATATATATATATATATATATATATATATATATATATATATATATAAATCGTGTTTCACTTACCAATTAAAGAAAAGTAAACACACGTTACGTTAGCATTAACTTGGAAAACTTGATACTGGGAGGCTATCTGGTAAGCGACCGTAGTGCTGCTCATAGCGAAGAGGACGGTCAATATGGAGTAGGCTACCACGTTGTAGGAGTTGTAGAACGGAGATCCCAACCTATTAAGACGAATAGAGTCAGTCGTAATGTTAACATAGATACGATAACATAATAATGCGAATAAGTTTATGATTTTACGCATACGTATATATATATATATATATATATATATATATATATATATATATATATATATAAATATATATATACTAGCCGTACCCGACCAGTCGTTGCTCGGTTTTTGATTATTTTTCGATTATTTTTTGATTAACTATTATTTATTAATTATAGCTGTTCCTGATTTTCATTGTTATATATGCAATTAAATAAATGTTAGCTGAAATACAAACAAATGTACAAAATATTTTAATATTTTAAAAATTAATAGAAAAATATTTCAAAAAATATATTAAAAAATACAACAAATATTTCGAATATTACAAAATATGTTTTAAAAAAATGTCTAAAACTAAAACCCAAACCGTCCCGACACGGCGTTGCTAGGTTTTTGATTGTTTTCTTATCTATTATTTATTAATTATATCCATTGATTTTAAATTGCTTGCCTTACCCAACCCGACGTTTCTCGGTTTTTATTATTTACTTATCAATTATTAATTATAGTTATTCCTAATTATGCATAGCTAATCTTTAATTTTATTTCTAACTAATATTTAATAATTCTAACTTTATCCGATGTAGATCTAGAGTTGTTCGTTTTAAGATTTATTCGTAAAATATTTGGTAAAAATACAAAAAATAATATATATTTTTAAAAATTGTCTAAAAATATTTTTTAAAATATAAAAAATATTTCAACATATTAGTAGCCGTACCCGACCGATACTAGGTTTTTGATTGTTTGCATATTTATTTTTATTAATTATAGCTATTCCTGATTCTATATTTCTAGTATATACAATTAAATAAAGTTTATCTAAAATACAAACAAATGTAGAAACATATTTTTTTTAATATTTAAAAAATGAGTGCAAACTATTTCAAAAAATAAAACACATATTTAAAATATTCCAAAATATATTGAAAACATTAACCAAAACCGTTCCAAATCGGCGTTGCTCGATTTTTTATTATTTTAGACTCCCCTACTTATGCCCCTGACCGACTCTCCTACTGTATCAAGTCAATACACCAATGGCTTACCTCCAACTCTCTAAAACTTAACCCCACTAAAACGGAAGCTATTTTTCTCCACTTACCCCTACGCTCCTCCACTCTCCCTGAACCACCTCATATCACTCGACAACACCTCACTCCCCTACTCTCACACGATCGAAACCCTGGCTTCCATCTTGATACCACCCTTTCCATTGACTCCCATCTTATGCATACGCACAAATCCATCCACTACCACCTATCCCTCCGATTAATCCGATGCTCCATTCCCCTCCCCATAGTTATTACCATTGCCTCCTGCTACATCATCTCCCTATTCGACAATTGCAACTCCCTACTGTTTAACTTCCCTGAATACAAACTCATCAAACTACAACTACTCAAAAACGCTGTAGTTCGCTGCGTCCATTTACTTCACCGTCGTTCTTCTGACTCCATTACACCTCACCTAAAACAACTACACTGGCTGCCATTCCTCTACCGCATAAAGAATAAACTTTCCCTGTTCATCCACAAAGCTATTCACCACAACTCCCCTGACTACCTTGCCCTCCTCCTACATGTACACACATCTATCACTCCACTCCAAACCCGTTCCTACAATACCTTTATCCTTTCCATTCCCCATCTACATAAACTCCACTTTTCCAATATACGATCCTTTGCCCTCTGCACCTTACCACTAGAACTCCTTTAAACGCTACCTTAAGACTTATTACTTCTCCCTTGCCTTCCTTCCAACTCAATAATTCCCTCCCACGGTAAGCCGTCGGCCTATTGCTCACGTGCTGATGCAGTCCATAAACCAAAAATAGTAAAAGTAAAGTAAGTATAATTATAATATTTTAATTATATCTTAAAATAATAATATTTCAACGATTAGTTGAAAAATATAAAAAAATATTTCAAATAATATTTTTTTAAATATAAAAAATATAAATAATATTACAAAATATATTTTAAAAAAATTTCAAAAAAATTTCCATAAAATTTCCAAAAAAATGTTCACAAATATTTCAAAAAATGTTTAAAAATATTTCAAAAAAATGTTTAAAAATATTTCTAAAAATGTTTAAAAATATATCAAAAATATTCAAAAATTTAAAAAAAATTTCAAAAATATTTCAAAAAATTTCATAATTTTCAAAAAAGCGATGCTGAAGATTTTAGATGACAAAAAATCATTTTAATAGCAAAAAGTCAATTTTTCGGGTTTTTCTGGGGTACGCGGTATAAAATTCGAAAAATATTCCGGACCAAGACCATACAGGTCAACATTTATTAAGAGTCGGGTATTATAGGGTATTCACACGATGCGTGTTTTGCTTGTCGTACGAACAAATGCTGGACCGAATGCTTCAAAATCATAGATTCGGTCCAGCATTTACTAGAATTCCTATTTTTCTCGTCGTACAGCAAAATGCTGGACCGAAATGAATGCTGGACCTAAATATATTACTATCTTTGGTAATGTTTACAATATTTTATAAAAATATTATACTTAATAATTTTTATATAATTAATCGTATTACTACAATATAAAATACAAAATAAACATGAATTATATAGAATATACAAAATTAAATAATTCAAGTAAATATATAATAAAAAGTAGTTTAATTAAATGCTTTAAAGATCGAGAATCGTTTTAAATAATTATGCGCCCATCAGTTCTCATTCTGCTATTTTCATACGAAATATTCAGTACAATTTCGTCAGTTATTAAACATAATAAATTATTTAAATAAGTATCCAAATAAGTATCCATAATAATAATAAATGTAATTATAATAGGTAAATTAAAATATTATTTGAATTTGAAATTTTTGTTTATTTACTTTATTTTTTATTTCCGCTGTCAGTTATTGATAATTATGACAATTTAAACCCGCGTCGTGTGAACACTCGTGTTTTTTAAATGCTAGACCGAAATGATAATGTCTTAAATGTTGCCCTGCCTATTTACATGAATATATCAAAATTTGAATGACATTATAATTATTACGAATTTTATTTATATTTACTTATTTATAAAACATATATGTTTTTCATATAAGATTTTCATATATATATATATGTAATCTTTGGCCAGTATATATACTTTTTTTTCTTTGCGTGCTCTTGAACAGCCTACATACTATTGACCGTATGCTAAGCATTCGGTTTCAAGATCTAAGCCTACGACTTTAAATGATTGTCCTTGAGATTTGTTTATTGTCATGGAAAAACAAAGTTTTATTGGAAATTGGTATCTTCTAAAATTAAAGGGATAATCTTATGGCTACGGCCCGGCGTTGCCCGGGTATTATACTTGTAGTGGGAAATGATAATGTCTGAAATGTTGCCTTGCCTATTTACATGATCCAAATTTGAATGACATTATAATTATTAAGAATTTTATTTATATTTCCTTATTTATAAAACATATATGTTTTTCATATAAGATTTTCATATATATATGAAAATCTTTGGCCAGTATATATAATTTTTTTTCTTTGCGTGTTATTGAACAGCCTACATATAATTGACCGTAGGCGAAGCATTCGGTTTCAAGATCTAAGTCCACGACTTTAAAAGCTTGTCCTTGAGATGTGTTTATTGTCATGTAAAAACACAGTTTTATTGGAAATTGGTATCTTCTAAAATTAAAGAGATAATCTGATGGTATCAGTGGTATTTTGGGAAACATGACTTCTTCTCCCTTATATTGACCCGTTAGTATTTTGGCTTCTATCAAATTATTTTGTAAATTAGTTATCATTAATCTGGGTCCATTACATAATTTTGGGGGATTTAAATTTCTTAGTAGCATGATTGGCGCTCCTACTTTTATTGCTAGTTTATGGTCTGGTAATACGGAAAGTTTAATGTAATTCAAGAATTCTATGGGATTATATACAACTTCTTTTCTTTTGTACTCTGTCTATGGACCTATATATTTTCATCTCTCCTGGAAATTTATTTAGTAAATGTTGATTTATTATATATACATTGTCATTTTTAGGTGTTAATATACATCTTTCGCAAAACCAATTTTCATCCAAATAATTGTCTTCAACATTTAATAAATTTTCGTGATGAGTTCATTCTTATTTTCCATTATATTTCCGCACGGGATAATATCCATACCAATATTTGTCTGCGTCATTCCATTACCTATATCTAAGAGATGATTTTCGAATGTGGATGTATCTTGATTGTTTGATAAGAATATTCTAATTTTTTTAGTTAATTTCATTAATCTTATATTTTTCCATATTACTGAAGTTTTCAAACACGAATTTATGTGGTCTGTCTTTGTACCTCTTTTAACTACTGGAAGGATTTGTTTGAAATCTCTGATAAGTATTAATGTATGTCCTTCCATCGGCTTATCTTTGTTTACTATGTTTCTTACCATTCTATCGACGGCTTCTAATGCGTGCTTGTGAGTCATTGTGCATTCATCCCAAACAATAAATGTACAGCTTCTAAATAGTTTCCCTGATTTTGATTTATTCTTTATACTGCAAATGGAATCTACGTTTAACTGTATTGGAATCTTAAAAATTGAATGAGCTGTTCTACAGTTCAATAATATAGTTGCTGCTATTCCTGATAATGCTACGGCAATATATTCTTAATTTGCCATCTTCATTTTAGTTAGCAATACATTAATCAATAAAGTTTTTCCAGTTCCTCCGGGGGCATCTAGGAAAAACAATTTTCCATCTTCGTTATTTACACTTTGTAAGATTTTGTTATAAACTATTCTTTGTTCATCATTCAATTTAATTTCATTTGCTTGAACATTTTCCGTGATACGTCCCGGCGTTGACCGGGTATAATAGTAACTAATCGTTATCAACGTAGATGTAAACAAAGATTTAATTCGAGAAAACAATTTATTTATTTATAACAAAGCACTTAAATTTATTTGTTTATTGAAAAATTTAAAATTTCTTCGTTAAATATATCGAAAACGTGAACGTTATCACCGTTTATTGCCATTTACGAATGCATTAATTATGGTAAAGTGAATATAACTACATTTTTACGAAACGCCTCATATTCGCATAAATTTTATGTGTAAAACATTTTCTTCTAAAATCAAAAGATTTCCCGATATAGGGAAATAGGTCGATAAAGGACAGTTTTATGTAAT
>OZ025245.1:24653382-24765882 GCA_964019155.1 Osedax fenrisi | reverse complement strand
TGCTCGGTTTTTGATTATTTGCCTATTATCTATTATTTATTAATTATAGATAGGTTATATACTTATTCCTGATTCTGCATTGCTATATATACATTAAAATAAATGTTAGCTAAAATACAAACAAAATATAGAAAAATATTTGTTTGATATCTAACAAATTAGTGGAAATATATTAAAAAATGCAACAAATATTACAAATATTACAAAATATTTTTAAAAAATGTCTAAAACCCAAACCGTACCCAAACAGGCGTTGCTCGGATGTTAATTGTTAGCCTATCTATTATTTATTAATTATAGCTCTTCCTGATTGTTCATTGTTATATATACAATTAAATAAATGTTAGCTGAAATACAAACAAATGTAGAAAAATATTTTAATATTTAAAAATTTAGTAGAAAAATATTTCAAAAAATATATTAAAAATGCAACAAATATTACAAATATTACAAAATATGTTTTAAAAAATGTCGAAAACCCAAACTTAAACCCAAACCGTACCCAAACCTGCGTTGCTCGGTTATTGTTTGCCAATTATTATTTATTAATTATAGCTATTACTAATTCTGCATTGCTAAATATGTATTAAATTTTATATAAGCTAAATATTTAATTTTTTCCTAACTATTATTTATATACAATAAAATAAATGTTAGATGACATACAAACAAATGTAGAAAAATATTTTAATATTTAAAAAATTAGTGGAAAAATATATTAAAAAATACAACTAATATTTCAATTATTACAAAATATGTTCTAAAAAAATGTCTAAAACCAAAACCCAAACCGTCCCGATACGGCGTTGCTATGGTTTTTGATTGTTTTCCTATCTATTATTTATTAATTATAACTATTCCTGATTTTAAATTGCTTGCCTTACCCAACCCGACTTTTCTCGGATTTAATTATTTGCCTATCAATTATTAATTATAGATATTCCTAATTATGCATAACAAATCTTTAATTGTTGTCTTCTAACTAATTTTTAATAAATCTAACTGTATCCGATGTAGATCTAGCGTTGTTCTTTTTAAGATTTATTCGTAAAATATTTTGTAAAAATACAAAAAATAATTTAAAATATTATAAAATATATTTTAAAAAGTATCTACAAATATTTATTTAAATATAAAAAATATTTCAACATATTAGTATCCATACCCGAACCGGCGTTGCTAAGTTTTTGATTGTTTGCCTATTTATTGTTATTAATTATAGATTATCATTTATAGCTATTCATGATTATGCTAAAATATTTAATTGCTAAAAAATACAACAAATATTTAAAATATTACAAAAAATGTCGAAAACTCAAATCTAAACCCAAACCCAAACAGTGCCCGACCCGACATTTATCGGTTTTTGATTGTTTGCCTATTTATTATTTATTAATTATAATTAGGAATATATCTATAGAGATATTCCTGATTCTACATTTCTAGTATATACAATTAAATAAAGTTTATCTAAAATACAAACAAATGTAGAAACATATTAATTTTAATATTTAAAAAATTAGTGAAAAAATATTTAAAAAATACAACAAATATTTAAAATATTCCAAAATATGTTGAAAACCTAAACCCAAACCGTTCCAAATCGGCGTTGCTTAGTTTTTTATTATTTGCCTATCTATCATTTATTAATTATAAATATTCCTGATTTGGAATTTCTTACAGTACCCAACTCTGCTTTACTCGTTGTTTGATAGTTTGCCTATCTATAATTTATTAATTATGGCTATATGATTCTGCTTTTCATATACAATAACATACATTTTCCATAAAAAAAATTCAAACAAATTTAGACAAATATTCGTTTTTAATATCTCAAAAATTAGTGGAAAAATATTTAAAAAATATTTCAAAAAATATTAAAAAAAATACAACACATATTTCCAATTTTACAAAATATTACTTAACAAATTTCGAAAACCCAAACCGCACCCTTCGTTGTTCGATTTTTGATTTTTGATTGTTGTTGCCTATCTATTATTTATTAATTATAGCTATTCCTGATTTTGTATTGCTAGTATATAATAAATATTTCCAAATATTACAAAAATATTTTTTATAAATGTTCTACAAATATTTTAAAAAGTATAATATTTAAAAAGTACAATATTTATATCTTATAATATTTATATATTTATTATATAATATATAATCTCAAAGAGGAAAAAGAGGATAATTTCAGAAAATACAAATTCTATAATTAATGACATAACAGAAATATTGGAAATAAAAAAGAATATACAAATCATGGATAGTTATAGATTAGGTAAATTTAATGAAAAAGAAACAAATATAAGATTTTTAAAATTGTATTAAAAATGGATCAATCATATTGTATAATAAATGCATTCAAACTAAAAGATACAAAGTATAAACATATACGAGTAGTTGAAGAATACAAGGAATCAGATAAAGTAACTATAACAAAAATATAAATTAAAAATAAATTAAAATTAGATAATTAACAGAATTATTATATTAGAAAAATAAATAAATATTTTAAAATAATAGAAGTAAATAATAATTAATAATACGATAAATAATGTCAATACTAGCGATTTATCACATAACAATAACATTAATAATATGAATATATACACATATAATAATATTGATTATCCTAAACTATCTATAATGTATTTTAATATACGCAGTTTTAATAATAATTATGAATGTTTTTCATAAAGCAGAATTAAAAAAAAATTAAAAAAGAGGTGGTAGGGTACTTTTATTCATAAAAATACCATAATTTGTAATAAACTATATACATATACTATATCCATTCCAGATTCTATAGATATATTGACTGTATCTATTCAATTTAATAATCTGAATTTCATTATTGTAGTCAACTACAGAAGTCCTGATTCTAGTTTAGATGAATATAATAACTTAATTTATACTTTATTTAGTAACATTAAGAAATAAATTATAATATGTGGAGATTTTAATGATGATATCACTAAACTTAATAGTGATTTAGAAATAAATATGATGTAAATGGGAATGTATTCATTAATTAAGTGCTCTACTAGAATAACCTATAAGAGTAATATTATTTTAGATAACTTCTATATAAATTGTATTACTGACAGATTATTTTCTGGTATAATAAATTACGAATTCACAGACCACTTACCTATGTTTTTAAATATAAAACTAGAAAAACATATAGAAATCAATAATGGATAACTTATTTACAAAAGAACGTTAAATAAAAAAAACACTGAGAAATTGATAAATGACTTATCATTTATAGACTGGAATAATTTATATAATTCAGACAATGTTGAATTATGTTATGATACATTTATAAGTACGTTCCTAAATAGTTATAATCGGTGCATACCATTGAAAGGTGTACAAATAAAAAACAAAAAAATAAAAATTCTCATAACGAATAAAATAAAAAATGCAATAAATAAAAAAAATAAACTTTATAAAATATTTTTAAACAATAAAACAGATAGAAACTGGGACATTTATAATTCAATTAAAAAATATTTAAAATACACAATGAAAAAAGAAAAAAATAAACATTTCTCAGAATTATTTAACAAATCTATCATAAATGATAAATGGAAACTTTTAAATAAATTAACCCATAATAAATGTTGTTTAAATAAAATCAACAATTTTGTTAATAAAAATAATGATGCTAAAAATTTTAATAAATAGTAATATAAATTCAATATATATTAATGAGACTTCAGAACTAGAAAACATTAATATCATTAATAAAAAGAGACTCTAAATGCTCAAAAGATCAATATGGCATTGCTTTTAAATTAATAAAATTGGTCATATACCCTATGTTAAAACCATTACTCCATATATTTAATTTAATTTTAAATAAATCCATATATCCATCGAAAAAAATCAAACACATTATATGCAATATACTCTTTAACAAATAATATAACTAATTCCATTGATAAGCATGATAAAATAGCTGCAGTATTTGTTGACATTAAAAAGTTTTTTTGATACAATTGACCATCAAATACTATTCATTAAATTATATAAATACGGAATAAGAGGGCATACCCTTAATTTAATTAAATCTTATTTATATAATAGAAAACAATCTGTCAGATATAATGATAACGTATCACCTCTAATTACTGTATATGGTGTGGGTTACCCCAATGATCTATACAAGGGCCACTACTATTCATTTTATATATTAATGACATATCAAATTTATTTATTAACTCGATTGATACAAAATTGATATTATATGCTGGTAATATTTTACGTAATTCTATTATAATAAATAATGCAAATAATAGTAAAATAAATGATACTTAAAATATTGTAAAACCGGTTCATTAACAATAAATTACAACTAAATATTAGCAAAACAAAAGTAATATTCTTCAATACAAGTATTACCAACATAAATGAGATAATAACTCTAAATAACCAAACCATTCAATGTGTAAATCTATATCAATTTCTAGGTAAATAATTAAAAAAAAATAATAAATTAAATTAAAAAAAATATATCATTGAGTTACAAATAAAATTGGCTAAAATATTGTATTTATTTAAAAAAAATTCATTTATAATTGATACTAAAACCCAATTACTATTATATAATGCACTAATAGTTCCAAACTATATGTATTGTCTGATAATATGGGCAATTAATTATAAAAGTAATATAAATAAATTATTTATACAACAACAACAAATAATAAATTAAGATTAATTAATAAAACACTTACTCGAATACATAATACTTATAAATTTCATAATACTGATTTGTTATTTAAAAATGTTGTAATTTGAAATGTATATGATTTAATTAATTACATATCTCATAATTTTATGCATAATGTATTTAATAAAAAATTACCAATCGACATAAAGCGCTGTTCACATGAGTAATATATTCTAGCAATTTCGCAATGGAATTCTTAAGAATTTCCAAAATACGACAGTCTGTGTTGTTTCCACGATTATTGCTAAATGTTCTAATCCGAATTTATTCTATTTTTGTGACAATTTATGCAAATAGTAAATAAACGCACGCATAAGTATACTGATGAGTATTAATGTATACGCATTTACCTTTATATGGGTAAATCTATTTATAATCGTTTACGATTTTAATTGATTAAAATTATGTTATTTAATCGTTAACGATCGTTTAATTAATAATTAATAAATAATTAATAATAATTAATTAATAATTATTAATAATTAATTAATAATTCCTTATATAATTATTAAATTATGAATATATATATATATATTACCATATTATGATAATATAATAAACTTAAGTTCATAAGTTCATCAAATGTATATATTTTTAAGAATTCCAATACGAAATTGCTGGAATAGATTGCTCATGTGAACAGCGCTTAACTAATACATTTGAATATAAAATAAATAATTACAATATAAGAAATAAATGCAATTATAGAATACCTAAATATAAAACAAATAATAAACTTCACACAATAAATGTATATGGTATTAAACTTTGGAATGGATTAAATAATAAATGTAAAAACTTAAAATACAATGCATTTAAAAATATATAAAACTTGAATATTTAAAAAAATATCAAATTTATTATTAACACTCGTTATTATAATTTTAATAAATATAACAGTTAATATATGTTATATATATTTACCAATTGTGTTGTATATATAATTTTAAAATAGTTTATCTATTTTTTTTCACGTTTTACTATTCTTAATTTTATCGTTGTCATATTATTGTATTATTATATTATTGGATGGTACCTCGTTGTGAGTATAGATCACAATATACTCTATGGTATTCTCATTTAAGCAGAAATTGTATATAGGTACCTACTGTTGTTTGTGTATACATTTTATTTATTCTCAATAAACCATATTCAATTCAATTTAATTCAATATATATGTAATGTGGCGTAATATACAATTTGTTCTATTGCGTTCTTGTGAGATGGTATTTAAAAAAGCATATTCTAAAAAATTAATATATTTTAAATTATCAAAATTAAAATTAAATAAAATTACAAAACTGGATATTATTTATGAATTATAACGAAATATAACCAACTTAAAAAGAACATTAATGGATAGATGATAGATGGACTAATAACATAAACTAGTATACTATAAAGTTTGGTACATACTAAACATATTATAAATTAATCAATTATAGTAATATTCTAAACAAATAGCAATAATATAATACTAATATAATACAGTAAATATAATACTTTAAATAATTGCATGTAGGGAACATGAGGGGAAATTAATGAAGGGAAATATTAATATTAATTATTAAATTAAACACTGGTATATAATATACTGATACAAATATTAAATATGTAAATACATCTAAAAATAAAGAATTAAAATCTAATAATACCAATAATATATATATATATATAAAAATGTGTTATATATATTATGTTTCAAATGTATTATATTAATACAATATAAATTAATAATATTTTATAATTACTGTTTTTAAATACTGTTTATAAGTATTTAGTTATAAGTATATGTTATTTTGTATTATTATTGGATTATTTAAATTGTTACATGTAATATATTTATAATTAATCATTTAAATATTAAACATTTAATTAATAAAATATTACAAAGTTAAGTTGAATTCAAATTATTTAGTTACGAATTGTATTTTAGTTATCATTTACTAAACAAGTATTTGTTTATTATTTAATATTATTATTTACTATTTTATAAATATATAATATAAAAGTAAAAAATGTAATTGCCTTAATTGTCTTAACACACACATATATATATACATTATGTGTATAGATGTAATTATATATAACTTGAAATCTTTTTTCTGACATTTCTGATCCATCATTAACATATGCAAACTTCAAACCCTTAATTGAACTAAATGTACGGTAGGATATATCCAGACTCATTCTACCATCCGTGAAGCTGATTAAGGACAGTATATCAATATTTAATATCACATTACGGACTATATGATAACTATATAGATATATATATATATATATATATATATATATATATATATATATATTGATTAACTAATTACTATTATATTAAGTAATTTTTAATATTATGATAATTTCAATTTTCAAATAAATTGTATTATTATATTATAGTTAATTAACTAGTATATGATGATTATATAAGTTTATTAAGCACTAAAATAGGGTCATGTAGACCCTTTCTCTCGTGCGGGAAGAAAATAATAATAAGATAATAGTAATACGATACAAATTTAATAAACATATACATTGAATATAACACGGACAAAAATAATAAGTGATATAGTGGAGTGTTATATACTACAGACTGAGTGTTATATACTACAGACTGCATTTATATATAAATATATATATATATATATATATATATATATATATATATATATATATATATATATTTATGGGGCAGGTTGAGCCGGTTTTTATAAAAACACATTTATCTAATAATATTATGAATATATTTTAATAAAATAAAGTGCATAAGATACATATAGTTTATGATCAATAAAAACATTTATAAATCAGGGGCAGGTTGAGCCGGTTTTTATAAAAACACATTTATCTAATAATATTATGAATATATTTTAATAAAATAAAGTGCATAAGATACATATAGTTTATTATCAATAAAAACATTTATAAATCAGTGTAATGATAAATAATTAATTATATAATTACATTATATTTTTTTTTTAATTTGGCTCAACCTGCCCAGTCTAATTGGGCAGGTTTAGCCAGGTAGAAAACATGCAAAATGAAAGATATATTTAAAAAATAAACATAGTTAAAGTTATATATTTATATTTATTAGTATATTAACAAGTATATGCACCAATATTAATATCAAAACTAATGACACTTTTAAGGCGAGAAGTTATATTAGGATAGAGGTTAGATACTCTATGTTTTAATCCAGCATATAACAAATTATTTAATATTTAAAATAATTACATTAATTAATATAACAATTATATATTTAATTAATTAGATTATTATTATTATTGAAATAAGTCATTAATTAATTAAATAAATTAATAAATAAATATGTTTAATGATACACGGGGCAGATTGACCCTATGGTCAACCTGTCCCGTTTTGCTATGGTCAATCTGCCCCATATCACTAGTATATACTAGTATATATAAAAGTAATCTAATTAATTTGTGAATGATAATTTTTGAATTTTGTATTTTATAATATATAGTATATTTAATATACTTTATTTATATACCATTACTAATGCTATGTTATTACAAAATATATTAATAATATCAAATTTAAACTTACTGTCCCACCAACCAGTTTTTCATAAAATATTAATAATTAAATAATATTTTAAATAGTTAAAATAAATAATTTTTGAGTTGTTATAATAATGCTAAATATAGGTGTGTATACATGTATTAAAATTACATTAATATATTTATTAATAGCAGAAATAATTGAGATGGCTCAACCTGCCCCTATGGTCAACCAGCCCCGCTCTCCCCTATATGGTTAACATATTGAAGTAGTATCACACTTTATTTTCCTGGGATCTCTAATAACCAAGGATGGATTCTGTGAGAAGGAAATACGCAGAAGATTAGAAATGGGCAGATCTGCAATGGGGGGACTAACGAAAATCTGGAAAGATGGAGGAATTACCCTCAGAACAAAGATTAGGCTTGTAAAAATTTAGTTTTCCCTATAGTCTTATACGGAGAAGAATCTTGGACAATGAGAAAGCTTGAGAGAAAGATGATCGATGCTTTTGACTGGTGGTGTTGGAGACATCTGCTAAGAGTAACATGGACCGACAGATAGACAAATGTATGGGTTATTGATAATATAAAACCAGAATGGACGCTTGAGTCAATGATAGTCAAGGCATCATTATGTTACTTTAGCCATGTTATAAAAGCAGACGGAATAGAATATGAGGTGATGGTAAGAATAATGGGGGGTTATAGAAGCAGATGGAGACGACGGCAAAGATGGCTTGATAGCATAAAGAAAAATTTCTATGGAACAATCTTCAACATGATTCGAGCCTCAAGATATAGGATGAGTTGGAGAGCTGCTGTCATCGATGTTGCCAGGGGTCGGATACGACACGACGGCACAGGTTAACAGGTTATATATATATATATTAATATAGTTCATGGAATACACGCAAACAGGTTATACTTCGAATAAATCGTTAATTTTTAAATGTTTTATTTTGTTGTTGAAAATGTTGGGTTTGTCGTAATAATATACATTATGCATATATTAAATATATAATATACAATTATATTATATTTACTTTTATCAAAATATAAATTCGTGCAAAATTTGTTTTATTATTTTATCCGCACTTTTTGTTTTATAATTGTTTTATTAGTTAGCTAATGAATTGAACATGATGAAATACGCCGAGGGACATTATTATTATTATTTTTTTTTTTTATATATTACTCTACTATTAATATATTGAATTCTAGTACACACGTCCTATTAGTATTGTATTACTATCCTAGAGCTATTATATTCATATACTATGGAGATATCGATTTAATAAAGCTACTTATAGCTTTCAATGATATTCCTTAGACACGTGTCTATAAACTCATTTCATTCATTCATTCATAAATAATTTTAATAATACTATAATACTATAAGTAATACAATAAGTAATACTATACAGAATAAGTAATAATAAAATATTAATGTTATTATAAAGTATATTTTTTCTAAATATACTCACACAAATATTTCCGGATCCGTTACAAATTTATCATAAATAACCATAGTTACAGGTATTAGAAACAACTGAATAATTATCAATATAGGATACATCTTGTTGTATTGATATCTATTGTACAATATAGCTGCTACTTGGGTCCCCGTGGTTACATTTCCCATGGATCCCATATCTAGGGTTTCTTTCTCTGTTTCATCTATAGGTGACAAATATATGTAGTATATGTTACTAATATTCATCAATTTATACTATACAATACTATATTATGATTATTATAATGTATTGTTTACAATATTAACATGTTAATTATCATATTTTTACATTTATTTATTTACATTATACATTTAATTATATCAATTGATAATATTAGTATCATTTAATATATACAAATAAGTAATATATATATATATATATATATATATATATATATATATATATATATATATATATAATTTCTGTTAATATATTTATTATTAATAATATTATATCAAAATAATATTATTTATATATAAGTGTACAATGTACACTGTTATATTGTTTAACCTGTAACTTTAGGAGTGTCTTTATTTTCTTTTTTTTCAAGCTTCTCATTAATGCTGCAATAATAAAATATAATTAGTTACACACTTCTTAATATATTTAAATTTCAATAAACAGGTAATTAATATAGTATGTTAAATACATAAAAATATATTAAATATGACACCTATTATATATATATAGAATAATACATCGGAGCATAAATCAATTGTAAATCTTAAATAAAAGTATATTTAGTGAATATTATTTACTAATCTATAAATACATTAAATGTAATGATACATAATGATAACTAAATATATTACTAAAAATGGAATATTATTATTTACATTTCACCTACTATATATATATATGACTACATATATTTTAATATCTTATCCATCTCAATAGTAAACACTATATTTATATTAACTTTCTTCAATTATACACCATACGATCTTTATACAAATGTAATCTATCACATTACAATACTACAATATTAATTTACAATTATATGTTCAAGTAATAACTTTACATGCTCACTTTAATAAAATCGAGTAAAATATATGTCGATATAAAATTATTAGATAATTTTTTACATTTTCGTCACGACATGAATTATAATTCTGAAATAAAATATGTAGTTTGTATATTCTAATATTATGACTACCTATTGCATAACACACACACACACATATATATATAAAATGTAAACTTTAAAAATACATCTTCTAGTGTGTTAGCATTAATTCCGTACGAAATAATGTTTAACGATATTTTCTCGGCATCTAAATATTGAAAAAGCGGATAAAATTGACAGCTCTCTGTTCCCGGGATTTGTATACTCAGCTCGGCACCGATGTGCGTAGTAATCTGTGAACGTTATTATAATATCATCAATAAGTATAGTAATCAGTCATGCATGCTTTTTAGATTATTGTATTTATATGTAAACAAAATTAAATTAATATTATTATCAACATTTTTTATAAATATTTTAATGTTTACTTATTTTAATTTTTTTTAAAATCCTTTAAAATAAAAATATTACAATACAACATTATCATAAAATATAGTAATATATAATATTTTATATGATAAAAAACGTTATAATGATATTAATTCATACTTTTGCATCGGGTATATACTTTAATATAGCTTTCAACACTTCATTCACATCGCAGCCTTTCATAGTTTGTAATACCATTCTGTAGCCAAATCCTTTAGTGAGCAATATCATTGTTATAACCATATTTGTAATATATATATAAGTTAATGGAATTTATAATTACATTTAGATTTTATATTTATAAATAGTTATCATACAATACATTATATCATATTTTATATTAGAATTTTATATTTCTATTATATAATCATAAATAACTATTATCATAAATGTTCAAGAATTACTGATATTATTCGAGCTTCCACTCAATACATATTCAATCCTACCACATCTATTGTCCATCATATTGACTCATAACTATTAAGCATATTCACTATCCCTTCACTATATGAAGTACATTATCTACACATGAACTATCACAGTACCTCCCTTACTGATATTCTACCTATCTCAGTATATCATAAATTTCACCCTTATTTTCTCCTATTTTTTTGGATATTATTGCGAACTCTCTAAACTCTGGCAAAGTTTTACACTGACTTAATACTGCAATAATCTCTCAAATTATTAAAAAAACTAAACCTTGACCAACCTCCCTTAGGAATTATCGCCTGATCTCCAATCTACCCTTATTACGTAAGGTATTAGACATAATATTCTCCAAACAAATTATCGCTCATATAAATAAAAATAATCTTTTCGACACGTTTCAAAACGCTTTTCTTAAGAGCAATTCGACCGAAACAGCTCTCCACCATATTACCTGCACAATATTGTCTACCTTAAATATAAACAATTGCTGCCAGCTAATCCTACTTGATATCTCATCTGTTTTTGACACCCTGTACCATAACATATTAATCTCGCGGCTTACTATGATGGGTACATCTGGCTTAGCATTTCCATGGTTTACAGCATATCTGAAAAACTGCAATATCTCTATTATGATTGACAAATCTTTATCGCCTCTTTCTCTACATAACCACGATATTCCTTAAGGATTCGTTTTAGGACCATCCCTCTTTTCTATTTATATCTGCCCTATTGCTGATCTAATTAACAAATTTCCAAATATTCACTACCATATTTTTGCTGATGATATTCAACTGTTTACCTTTTTCCCTATAAATTCTCATAATACCATTAACTCTGAATTAATCGAGTGTGCTAACTCCATAAGATTATGGCTCCTCTCCAATAAACTACTAATTAATTCCTCTAAGACTACTGTACTTAACATATCTACTTATGAAACTTCGTTTCCAAACTTTACTCTAAACAACATGATTATTTTTCCTTCCCATTCTTCCAAAAACCAAGGATTAGTATTTGATGACAAATTATAATTTAAGAATTACATATCATCCATTATAAAATCCTCTAACTTTCATCTCTTCAGAATAAAAAAAATAAGAACTCTATTTCCAGAAACATTACTAAAACTCTAATAAATTCTCTTGTAGTTTCCCGAATTGACTAATATTCTTCCTTACTGAATATACTTATTTCTAAAGCTACTGTTCCATTCATCAGATTATCCGTTCCTCTATATGTCTATGTACTGTATAACACGACTTTATCACTCTACTACAACATCTCATCAATCATCTTATATATGGCTATCCTTCTACCTCAGGTATAAAATATGTGTGCTCTCTATAATGCATAAATAAATATATTCTTTCACCCTAGCTATATCTCTGATCTAATAAAAAAAATGTACAATATTACCTTCTCTTCGCTACCAAATTTCTCCTCTCATTATCTACAGGAACTCTAGTAAAATATCCCTGCATTCTAGAGCTTTTGAGAATTCCTGCACACTCTATTGAATTTCCCACCTCCTACCACCCGTTCTATTAAATCCCACAAAATATATGTACATCTTACTTATTATTTTCTCTCTACCTCTAAGAACTAATTCATCAAACTTATTATTTTTTTAATCGTTATTTTTGTTTCGTTTTTTCATCTACTTATTATTATTATCTTTTTGTTATAGTATCATTATTATATTAATATTATTTTATTTCCGCACGAGCGAAAGGGTCTACATGAACCTATTGTAGTACTAACTACACATTATATCATCATCATCATCATATATATAAAATATTTGAAATAATACATTAATTTAATTTAATTTCATCAGAATTATAATCATCAAATAATAATAATCATTATTTTAGGTAATAATATACATTAAATCATAATACAATGTAATAAGCGTAATAAGTTATATTTAATAACACAAATACCAAATTTCTCCTTGAGATAGTCGCACGTTCCGTACGTACAAAGTTTGCCGGCATACATAATCGCTATCTTATCAGCTAAGTATTCCGCTTCGTCCATGTAATGTGTGGTTAGCAGCACTGTTTTACCTGTGAGGGGGCGTGGCTGGGGTTATGTATGGTCGCATCATGAAGGGGCGTGGTTATGTTTATGTATGGTCGCAGTAAGATGGGTGGGGGACTCCCTCTGTGGGTGGGAGGTAAGAGTGATTTTATTTTCCAGGTCATATTCTAACATTGCAGATTTTATAGATATGATGTTCATGACAATGTTCTTGTAATACAAATATATTTTGGTTTAATATTGGTGATGCATTTAAGGTTTTAAAAATATAATAATTTCTAATAAAAAACTTCAAAAATGTAGATACTACTATGTAAGTGTATTGTTTATGTTTATAAACAATGATATTTATTTGAATTTGTACATTTTATTTGCATTTTATCATAATGGATCTATATAATAATGAGTAATTTTAAAGAATAATATATTCTTCAAATATAAATGTAATATATAGTAAATATTATCTATAGTATCCCTAATTAAAGAACAAAATAAAATAATTTGATGGTGGTTATAATTTTTAGAGTTTCATAAAAGTGAATTCTGAAGTTTCAAGTGAAATAGTTCCTATCAAACCAAAGAAGTAAATATCTGCCCATCTACTGATGAAACTGTTAATAAAGACAGAACAGATACACATAAAGTATGCAAAACGTATGAAGATAAAGGAAATGACACCAATCATCATAACATAATCAAGAAACAAACTCTACCAGCTTATAAAAACATTGCCGTTGCTACCCTAGAGGAGAAGATCGAACAGACAGAAAATGATATAAACATAAGTTACCTACTCAGCTGGAAACTAATAAACGAATTCACCGGAAGAAAAGCTACTAATAAAGTTATAATAAAGGGAATAAATCAGAAAGAATGACTATAAACATTGAACAATCATTTTCAAGGCTTACTATGTAGGCTACCTGAAATAGAGGAGTACGAACCGATTAATCAAGTTTTACCACCACTGGAAATAAAACGTGGACCTTTTGATATCAATGAATACAAGCGAACAAAGGATACCATTAAAGAAGGAAAAACTGTGGAATGGAATAAATAAGTCCAGAAGTTTTAAAACGAGGTGATCTAGATGCTATCGTTCTCCAATTCTGTAACAGATCACTCATCGACAAAGCGAAGCCCAGCCAATAGTCATTGCTGAATATAATTCCAATACAAAAATCTGGAGATCTTAGTATGGGTGGCAACTACAGAGGTTTAAGTCTTAGCTTATTAGTGGCGAAAACCTATAATCTTATGATAATGACCATAATTAGATCGTACCTAGATTGTAAAAAAATCAGAACGGTTTCAGAAGTGGAAGAACAACTACTAGTCATATACTCGATCTAAGGATATTGATATATGGAGTAAAGGACAATACTTTTAAGCTATACTTATCTTCATTGACTTTAAGAAAGCTTTTGTTACAGTTCATAAAGGAAAAATGCTGCTAATACTATACGCTTATGGAATACCGGAAGAGTTGATGACAGCTATCAGTGTCATGTTTAATGATACGTCTGTCAAAGTCATAACACAGGACGGAGAGACGAAAACATTAAGTATTCTTGCTGGTGTTGTACAAGGGGAAACACTTTCAACATACCCCTTTATCATTGTTATTGACTATATTATGAGAAAAGCTCTAATGGGAAAGGAAGAAAAGCTTGGTTTCCAACTAAGGAAGAGACAAAGCAGAAGGGTACTAACCATAATAGTTACCGACATGGAATTTGCGGATGATATAGCCTTAGTTAGTGATGATATCAAGGAAGCAGAGGAGATGCTAAGAAGAGTCGATATACCATTACAATGTATATGACTAAGCATGAATACAGGAAAGGCAAAGTATATGCCATACAACAACAACCAACAGATTGGTATTAAGACTATCGATGGAACAGTCCTGAAAATAGTAGAATATTTCAAATATTTCGGGTATGGGTAGATAGCAGCGAAAAAGATGTCATAATCAGAAAAAGGTAAGCTTGGAGAACATGTCACTAGATGAGAAACATCAGGAATTCAAAACTCAGTAGGAAGTTCAACATTAGGCTAATGATTCCAACTGTTGATTCCGTTCTGTTATACGTCTGTGAAACATGAACATTAACAAACTCACTACTCAAAAAGCTGGATGGAACATATACTAACATTCTGAGAATGGTTTTAAATATCAACTGGACAAATACAATCAATATTGAAATACTTTATGGAGAACTAGAATGACTTTCGAAAAATATTAGGAGAAGAAAATTGCAAATATATGTATATATATCTATATATATATATTTATATATTAATAAAACTATATTCCTTTAAATATCGTTAATTATTAATATTACCTTTAGAGTATTTCTTTATAACTTCCCAACTTACTTTTCTACTCTCCACATCAAGACCACTTGTAGGCTCGTCAAAAATTAATGTCTAATAGTGAATATATAAATTAATATATATATAAATGTATATATGTATATATATATATATATATATATATATATATATATATATATATAAATGTATACAAATATATCGAAAAACATAAATAGGAATATTTCTATGTTGTAATTAATTGTAAAATATAGTCATATTTATTTCTAAGTATTTTATATATTGATCGGAAAATATATATTTTTATATTAATCAAAGAATTATAATAGACAATATCATATTAGGGAATATCTATATGTGTCTCTTTATTATAGTTATCTTCCTAATCAGATACCATTGGCAAAGAACACATTTCAGTTATAAATATTTAAAATAATACTCTTTCTTGGTACATTTATTTTAAGAATAAAACCTTTTCTATAAAATGAGACTTTCTATTCTAAAACTATTAATATTATATGCCACATAATTCTTAACAATATTATGTGTAATTTTCGTGAAGTTAATTATCATTATTTTGCTGGTGATTTTAAATTATGTATTGTTTTTATATTCACATGAACTTATTAATCATATTATCTTAATAACTAAATAGTTTATTTTTGTATGATTCAATTTTAAGTACTTAAACTAATGATATAAATAATAAGGATTCATTTTTGATAATTTGTTTATTTTGGATGTCCAGATTAGGATCATTGTCCTACTATTGATAAATCGAATAATAATACAAAAATAAGCTTTATAAATTACTATAAATTCGTTTTCATTTAACATTTAAATACAATCTTTATCGTATTGTATTCGTATCGAGATTAGTAGGTTACTTAACTATATACAGCAATGTGATTATATTTCCTTTCTTAAACTTTATCTACGCAATACGATACATTATTTTTTTTGGTAATATTATGTATAAATAAACCATCACATCAATATAATTATATATATATATGATGTATACACATAAATAAGTATACATATATATAATCATGTTTTGTTACAATTTGACAACAAATTATTACGTAATAAATTAGAGTAATTAATGAATTATTTATAAAAAAATGTACTTTATATTATAGACATTTTTATTATCTAAATATTGCATATATAACTTTATCATATTTAGCACCATTTAAGTATTAATTAAAACGACCACGAATCCGTTCTCGGCTACTACCCCGTTCCGTCCTCTATATGTATTATATTACTATCTATAGTTTATTGAATAAATTAGAAATATCAATCATTACAATTTATACTAAAATAAATAGGTAAATAACACATTATGTTAACTACCAACAAACAAAAAACAAGTTAATGTTAAAAGTTATAATTATATAAATAATTATTGATGGTTAACATTGAAATGTATGGTAATGGGCGATAACAAAGGAAAATAGTCAATATTTTTTGAAGAGGCTTTGGAATAATAATCATATATTATAAAAAATAGCATTATATATTAAATTAAAAAATTCTTCTAATAAATCATTATTAGTAGTTATTATTTATGTATTTAATTTATGTAAGTAAATATATTGTTATTGTTATTGTTATTATTATTTGGTGGAGTCCTTTCATCCCATCCAGGAACTTAGATGAAGTTTTCACTTATAACCATATATGGCTCTAATGTCCCTTCGAAGCCGCTCTCATTTTAAGGCATCCATGGTTTTAACGAGAGCCGATCATTTATTTATACACAATTATATAAGATCACTTATAAATAATATTTTAAGACACATTTTATAAAATTAATTAATGGTCCGGACGAGGGTCGAGCCGTGTCCTACTGCTTGTGTGTCTGACGCCTTAGCCACTGAGCCACACAGGCAGTTTAAATTTATATAGTTGAAAGTATAAGTTATACATATTTTCCGACGATACAAACATTATTGAAATAAACACAGAATATTACGAAATTAAAAGATTATAAATGAAAATGTTTTACGATTACCGTAAATTGAAAAAATATAAAAAAGTATATTGTATTATAGTATATTATTATACTTATAATTCAATGGATGTGTTTCAATGTTTCGCCGTTAACCTTGTTGCCGTAAACCATAGCTTCCATGATGCTAAGTTTACGTTTCTGACCTCCGGAAAGAGTGCTGGCTATATTATGCTGTACGTCAGTCATGTGCATATCGCTGATGAGGTCCTTAATCTCCTTCTCCGGGATGTTGTTTAAACTGTCCACCTGGCGAACGTGCAGTTTTAAATATATCTTCATTATAATATAGACACGCATCAACGTGTAATACTTTTATATGATATATGCGATATATACTATGTATTACAATATTTATATCATTTTATAAATATATTTTAATAGATATAATATATGTAAGGGAATCACACTGTTAACAATGGCGGGAACTATTACATATGTTATATATATATTGTATATTATAAATTTATATTATCTATATCAAATCGTGTTGAAATAAGATTATATACTAATAATCAATGAAATATTAAATATATGTTCACTTTTCTAACGGATCATTATTATACTTGAAGTTATTATAATAATCACGTATTAAGATAGCGGCGCGGTATTGCCTATACTGACAGCGCACTGCTAACCATACTCATGAATGTGAGATGTTCCCTCACGGTTAGGTAGGGGAAGATCACATCGTGCTGGGGACAGTAGCCTAACGTCCGTCTTATCTCTTTCAGATTGTCCGCCACATCCAGACCGTTTATCTGTATCTTACCCGACGTCGGTTTTATGAAGCCTGCCGAATAGGAGTGTTGATTGGTAATTTATTTATGTAAATATATAGTCGACATATATAATCACAAGTATAAAGTTTACATATATTCCGAAGATAACATACATTATTACAAATTAAAATTATAGAAATAGAAACGTTTTACATTTACCGTTAAAATAAAAGAAATGTTAATTACTTTATTGATGTAACGTTACACATTAAATATCCGATATACCTAATAGTACAGTAATACGTTGGTATATCAATTATGCTGTATGTAATTTTAATGTATAATTTGATATACGTTTTAGTTGATGGAATCAACATATTACGTAGTTTTTAATTCAATATTCATAGAACTTACAACAACAACTTTAGTTCTAATTAATTCAAAACTTAAGTTAAACTTAATTCGAAGGTCATTAATTAACTTAAGTTCAACTCAGTATCTGGTATATCCTTTGCGCGCGAAATGTAAATAGATAGGAATGTATGCTTTACAGTGATTCATTTATATTATTTTAATAATAGTTATTATTACATAGGTAATCTCATCATCTTATTCTTATATAATTTAATAATACATTATTTGATTATGAAATAGTTTTTTTATTACATATCCATTTATTACAATATGTATTATATATGTTTTATTTATCTTTAATAAACAAAGAAAAATAAAAATTAATAATGTTGATTAAAAAAAAATATTGCATTCCATTATTCAATGATATATTGAATTTTTAGTGAGAGTACACGAAAACATTATTTTGTATAAATGACATTTAAAGTTTATTACAATATTCTAAATTACCATTTAGAAAATGATATTACATACATTTATATATAAAATATATGATATGAAAAATAATATGTATATATAAAGTAAGATTATTTGTATTAGTGTATATTATATGAATACAAATATATGTATAATATATGGTTACCGTAACAAAAATAACACGTAAAAAAACACGAAAAAAATAACAAGTAACAAATAACGGAAAAAAATAAAGGAAAAAAATAACAGGAACAAAAATACCTGGAAAAAAATAACAGTAAAAATACAAAATGTAATTCAATCAATAATAAAAAACTATTAGGTTTTATGAAATAACTAATATGGATATTTGTTTTAAAAACAATTTAGATTAATTATGCTCATTGTATATAAATGTTGAAATTGTATAATAGAAATATCTACGATATGTTGGCTTTTTTTGGTTTACTTGGTTTGATTTTGTGTTATTTTTTTTACTTGCATCACATCCCTAAATTGGCCTTTAAAAGCATGCATGCTTTTACATGTACTTATCTAATGTATAATAAGGAAATGCTATATTATATAACAATATAATAATATCTATTGATTATATATATATCAGGTTACAAAAAATAAATGATTAAAATCAATAAAATAAATACATATTTTTTTTCTTATTTATTTTTCTTTTTAATTTTTCCTGTTATTTTTTTCTGTTATTTTTGTTCATAGATTACATTTTTAATAAGTAAACTATAATGTATATACTATTTATTTTTGTGTATTAAGATGCATATATATATTTTTTATTTTATAATCCTTTATTGTAAAATTTCAATATTTTATATAAAAAGTATACTGTAATTTATATATTTCTACTTATTTTGGTGTATTATATAATACATACAAATAAGTAGAAGAATATACATTATAGCATACTTATTATATAAAATATATGAATATTATATTTTGAAATTATTATATTCAATTTCTTGTGATCTAAAATGATTGAATTCAATTGGACAATAATCGCATCATATTTACCACTATAGTATACATTTAATTAGTTGTAAAAAAAAACAAAGATTACTAAATGTTTATAAATGTATTTAGATTTAAAAAATTAATACATAAATCACAGTTATACAGAATTTATTTAACCGAATTTTAGTAATTACTAATGGTAATCTTAATTAATTTCAAGTAGTACTTCAATTAACTATTATTTTTGTATACTTATATAATGATTTAAAGTATATTGTGGTGGCAGTGGTCTTCTGATACGAAAGATTCCATAACTATGTATACGCTATCAGGTTGACTATACAGTCCGACCAGTAGTCCTCGCAACTCATTACTAAACATCCATTATACCCTCACACCTACATTAAATTAAATGTATGTTCTTACATCCTAACTATATTACACTTTAATATAATAACATATACTACTATTCATTTTAATATATTATCTTACATCTAAAATTGAGTTCAACTTACATCAAAAACTTAACTTGAACTTAAGTTGAACTTACGTTATGTAACATACGTTTATAATATATAATATTTAATTTATAATATTGCATTAAAACTTAATTTCAACCTAAGTTCTACGTAAGTTAATTTACTTGTATTAAGTTAATAATATATTCTTAAATTTATATTAATATAAAGAGTTACTCCAGAACTTAAGTTCAACTTAAGTTAGTAATCTTACATCAGAACTTACATCATAACTCACATCAGAACTTAAGTTCAACTTAAGTGTTGATGTAAGTTGAATACTAGATTAACAGTTAGATGCAACAGTTATTTATATAGTATACTATATATTTCATATATTTCATATGTTCTTTAAAATAATCATAAAGGTAGTATATTATTAAAATAAGAAGTCGTAATGTGCCAGAAATTATAAACTAAATACATTAACACTTGTAGTACATACTTTTAGTAGCAGAAAAGGTGATCAGATGGTCAGGTGGACAGATGGTCAGGTGGACAGATTGTCAGGTGGACAGATGGTCAGGTGGACAGTGAGTTAATGCATTACGTAGATACAACATAGACTATCTATATAACTCCATATAAGCATATATGCTATAAAAGTACACTATTAGATAAGTATGTTTGCATGCTAATAATGGGGAGCTAATAGTATGTAGACATTCAAATTGAATAGTTTAATAAGGTATGCGTCAATTATATTGGTAATTTTATTATTGCAAATTTAAAATCGAATATTCAGTTGATAGGGTATGTATTAGGAAGAGATGCGAGTATTATTTGAACAATTGATGAGATAAATATGTAAGGTAATAAATATAGAAATTTAAATAATATAATGAATTCGGATGAAATAATAATGATATAATATTTATAGAAAGAGAATTGTTCTTATATATAATTTTTCCTATTAATAAATTAACATATATGGTAACATTATATTATTTTACATAGCTAACTATCGAAACAACCAATACGTATGAGTAAACGTATAGGATGTTGAATACGAAATTAAATATATTAATAATAATATGAATAAAATAAAGAAGCGGAGGCAAATTATATAGTAGAAAATATTTTTAAAACATAAATAATTTTTTATTTCAATTTAATATTGAAGAGATTGAATAAATGTAATAACAATAAATAAATATAAATCATAAATAATATATATATATATATATATATCAGTATATATATATATATATATATATCTTACCTATCAGCATAGATATGATGGAGGTTTTTCCAGCGCCATTATGACCCAATAGAACAGTTATCTGATTAGTCGGTAGTGAAAGATTTAATTTGTCTACAGCATTCCAATTTTTTCCCGGATATCTCTATGTAGATGTATTTAATTACATATATATATTAGGTATAATAAACTAACTTTATACAAATATATATATGCATACAGTTTAATATATAATGTAAGTTAGTATCATTGCAAATCAGAAGCCACTATGTAAGTAGTAGTAAATTGTTATACGTATACGTAATAACTTTAATTATATTCTGAACAGATATTCCGATGGTTTCTTTGTTGGTCATTTGCTGAATGTCACTATTTTCTGTATATTCTTTTGAAGCTATCGACATCTGTAAATATTTACACATATTAATGTATAAATATATATATATATATATATTTAACATATACCATAATACACACCTAATTCATGAATATATATAAATAATAATTACCGATTTATCTTCTTTTAACTTGTTGTTATTTATACACATCAAATTCTATGAGTTCAAAAGTAATAGTAACATTATAATATATTAAGGTACAAATATTAATGTTATAATTATGTTGAGTCTTAGTCTATTTATAAATGTTGAATTAGAAAATAGACGTAGAAATGTATACAATATATGTATACATACACTGACAAATTTAATTATTAATCATAAATTATATTTTTCTTAAAAATACAGAAAATAAAGTTTATATATCTATAACAATTAAACTCTATACAATTACACAGATTCGTTACATTATAAACATTGTTGGTTACTAATAGAATTTAAAGTAAATAGTTTAATTCATTTGTAATAAAAGTTAAATTAAAATGAATAAATTACGGAAAAAATAACATTATGATAGTAATGAACGTTATTAGATTGTTAGAAGTGAATATTATTGTTAATATATATTTAGTTTATTTAAAATACTTATTACATGTCATAGATATTTTTAATAATATACCAATATTATTAGAATTAATTAATTAATTGAAAGGTTTCAATCACTCCAATTGGATTTTTCATATATATAAAATTAAAAATAACCATTTACCATTCTGACAAGTTCCAAATAGTACAATTACAATTGGAATAATAATTCCTTATATATATACTAGATATATTATTTAACTATTATGATGAATTGTATCTGCCCGATGCTATCTACATACAAACTTGTAGCGGGTAGTACCAAGGTTTCGATACCCCAATCGTTCCCGGATAAATACCGTCAAGATATACCGACATACCGAATAGGAATACGTTATCGAAGAGCAGAGAAAGCATTATATGACCTATACTGGCTGTCTGGGTCGGAATGAATGTTTCGTACGGAGAACTTATGGAAATCCGTTGACCTGTAGGCATAGTCGTAGAGTGGTTATTATATTTATGATTTAATGATTTAGTTTAATATATCATAATATATAATACATATCAAATAATAATAGTAATATATTTTATAAATCCTAATTTTATATATATACAGTGTATTTGTTTAAAATAAAGTAATACTTATAATTATATTAAATATATTTAAATATATATTTTAGTAGTTATTTAAGTTTAATTTTCTTAAGATTGTATGATTTATATTTTTATTTAGCCTGAAAATACCAGTTCATTTTATTCTTACATTTTCAAATTATATTAATCCATAGTATATTAATATATCTACATTTTACACCAAATAAATTATAAATATAAATACGTATTACTTTTAAATTTAATAACAAAAATATGATAATTTTGCATAAATTGATTTGGGAAATATATATTTCTTATATATATATATTTATTTATTTATTTAAATCAGACATGAAATACAGAGGTCCATAGAATATAAACGAAAATTAAAAAGAATAAACTAAAAAAAAACAATTAATCTAAGAAACGAAATTTAAAATACTATACAAACAATGAGTTATACCACATGGTAAACAGTGGCGATGGGAACACAATATTATATTCATATAATTGAACAATTAGTGAATTACACGATAATTGTATTCGTTTATATAGCGAATAATATGACTTGCGTAATTTAACAGTTAAATTATTAACATAATCGTTAAAAAACATTAAAGAGGCACTATTTCTACGTCTGTAGTTCATAACATTACGATAAGCATTATTATAAGCTATATTAAGTTTAGCCATGCAATATCTATTTGGTATCCATATGCTACTAAGGTATATATTAGAAACAAATGTTTTAAATAGAATAATTTTTGTATCCTTAGAGCAATGATTAAAGTTATATGATATTGCATAGCTTTGTTTATATAACTGTTTAATATTACTATATATATATCAATATCAACAGATAAGTCCTCTGAAATCCAATGTCCAAGATATCTATATGATTTGACAACTTTTAGAAGTTTATTATCTATATATAATTTCACAGGTTTATGATATGATTTATCAAAATAAATTGGTAAAATAACCGATTTATCAATATTAAACGTTATGTGATTATGGTTAGAAAACTCTTCACAACAACTTATCAACAACTGCAAACCCCCTAGTGATGGTGAAAATAATGCTATATCATCTGCATAACATAGATTATTGATGATATTTCCATTTAAGCAATAACCTGAATGTATTTCATTTAATTTCTTAATCATAGGATTAGTATATAAATTAAATAACAATGGTGAGAGAATGCCACATTGACGAACACCCCTTGTAACAGGAAAGCTATCCGATGAATTAGTACACCATTTAATATATATTCTTTGGTTTATATACCAGTAATTTAAAAAATTAATTATGTATAAAGGAATATTATTATCTTTTAATCTTTGAAATAAAATGTTATGATTAATTTTATCAAAAGCTTTGGAAGCATCTAAAAATGCTATGAACATATTAGTGTTAATATTATTATAATCTGTTAAATATTGCTTAAGGGCAAACACACACATTTCAGTACCAAGATTTTTTTTAAAGCCAAATTGATTATCCATAGTAATTAATAATGAAGATATTCTATTATGTATCACCTTTTTAATTATCTTACAGATAATATTAGATATACATATAGGCCGATAATTAGTGGAATCATTCGTCCTTTTATTTTTATTTTTAACTATTGGTAAAATATAAGATAACATTAGCTTCTTCGGGAAATACGAATGCCGCAATATATTATTAATTAGTAGCATTATTAATTCAATTACAAAACTATTCGCGTGAGAAATATGTTCTATAGATATTCCATCAGAGCCTATAGCTTTACCCCCTTTATAAAGGTCAATTATAATTGATTAATTATAGATGAAATTTCAGCATAGTTAGTATATTCAATGTCATTAACATTAATAGTATTGTAAGGATAAGGTATATCAGTAGTACTGTTATATAAATTATTAAAATAATTATACCAGAATTTAGTAATATTAACTATACCATATTCATTTTCAATGTTATTTGGTGCGGAAGAGTTTTTTTTCTTCAGATTGTTTGAAATCACCTTCCAAAAATTATTACGATTTTTAATTAATTTTAAGGCAATCTTATAAGATTCTGATTGATTAGATATCAATTTACTACGTCGCAATTCGTATTTGAAATTTTTTCTCGAATTAACCATATTATCATAGCATATTCCAGCCAGGGTTTGTTATTACATTTCCAAGTTAAATAGTAAGATCTGGCAATAACATGTTTCTCATGTACATTATTATTCCACTCCATACGTGCATATTTACATTTATTAGCTACTGAATATATATCGTTAGAACAATATACAAGAATACTCAATAAAGAATTATATAAGTATTCCGAATAATTAATATTACTATCAAAAGAATATATATCATTACTTAATTTTCCTAAGTTAAACTTAGTATCAATATTATATTTCAAAATTTGTTTCTTATCAAGTCTATTCCATTGAATTTGTTATGAATAATACTATTATTATAGCTAATTGAGCTAGGAATAGTATTCTGATTTATGATAAAAACTAATGGATGATGATCTGATAATATAAAGGAGTAATCAATTTTAATATCTAAAATGGATGAATGCATATCAAAAGTGGATAATAAGTGATCTAACCATGAACATGTTTTCCACGCCGAACTAACACAAATATAACTATCAGAATCTAGTAATGATTTATCTGACATAATATTATTGTTATCAGCACAATATTTAATTAAAGTATTACTAAAGTATGAATCAGTATTAGAAATATTAGAATTAAAATCTCCTACTATACAATAATTAGATGAATTTAAGAATTCACAATATAATAACAGTTGAACGAGATGACCTTCAAATAAACTAATATTATTAGGACTCTCATACGGTAGATATATATTAATAATGTAGAAATCGAAAACTTTAATACATATAAGCCAATCATATTCAGATTGCATAATACTTATATATCTATCTATTCCCTTTTTCCACATAAAACCAACACCACCAAAAGGTCTGCCGGTTCTCAATTTTGTGTTATCAAAAGAAGCATTACCATAACCACTATAACTATTATTATTGGTATTGAACATAGAACATTCCTCAGAGGAAAGCCAGTGTTCCTGAAAATAAAATAAATCAATATTAGGATAAGTATCTAAAATAATATTAGCCTTGTTCTTGAAACCATTGCAGTTTAAGGACAATAAATTTAATTTATTGTGTAAATCCATTATTATAGATTACTGTCAACATTAACATTATTGTCATGATTAGCTTTATTAAAAAAACGTTTAATTAAAATACCATTAGGCCATCTTTCACAGTTATATACATCTTGGACATTGTTAATCATCAGACTTACCTTAAATGCAGAGACAAAGTGGTGAGAAGTAATGATTTTCTCCACTGAACATTCTTTAGATGTAATATCAAATTATTTAATCAAATATTTTATATATATACGTATGAGTTATTATTCATAACTTATGACTAGTATTTCACATGTTTATAATAACCCATTTTAGCGGCGAACTGTTGAAGTTGTAAGAAGTTGGCGTGTATCGCTCCCGGGTTAAGGTACAACAGCATACCTAACCAGCTCGTCCCTACACCCATGGTGTTCAGATCTCCCAACGGGAAGTATAACATAAATTGCATTGCGAATCTGAATATATCTGGGTGTGCATTATGAGTTATTTATACGCATTGTTATAGAGTATATTCTATAGAATATTATATATAGTATTATTATTTTGGTGGAGTCCTTTCTTCCCATCTTAGTATTTAAATTAAGTTTTAACTTATTACAACATGGCTATAATATCACTTTCAATACGCCCTAATGTTAATCAATTTATGATTTTAACGAGAGCCGATCATTTATTTATACACAATTTTATAAGATAACTTTAAATATTATGTTAAGACACATTTTATATGTATGTGCGATGCTTGAATATACCATCTGCAGGTCGAATATATGTCGTAGATAACTTTATATTATGATCCAATAATTGTATTCAATTTTCATATATGTACATTTTTATTTAACACAGTAAATTACAATTTAGAAAGTTTTAAATAAATAAAATTAATTGTTAAAACAGGATAATAAAATATATTATATAATATACAAAATAACTTATACCAATTATTTTATAGATTTACATGATTTTATTATAGATATTATATATTATATATATATATATATATATATATATATCGATAGAATATATATATATATATATAATTAAACCCTTATTTTCTCCTATTTTCTTGGATATTATTCCGAACTCACTAAACTCTGGCTAGGTTTCACCCTGTCTTAAAACAGATATAATATCTTTTATTCTAAAAAAACAAAACATCGACCTAAACTCCCTTAGCAATTATCTCCCGATCTCTCACCTACCCTTATTAAGTAAAATATTAGAAAGAATTGTTTCCAAACAACTTATCGCCCATATAAATAAAATAATCTTTTCGCGAAGCGAAGCGCTATTCGTAAGGGTCATTCGACCGAAAAGGCTCTTCTCCGTAGTACTGACACAATATTATCTACATTAAATAGCAACACGTGTTACCAGCTAATCTTACTTGATCTCTCATCTGCTTTTGATACAATGGACATACTATATTAATCTCGCGGCTTACATGATGGGTATATATGGCTTAACATTAAAATGGTTTACTTCATATCTGACTAACCGTAATATCTCTATTATAACAAATCTTACTATCCTCTTTCTCCACTTAACCACGGTATTCCCCAAGGATCCGTTTTAGGTCCATCTCTATTTTATATTTGTATCCGTCCTATTGCTGATCTAATTAAGAATTTTCCAAATATACACTAACATATTTTTGTTGATGATATTCAACGGTTTACCCTTTTCCCTATAAATTCTCATAATACCATTAACTCTGAATTAATCGAGTGTGCTAACTCCATAAGATTATGGCTCCTATCCAATAAACTACTAATTAATTCCTCTAAGACTACTGAACTTAACATATCTACTTCTGATAAAAAAAATACGGACATCACTTTCCAGAAACCTTACGAAAATTCTAATATATAAATGCTCTTGTACTTTCCCGACTTGACTACTGTTCTTTCCTACTTAATTTACTTCCTGCTAAATCTACGACTATCCATTCCTCAATAAGTACTACTTACTACATAACACGACTGGATAAATCTACTACAATATCACATCAATTATATCGTATGTGGCTACCCTTCTCCCTCTGGTATAAATTACGTATAATATCTATAATCAATAAATCAATATATTCGTTCACACATAGCTATATCTTTGATCAAATTAAAAAACGTATAATATTACCTTTTCTGCGTTACCAAAATGTTAAATTTAAAAATATAAAATTTCCATAAATTCAAGAGCTTTTAAAAATTCCGGTCCCACCCTATGGAATTCCCAACCTACTACCATTCATTCTATTATATCCCACAACAGAACTATAAATCTTACTTCTTATTTTCTTATCTAATCTACATGACCCAATGTTAGTGCCTAATAAAAATATATACTTATCATCATATATCCATTTGTATCCGCAATTATTATATGTGTGATTCAATAAATAAATATTATTATTATATATATATATAAATAAATATATATGTATATATATAAATATATGTTTACTTAATTAAGTATTATATGTATTATAATTATTATTATTATTATATATGTATTAATACATATAGAAAGAATTACTAATAAAGCAATACAATACATATATAACCGTTATCGGCTACCGTGAACACCAGTAGAAGGTAAGACATGCATGATGTGAAATAGAACATCAAATATAAAAACAGGGTCACAGTTTCAATTCCTGGAATTAAGTACACCAATTCATCGCCATCTATACATGTTGAGGGTATATTACTTAATAGTATGAGCATGTAGTCGTAGTAGTAGTAGTAGTAGTAGTAGTAGTAGTATTATTATTATTATTATTATTATTATTATTATTATTATTATTATTATTATTATTATTATTATTATTATTATTATTATTATTATTATTATTATTATTATTATTATTATTATTATTATTATTATTATTATTATTATTATTATTATTATTATTATTATTATTATTATTATTATTATTATTATTATTATTATTATTATTATTATTATTATTATTATTATTATTATTATTATTATTATTATTATTATTATTATTATTATTATTATTATTATTATTATTATTATTATTATTATTATTATTATTATTATTATTATTATTATTATTATTATTATTATTATTATTATTATTATTATTATTATTATTATTATTATTATTATTATTATTATTATTATTATTATTATTATTATTATTATTATTATTAGATTTAGGCAATTCTAAGGTAATTATATACACATTACTTATATAAAGTACACACACAAATACATATAATATATGTCATATATATAACTCATTATATATTAATCAGTATATATCTATATCATTTTTGTCAATAAACTGTTATATTATTATATTATAATATATAAATATACAATTATCTCTACTTGATGATATTTGAAATTTATCATAATATATATTGGATTATAAATAAATACTGACATGGTACCATTAAGTAATACATATTTATATTAAATAAGGTTGAGTGAGAACTCGACTAAAGTAAGTAAGTAAGTATATTAAATAAATTATTAAATTATTAAGTTAAAATATATATTTAAAACCTTGGATAGGATATTCATTAAATATGAATAAAGGAACCGATAATATCAGTGAATATGTTATAAATATGATATTCCAGCCTATCCATTGTTTGGTTGAACTGACACCAAATAGAACGAGTGTTTCCTATCAACACATAATATTACAGTATATTCTAAAACATATATATATATATATATATATATATATATATATATATAAGTACATATACAGACGTTATTTTGGAAACGTTAGAGTAATACAATATCTTATAATTTATTTTCAAGTATATAATGTGAACTTTTCTGGTATAAATTCGATATAGGGTAGTCCTACATTAGTTATACAACTCGATCTGAAGATATAAAGAAGATATATAGGCAATATAAATTAACTTGATTAATTTTTACTAATAATAAAAGTTTATTGTCTGACATAGATTATACTAATCCATTAATATATATTACTCACATAAGTGATTGGTATTATTTGTAATATCTGAAATATTTGAGAACTACAATATTATTAATATCTAATATTCAGAATGATATATCCCCTACACTTAATTTAAGATACAAAAGTAGTAGGAAGTGTGTTCAAGACTCATCCGTACTAATAAAATAGGTCTTAAAACAATATTTAGAAGTGATCTTATATAATTGTGTATAAATAAATGATTGTATCTCTTTAAAACCATATATGCCTTAACATGAGAGCGGCTTCGACATATCATCAGAACCATATGGATATTATTATTATTATTATTATTATTATCATATTTAGGCAATGCCAGGGTAATTATAGAAGCAGTGTTGCTTATCAAGATAATTACCCCTTTATTAATATGATAAGTTTCATTATATATAAGAATAATAAATACATAATAATTTTATAATAATATAGATAGATAGATATAGTTTATTGTTTAAAACAAACAAAATGAAATAAAACAATAATAATAATAAAAAACAAATAACGAATATAATCGAATATATATAATGATTTATAAATGCCATGTTACATATGGTTAAGATATAAAATTAACAAATGATATAATAAAAAAATAATAATAAAAAGGGGAATTATTCAGATGCAAGCACTTAATCATCGTATCAACTTTAGGGAAAGGGGTCCTCAATCCCAGTGCCTTGGGGGTACAAACTTGACCCAATAGTTTGTCCACTGACACCCGTAATACCCGATAAATAATGATAAAGAGAATGCAACCGAATAAATTAACCCCATAAAACTAAATATAAAATAAGATAATAATTGAATAATAAAAATTAATAAAATAAAATAAAATACAATAATAAAAAATTAAATATTAATTCAATGACTTATCAAGCCTTGTAATAAATTGATTGACCGAAGTTGCTGAACACGTATAATTATATAGAAAATTCCAAGGAGTTGAAATACGATTACTAAAATAATTCAGTGTAAAATTAGTCTTGTATTTGGGAAGGACCTCGATTTCTTGATGAATACGTTTCAAGTAGCCCCGAGCAATCAACATCAACTAGACCATTTATAATTTTATAGGCAAGCATCAGATTAGCCCGTAACCTGCGTTGAGATAATGAAGTTAAGTTTAAGAATAATAACCTATTTTATAATTTGTATATGGTATACCACATATATAGAAAAGCTTTTTAGTGAATGTCCTGTTATATGACGTCCTGTTTACATATATATGATAACAAAAAATAAAATGAAACTTATCATGTAACTAAATGTAATCATCATTCAATAATATAAATAAATGATAAAATTATAAAATTAAAATCGAATAAATACATCAAGAATGAAATAAAATAAAATAAAACAAAACATAGAGAACCTAAATAGGAGAAAGCCAATATTTAAATATAAAAGAAACTAAAAGAAATAAGAGAAAAAAGAAACAAATATATTAGATAAAATAGGTAAAATGATATAATAAAAATGATACATATTATAATACTGAAAATTATAAATAATTTTTTTTTTAATACTGATATGTTATAATTAATAATATTAATTTATATTTATATTTTTGTAATTTTATATTATGTAAGAAAGTAATAAATGTAAAAATAATAAAACTAATTGTATTTAAGTCGGAAAAAATAAAATTTGAAATTATTTTAATCAATCGGATAAAAGATATAATTTAATTTTAATTTTTAATTAAATAAATTTTTCTTAATACTGATAATTTATAATTAATAATATATGTTTATGTAATTTTATATTATATCATAAAATAATAAAAGTAAAAACAAAAAAACTAATTTTATTTAAGTCAGAAAAAATAAAATTTGAAATTATTTTAATCAATTTAATATAATTTTAATTTTTTTTTTGAATTTATTTAAATGTGAATTTAAAAAAAAAAAATTACATAGTAAATTCCATAAATAGGGACCAATTATAAGGCAATGTGAACATATATTTAATTTTGATGAAGGAATATTAAAGTTATTTATGTCACGAATTGGATAAATAATAGATTTTTTACTAAAATGATTGATTATTATTTCACGGTGAACATTATTATATATTTTAAACATTAATTCACAAGTATTATATTTTACTAAGTCATTGAACGGTAATATATAGTTGAATTTAAATAAATCCTTAGTATGATAAAGATAAGATTTATTATGTATAATACGAATAATTCTTTTTTGTAAAATATTTATGCATAATGTGTTAGTCTTATAATTATTACCCCATAATATTATACAATAATTAATATGTGATAAACAAATTGAATTATATACATGCAGCAATGCCTTTTGGTTTACAATTTAGAAATTATATTAGTTATCCAAATTATTTTTTAGATATAATGTGTGTAGTTTCTAATCTAAATTCTCATCAATTATTATACCTACAAATTCTATAGATTTAAATTCTCTTATTAAATTTATATTATTTATTGAGATATTAATATGGGATAATTTATTATTGAATAACATATAACAGGTTTTATTAATATTTAAAGTAAGTCTATTTGAAATAAACCATTTATTTATATTTAATAATTCATTTTTTATTAGTGTATCTAGAAATACTTGATTACATTCATCAAAATAAAAAGTGGTATCATCGGCAAACATAGTAAAATTGCATATTGAAGATGAACATATTAAATGATTAATATAAATAAGAAAAAAAATATGACCTAAAATTGTTCCTCGTGGAACACCAATTTAAACTCTAATTTTATCAGATAAATAGTTTTTAAAGTTAACAGTCTGATATCTATTTGTAAAATAAATTTTTATTCATTTTAAGGAAATTCCACGTATACCTATATTTTCTAGTTTACTAAATAAAATGTCATGATTAACAGTGTCAAATGACTTTTTAAGATCAATAAAAATAGCTGCACCTATTTTATTATTTCTAAAGCTATTATATATTTTAGTTTTAAGATTAAAAATTACATGAGTAGTATGTAAATTTGTTCTAAAACCGAACTGACTATTAGATAAAATATTAAAATGATTTAAAAACGAATAAAAACGAACATAGAATACTTTTTCTACAATTTTTGAGAATTCACTAGTAAGTGAAATTGGACGGTAATTAAATTATGTTTAGTATTATATTTATTAACAATATTTAATCGATTACTTTTATTTATATCTAATGATAATATAATTGGAAAATGATCTGACAAATCAGATATAATAATGCCAGACAATTTTGCACAATAAGATTTGTAAAAAAATTATCAATTATAGTAAAATAATTTTTATTTAAATAAATTCTAGTTGGCCTATTTATCATAGGAGAACATCCTAACTCATGACATTTTTCTAAAAATATTTCTCATTTTTACAAATGTTACAATTTTTTAAATCAATATTGAAATCACTACAAATTATCATTTTTCTATCAACATATTTAAATAAAGTAGGACATAATAAATTGAAAAACATAGTAAATGAAACATTATCGATATTTAGAGTTCTATATATAGAACTAAAATAATTTTTTTATTATTATTTAATATTAATTCAATAATAATACTATCAAACAATTTATTAGTAATTAAAGATATTATATTAAATGAGATATTTTGTTAACATAAATTAGAACTCCTCCACCTCTTTTATGAACTGGGCTAGATAATACTATATTATAATCAGGAATACAAAATTATTATCAACATTTAACCAAGATTCAGTTACTGATATTATATCAAAATAAATTGAAAAAGAAGTTAATAATAAAGTCAATTTATCAATGTTTTTTTTAAACTTCTAACATTGATATTAATTACATTAAGCCCATGTTGATAAATTGATTTATTATTTAAATTAAATTCATCTGAAGTATAATATTTAGTATCAATTGTTAGATCTAAATTAAAATTAGAAGGATCAACATCATTTAATAAAGTATTATTAGAATTTATAGTAGATTGATTAAAGTCAAAAGGTGTATACGTATTATTAAAATCCATATATTAAAAAATAAAAATATACTAAATAATTAAACTGTACAAAAAAAAAGAAAAAGATAAAAAGAAGAAGAAGAAAAAATACACCAAAACTAAAATTACTCAGAAGATGGAAACTCAGTTAAATTCAAAATTCTTTTTTTAGTACTATTTTCTTGTAATTTTATTAAGGTAATACCATTAGATGTCCAACAGCTATGAATTAAATTATCTTTTTAAGTACCCGAGCCCTGAAAAATATATCTACATTTATGTTAGTAAAATGTTCATTTATATATATTCCAGTATCTTTGAATTTTTTTTGCATTTTTAAGAATATTATATTTAGTTTCATGAAAGTGTAATTTTACTATAATTTTAGAGATTTTGTTATCTTTAGAAGGTAATTTGTGAATTGCAACTATATCAACATTTTCAATTTTTTCATTTAATTTAACATCCACAAATTCAATAAAATCAGATCTGGGATTATCAGAATCTAAAAATCCTTTAGGCCCGGAAATTATTAAGTTATTTATTTTGTAGTATAGTTCAAGAGCATTAATTTTATTCTACAAATAAAATATCACTTTATCTTTTATACCAAGAGTCTTAGTCAAATTATCAATTCTTGATACTAAAATATTGGCTATATTAGATAAATCTGAGATTATAATTAGTAAACAATGTAGATATAAATGAAAACGTTGTCAGGTTCCTGGATGGGATGAAAGAACCACAAAAATAACAATAACAATAACATTATAATATATATATATATATAGGATAGAATAGGATAGTATTGATTATTTCAAAACACCAACATATTAAGAATACCGTCATTGATGTACAACGGAACAATAACGAAAATAACGAAATCGAAGTAACATAATATTACAATATAACAATATATATATATATAATAGATAATAGCGAAATAACTCAATAGAGTTCAATTAATCTTTAAGTTTGTTCCCAAAACACAACGGAGATGTTACATTACACGTAAACAACGACACGGTAAACGGACATTTCATCTGTCACGTTAAATCGGCAATAAATCACGTGACCGTACCGTGTTGTATCCGTTGGGCAGCTCGAGAACAATTCCACTAGATGAAAGTAGATGCTCTAGTAATATACGCTGGGGAAGCAGGTTATGCATATATCTGGGTTTTCCTACAAGCAGCGTTTTATGCGTTAAATATAACGGCCTATCTTCACAAAATGTCTTTATGGTAGTCATTTAATGTATTATATTAGTTCATATCAGTGAGGTTGTGATCGGATCGCTTAAGCGTTTAAATCGAAACGTATCGATGTTGAATTATCCTATCTATTTGTTTGACTTCTAAATGCGGTAAAACAAAAGTGAATAACAATATACAACTCTAGATTGTACTATATTACTATTGTACAATTATATATAGTATATTTTTCATACCCTATATGGCGTGTAAAAGACGTTTGGTAATATCATCAGAGATATTTTCTAATATGGCAAATTTGTCTAAAATTGAAAGAAAGTTTCATAAATAACTGAATATCATCAACATATATATGATAATTAATATTAGGAAATATATGTACAATGTGTATAGTATTTAACGGGGGTTAAGTAAATATAAAATAACAATGATTCATTAAATGAAAATTACTATATATATACACAAAAAAAGGCAATCTCAGAAAGTGTGAGAATTATAGATCTTGGAGCCTAATATGCCACTCAAGCAACATTCTATTGAGAATTATACTGAATAGATTATCCTCGCAAGCTGAAGAAGTACTTTCGAAGAACAAGCTGGTTTTAGGAAAGGAAGGAGTACCACTGAGTAGATATTAATTGTAGAAATATAATTGAAAAATACTTAGAAAGCCAAAAGGACTTATATCATAATTTCATAGACTTTAAAAAAAGCTTTCGATATAGTCTGGCACGAGGGACTCTGGTCTATTCTCAATGAATAAGGTATCGACTCTAATATAACTTTAATGCTAAAATCATTAGAAATTCCATCAAAATCTACAAGCGAAATGCTGTTTAATAGTATCCAAGGTCAGGAGTGTAAAATAACTGTTGGTGTGAGACAGGTATGTCTACTATCTCATGCGCTCTTCAATTTATTTCTTGAGGAAATTATGGTTGGAATTTAAGATGAACATATATTTATAATATCACTTGGTGGCCGAAATATATCTAATATCAGATTCGCCGATAATATATACTTGATAGCTGGATCAAACGATGAACTACAAACATTCATAAATAAGCTATAAAATAGTGCTATAATAATATAAAAATACTATAATAATAGTCGGTATGGAATGAAAATTATTGCAGAAAAGAGCAAGTATCTGATAAACAGTAATAGCAGAAATCTTCATTCAAATAAACAATTATATAGAGAAAATATAGAAGAAGTAGATCAATTTAAATATATTGGTGCTACAATTACAAAAGATGGACCAAGCGACTCTGAGATGAAATTAATATGAGCTTAAGCTACATCGGCTATGGTAAGGCTAACTGCAATACGGAATAGTAAATATACCCGTTTCAATTACAGATGTTATCGCTATCGCTCTCTAGTATTGCCTATTCTAACTTATGGTTGCTAATCTTGTACTATAGGTGCCCTTTCTATAAAAAAAACTACAAGGTTTCGAAAACAATTTCATAGAAAACTGCTTGGAATAACATACAAATAAATGAAGACCAATGAGTATATTAAAGATGTGATGATACATTTAATTAGTACATATGAACCAATAGGTCCGCTCGTCTTAGATCGTCCATCCTATATTAACAGTCCATCCGTCGAAGAAAACTAAATTGGTACGGTCTTACAATTATACATGATAAACCACAGCAAAACGATCATCTAAGGTATGGTTGATGGTAATTGCAAATGTGGTAGACCTAAAAGAAAATGGATTGATGATATCAAATAATGGAGCAATATGACTTAATCTGACTTAATGGTGAAACCACACGACCGCAACGAATGGCGACGGCATTGTATAACAGCCAGCTCTTTGATTTCCCATATGATTTGCGATTCAAGGGAATAGAGTAAAGTAAGTATATATATATATATATATATATATATATAAAGTCAATGTAACCTTTATTTTCTCTCTTTTCTCCAATACTAATAAATTGATTAAGTCATGCGAACCAATCGACATTATGATTATCAGTGCTATGTGATACACAAGCTCGGAGAAGTTCACCTCTTTAACATCATTAGGAATAGACCAACTCGAGTTACTATATCGATCTTGATTCTAATTACAAATGTATATATTATTACATAGTATATAATTATACATAAGTAGTAGTAGTAGTAGTAGTAGTAGTAGTAGTAGTAGTAGTAGTAGTAGTAGTAGTAGTAGTAGTAGTAGTAGTAGTAGTAGTAGTAGTAGTAGTAGTAGTAGTAGTAGTAGTAGTAGTAGTAGTAGTAGTAGTATTAGTAGTAGTAGTAGTAGTAGTAGTAGTAGTAGTAGTAGTAGTAGTAGTAGTAGTAGTAGTAGAGGTATTACTTACGAATGCGGTATGATTGTCCAGGCTTACATTAAGAAAATGATCAGCAATTAAAGTATCAATGAATGAATACACGTGAGAGGCCTGACTATACGTATTAGATATATTGAGTAATTGTCTTCTTACATAACCTAGTATACAACATATATTAGCACTATTTTATATAATGTGATATGTATATTTATATATATATATATATAATATATATATATATATATATATATATATATATATATATACTATTTTCATTTTTCATTATGTGGATATTTTAAATACCTAATATTTCGATATAATAATACGAACTGAATATTATTATATGTATGTTGTTAGTTGTATATACAATATATATATATATATACTACTATATTATATATATATATATATATATATATATATATATATATATATATGTGTGTGTGTGTGTATACGATGATTAAATTCTGACTTTGTGAATCCCTTCCAGTGTTCGCGTCGGCTACGGTTTTATAAATATAATCGAGGGAATGAGGCTCCTGTGAAACGTAATAATAATGCATAATATTATAATTATGTATTAATAAAGAATAACGTATAATAATAACGCATAGTATTCTATTTGTTTAAATTCTAAATATAATAGTTGTATCGAATAGTATTAATTGAAAATTAAAATGAAAATGAAACCATTGCATCGCGTCCCTTAAAGATATAATCATTTTGTTGTGGTATGCATTGATATAACATTGATTATATACGGAAATTAATAGTTAATAATGGTTAACTATTAATATTAGTAGAATTGATATATATATATATATATATATATATATATATATATATATATATATATATATTACAAAATAAATATAAATGTAATAATGTAATGCATACGAAATATTATTGTGATATTTATAAATAGTTTAAACATGAATCACGATATTGAAATTAAAAACTTTATGTGTTATTAAAATTCATCAAATATCCATATTTTCATCGGTGAACACTAACGCTTCTCCCTTTCCAAATGAGGACAAGCAGATATTCTGATACGTTCATAAGAACTTATATAATGTTTTAGAAAGAAACTAAAACATTATTTAAACACTTCTTAATTTATTTTGTATACGCGTTATTTAATCTTTATATCTAAGTTAATATAATTTAATATATTTATCATATTTTTTGTTATTTTGTATTTTCTATTCCTTTGTTTTTATTATTTTTTATTATTGTTATACACCAGAGAGGGAACCCTGCTATATTGGTGTTTAAATAAACAATTCAATTCAATTCAATTCAATTCAACTTTATGTACATGTGTTCACTATGTTAATGATGAACTTATATGCGATTATAAATAAATAATGATATCATCACCCATCTATCGCCTTATCTAATACTTATTATTCAATGATATAAATATATAAATATATATATATATATAAAATTCAAATATTTATAAGCCTTTATCTAAAAAAATGGTTTTACCCAAAATTAGAACACATAGAAAATCGTTCTGCCTCGCTAATAAAGCTCCTGAGATATGAAATGCATTACGAGCTTCTTTTCATAAATTAATGAATAAAAAAACTTTAAAAAAAAATATTAAATTATTTATTACCTCTTCGTATAGGTTAACTTTTTATATTTGTTATGGTGTTTAGTTTCTTTATCTTTTTCTCTTTTTCATTTTTATATTTTTACATATTTTATGCATTTATTTCATTTGTTTTATATATTTTTATTCTTTTAATATACATTTATATATTTTATTTATATATACTTTTATTATTTATTATATTTTATTTTGTATTTTACTGAAAATGATGACCTCTCCTTGATAACAATGTTCAAGTATATTCTTACTTATTTATTCAGCACGATTTTTATTTACACTAATCACATTTACAAATCAAATAACTTTAATAATATATACAATAGTATATATTTACAAAATTATATTTATAATTATATACAAAATTGAAATTTTAAAATAAGTTATTATCATTTTATAATTGTCATTTTATAATTTTCTTATATTTTTTCAAATCACTTTAATAATATATACAATAGTATATATATATATATATACAAAATTATAGTTCGAATGATATACATAATTGAAATTTTAAAATAAGTTATTGTCATTTTATAATTTACTTATATTTTTTATTTATTGTATTCTTGTAATGCTGTTATCAAGTTGAGTGGGAAAATACCTAGTCAAGCTTTGCTTTTGTATTTTCCTGAGTGTTTACACTCTATCTGATTTAAACATATATATATATATATATATATACAATACAATACTTATTCGTATAGACAAGAATATTATCTTGATGTTATACCATTTGGTATAAAATATGTGTATAAAATAATTGTAATACTAAACGTCGGATTGTTGAATGGTAAATGCATGTCGCATTTGTATTATTCACGAGCACAGACGAGGTACATTTATATAATTTCTATCATTTATATTATTTATACTATTTATATCATTTATATCAGTAATATTATTTATATTATTTATACCATTTATATCATTTATATCAGTTATATCATTTATATAATTTCTATCATTTATATTATTTATACTATTTATATCATTTATATCAGTTATATTATTTATATTATTTATACTATTTATATCATTTATATCAGTTATATAATTTATATCATTTCTATCATTTATATTATTTATACTATTTATATCATTTATATCAGTAATATTATTTATATTATTTATACCATTTATATCATTTATATCAGTTATATCATTTATATAATTTCTATCATTTATATTATTTATACTATTTATATCATTTATATAAGTTATATTATTTATATTATTTATACTATTTATATTATTTATATCAGTTATATCATTTATATTATTTATACTATTTATATCATTTCTATCAGTTATATCATTTATATAATTTATATTATTTATATTATGTATATAATTTATATTATTTATATCATTTATATGATTTACACTATTTATATCATTTATAAGATTTATACTATTTATGTAATTCAATTAGTGATATTATTAATAAAATTTAAAGTACAGTTTATAGGAATATTTAGTTAAATAAAGTTATATACAGTAACATGTTTATTCATTATAATAAACGAGAGAAATAAACGGAAATAACTCAATCCGATAACACACACACACATATATATATATATATATATATATATATATATATATATATATATATATATATATATATATATATATATATATATATATATATATATATATATAATAGTATAATATCGTATATATAAGATGGCTGTTTACTATATAATTGTTAACCTTAAACCACGTCCATATGATTTCATACGTATAAAGAGTGTTATTTTTTTCATTTGAATCACAAAATTCTTTACCCGGGATAAATATTCCTGTAGGCATTAGATCCGGCAATCTTTCTCCTAAAATAGATAATGATTCATTATATGAATATGTGCGAAGACGTAGTAAGTAATTATATACAGTAAGTAAGTGAGTAAGTAAATAATGTATTTAAAAACATTCGTATATCGTATAAAATCTCACAAGTGGGAGAATTTATAAAAAATATAAAATAATAATACAATAATTAGATTTAAATTATATGATTAAAAAATATAAAATAATAATAAAATAATTAAAATAAATTGTAATTTGTAAACTCGTAACTTTTCTAACGATGCCTCCTAATGAAGTGTAATCGAAGAGAATGTCACAATAGTATATATAATCACGATAATGTTAATAATCTTCATATTTACGAATTAGTACACAATTAAATGAAAAACTTATATTACAATTATTTAAAAAGTATTTAATATGTATTACAATATTATTTATATTTAAAATATAATATATTAATATTATTATTATTATTATCAGATTTAGGTACAAGTACCTGGGTAATTGTAGAAGCATTGCTGCTTGTAGAGACAATTACCCTTAATTTAACTTGTTGACAGATATCAAATAATGTAATTCCATTATATAAATATAATGGAATGTGAATATTGTGGAATATAAAATATATATAATAATAATAAGGTTGACTTCCTGTTTACACTAAGATAAATATAATATGATAAAATTGTGATATCTGTCAACTCGTTATTGAATAATTCATCATTTAATAATTAAATAAACTATAAAATAAAAGATAAAAATAAATAAAATTAGTGTAGGTATAAAAAAATAAAAATACAAAAACATCATTAAAATAATTTAAATTTCGATACTAAATAATAATACGAATATAATAAATAAAAAGATGAGGAAACTATACTGAACAACAACAACAAACTAAGATTTATAAAAAAAATATATAAATAAAAATTATATAAAAGTCAAAAGTGATAAAAGTAATTTTCAATAAATCTCATTAGAATATAAATAAAATAACTATTTATTAATTTTTATATGAGTATAATTTGTATATAGAAGTCTAAAAGTATTAACAACAAAATATTGTATTATAAAAGGCAGTAAGAAGATTAACATTATTATTATTATTATTTTTTTTTTTATTTTTTTTTTTTTTTAAAGTTGTTATTTTTATGGTATTTTTAAGGTCAAGTTAAAAACAAATTATTTTATTAAAGTCATCAAAAAATATTTTGTAAGGATTTTTTAAATTTTTATATAAAGGTCAAGTTTAAAATTATAACTGAGAACAAAAGAGCAAAACAATGAGGATAATTTTTATATAAAAGTTTAAAAGGATTAAAAAAAATATATATTTTATTATAAAAGTCAATAAGAATAAAATGATTCTTTTTTTAAAGTTTGTTATTTTTATATATAGGTCTAAAGGGTAAACATAGTTATTTTACTAGAAGAGTAATAAAAACAATTTTTATATAAATGTCAGGTTAAAATTATAACATAAAAGAAAAGATAAAATATTTTTTTTTATAAATGTAAATGTTTGAATTATTGGATTAATTGTAATTATCGATGAATTTGTCATGAATTTTTTTTGCGAAAATTGATTTTGATTTTGATTTTTTTATGTCAGAGTTTATATTATTCCATGTTTTTGGTCCATTCAAAACTAAAGAAAATAATAAGACATTTTTTCTGCATAATTCTATTTCAAAAATTAAGGAATCACGAATATTATATATTATATTTTTCTTTTTAAAAAATAATGATGAAGATGAGTAGAATTTATTGTACATGAATATACTAGTGTTTTTTTCAACAAGGTCACAAAATTTAAGAGTATTTATATTTTTAAATAACATATTAGTATGGTCATGAATTTTTTTATTACAAATTATTCTCAACATTTTTTGTTTTATTATTATATACAATAGTTAACTGAGAAAAATAAATGGGTATTGTAGACCCATATTGTAGCAAAATATGGGTCAAAGAGGTGGTGCTAGTTTTGACCAACATGTTAATACACCAATATAAGTCAAGTGATCTACATTATCTAATAATAATGGGTCTAAATTACTAAAAAAAATTCAGTACATTATTATTAAGTTAGATTTGAAACTTAAATTCAATAATAATAACATTTAATATGTAATACAATATGTAATAAATATTCAATTGCTATATATTCAATATTTAGCAATTAGTTCAACATGATTCCATTTGTATTATTAATATAAGTATGATTACAATTGCAGTTCAATGTGTCACTTATATGAGATTATGATAATTTATAAAAAATACATAGGATTACTTAAATAATTTGAGTTTTAAAAATATTATATTATTTATTAAAATCACTATATTAATTTAAATATAAAATTAAAATAATAATTAATATTTAATTTGCATACACTGTGATTATATTTCTTATAGAAATTTAAATACCTAACTCAATATATATATATATTATTGTAATTATTTTGATAGAGTCCTTTCATCCTATAAACTAATCTATAAAATAATCTATAAACTTATATGAAGTTTTCACTTATAACCACATGGCTCTAATGTCCCTTCGAAGCCGCTCTCGAGTTAAGGCATCCATGGTTTTAATGAGAGCCGATCATTTATTTATACATAATTATATAAATAACTTCTAAATATTATTTAAAGATCTATTTTAATGTTCCGGACGAGGCTTTGTAACAGGATACAATTTGTATTAGATATATATGTATTGCCCCATATTATATTAGCATAATTAATGTGAGGAAGGAATAAAGATTTATATATCATTGTTAGAGCTTTGAAATTAAATAATCTTGCGACTTTTCTAGTTATCCAGATTATTTTATTCAGTTTAGCTCTTAGATATGAAATATGATATTTCCAACTTAGTTTGTTATCAATAATTACACCAAGAAATTTTATATGTGTTACCCTTTTTATATTATTTTTATTTATTTGTATATTCATGTTTTCTTTACAATTAAATAGAATGTAATTGGTTTTATCAGTATTCAATGATAACCGGTTATCAATAAACCAGTTATTTAATTTTGATAATTCCATATTTATATGTCTTGATAATGAAACAATTGAACTATCATCAATAAATAATGTGGTATTGTCAGAAAACATGGTAAATTTAAATATATTAGATGCATTTACTAAATCATTAATATATATTAAAAATAAAATAGGTCCAAGAATAGTTCCTTGGGGTACTCCACAATTTATAGTAGCTATGTCTGAGTATACATCATTATATAATACAATTTGTGATCGATCAGATAAATAATTTTTTAACCATTTTAGTGGTATACCACGGATGCCAATATTTTCTAACTTTTTAATTAAAATTGAATGGTTTACTGTATCAAATGCTTTTCTGAAATCAATAAAGATAGATGCACATATTTTATTAGAATTAATACTTTTGGTAATTTGTGATTGCAGATTAAATATTGCATCAGTTGTATTTAATTGTTTACGAAATCCATATTGTGAGTTATTTATAATATTGTGTTTTTCTAAAAAGATTATTATTTTTTTGTAAAATATTTTTTCAAGTACTTTAGAAAATTGATTAGTTAACGATATTGGTCTATAGTTATTAAAATCATGTTTGTTTTTATATTTATAAAATGGTACAACTTTTGCTGATTTTAACGATAATGGTATTATACCGGATGAAAAAGATTTATTAAAAAGATACAGTAACGGGTGTAGTATATATGGAGATATGATTTTAAGAAAATCCATATTAAAATTAAAAGTATCTAGTGATTTTTTTCGGTTTAAAATTGTTAAAAACATTTATTAAATCGTTAGAAGTGATGGGAGGTAAAAAAAAACTGGAATTATTTGGGATGTTGAGATATTTGATAAAATTGTTGGTTACTGTTTTTTCTATTGATGAATCTAATTTTTTTCCAATATTACTAAAGTAAGTATTGAATTCGTTTGAAATTGATTTAGTATTAGTGATTATATTATTATCTAAATTAAAAGAGTTGCAAAGGGGAATGTATGTATTTGATATAAGTCCATTTATTGTTTTCCATGTATCTTTTAAATTTTTAGCATTATCTATAAGTTCAGAATAATATTTTTTTTTCAGAATCTTAATTTTTGTTGTTAAATTGTTTTTATACGCTTTATACAAAATTAATGATTCAATAGTATTTGATTTTAGATATTTATAATATAATTTTTGTTTTTTTCTGCATTGTTTTTTTATTTCGATTGTAATCCACGGATTTCATTTTTGTTTTAATTTTCTTTTTTGGACAATATTTATTAAATTTATCTACTACAAAATTATGAAATAAATTCCATGATATTTCCACATCATCACATTCAATAAAATTCCAATTTACTTCAGATACAAAATTACAAAGTAAATTCAAATTTGATTCACTTGTATTGTTAATTAGTTTATAAATTAGTTTTTCATGTTTCTTAACTTTATTTGATATTATAGTGAAAATAGGAAAATGATCTGATATATCTGATATTATTATACCTGAATTAACATTTGTAATATATATATATATATATATATATATATATATATATATATATATAAATATATATTGATATAGATATAGATATTTGTTTACATCTATGATCAGACGTGTTTATAATATTTCATGTAATTTCGATTATTGGAAGATAATCGACTTCAGAGGACCTCCCTTTGAAGACAGCTGATAGAGTAGTCGGCTGACTACTCATCCCTCTTATAAGTTTAGTCTTAACTAAATAGTAATCTTATATAATTGATATTAATTAAACACTATTTTATTAAAATTATTAATTCCTTGAAATCATTCATCCGTGACCAAATCACGACCAATCAAATTTATTTGTGCAAGTCACTGATTTGTATTCGGATATATGTATTGAAATCAGTGTTTGAGATACACGCAATTTATATTACACATATTCTATAGTTTATATGTATACATATATATTTATATACATACACGCTATTAGTCATTATAATGATTGTTAGAAAAATAATTATCAATGAAGTACTATGCTTTTGTGTTAATGCCAGAGAGACTATGAACCGTGATTCCATGGTTATGGTAATCTCGGGATATTTTGAGATTAATGAGTTATCTGTTGCTAAAGAAATTCTCACTAGTGATATATGTAATCGTAGATGATTCTGAATGCAGATATAGCATTAAACGTAAATCCCCAAATTTATCTGAAAAAACCTCCAAAGATATCGTTGGTATCTTTGATTTGATTGATAATGTAAATTCAGAATCGATTCCCTTATTTGTTGCATCCAATATTAGACGTATACCCCATATTGGAGATCAAAATACTAATATGGCATCAATTCATTCTGCTATAATATTACTAAGAAAGAACATCAATTTAATTAATGATGCAATAATTCCATTAATTGACAATACTAATAATATTATAGATACCACTAATAAAGATATTTCACCTAATATATGTGAACATATATCTGCTGATATTCCTGTAGATAATCAACTGAAAAGTGGAAACAGCAAGAATAACCATCCTATCTTTTATGCATCAATCGAAAGAAATACCACAATGGATGATGGGTTTTCACTAATAACCTCAATCAAGAAATTGAAGAAAAGTCAAGTTAAAGAATCGCTGATTCCTAATAAAGAAACTGTGAACATACGGCGTAAAGGTGTCATAATCGGAAAGAATTCTTCTGATGCATTCGGGAAAACTCCTCCAAGACGATATCATTTATTCCTATCTAGGTTAAATAACGATGTTACCGCTGACGATATTACATCGTATATATGTAAAGAATTTGATATTACATTTAAAGAATGTTCAGTGGAGAAAATCATTACTTCTCACCACTTTGTCTCTTCATTTAAGGTAAGTCTGATGATTAACAATGTCCAAGATGTATATAACTGTGAAAGATGGCCTAGTGGTGTTTTAATTAAACGTTTTTTTAATAAAGCTAATCATGACAATAATGTTAATGTTAACAGTAATCTATAATAATGGATTTACACAATAAATTAAATTTATTGTCCTTAAACTGCAATGGTTTCAAGAACAAGGCTAATATTATTTTAGATACTTATCCTAATATTGATTTATTTTATTTTCAGGAACACTGGCTTTCCTCTGAGGAATGTTCTATGTTCAATACCAATAATGATAGTTATAGTGGATATGGTAATGCTTCTTTTGATAACACAATTTGAGATCCGGCAGACCTTTTGGATGTGTTGGTTTTATGTGGAAAAAGGGAATAGATAGATATATAAGTATTATGCAATCTGAATATGATTGGCTTATATGTATTAAAGTTTTCGATTTCTACATTATTAATATATATCTACCGTATGAGAGTCCTAATAATATTAGTTTATTTGAAGGTCATCTCGTTCAACTGTTATTATATTGTGAATTCTTAAATTCATCTAATTATTGTATAGTAGGAGATTTTAATTCTAATATTTCTAATACTGATTCATACTTTAGTAATACTTTAATTAAATATTGTGCTGATAACAATAATATTATGTCAGATAAATCATTACTAGATTCTGATAGTTATATTTGTGTTAGTTCGGCGTGGAAAACATGTACATGGTTAGATCACTTATTATCCACTTTTGATATGCATTCATCCATTTTAGATATTAAAATTGATTACTCCTTTATATTATCAGATCATCATCCATTAGTTTTTATCATAAATCAGAATACTATTCCTAGCTCAATTAGCTATAATAATAGTATTATTCATAACAAATTCAATGGAATAGACTTGATAAGAAACAAATTTTGAAATATAATATTGATACTAAGTTTAACTTAGGAAAATTAAGTAATGATATATATTCTTTTGATAGTAATATTAATTATTCGGAATACTTATATAATTCTTTATTGAGTATTCTTGTATATTGTTCTAACGATATATATTCAGTAGCTAATAAATGTAAATATTCACGTATGGAGTGGAATAATAATGTACATGAGAAACATGTTATTGCCAGATCTTATTATTTAACTTGGAAATGTAATAACAAACCCTTGGCTGGAATATGCTATGATAATATGGTCAATTCGAGAAAAAATTTCAAATACGAATTGCGACGTAGTAAATTGATATCTAATCAATCAGAATCTAATAAGATTGCCTTAAATTAATTAAAAATCGTAATAATTTTTGGAAGGTGATTTCAAACAATCTGAAGAAAAAAAACTCTTCCGCACCAAATAACATTGAAAATGAATATGGTATAGTTAATATTACTAAATTCTGGTATAAATATTTTAATAATTTATTTAACAGTACTACTGTCAGTAGTCTACTGATATACCTTATCCTTACAATACTATTAATGTTAATGACATTGAATATACTAACTATGCTGAAATTTCATCTATAATTAAATCAATTAAAGAGGGTAAAGCTATAGGCCCTGATGGAATATTTATAGAACATATTTCTCACGCGAATAGTTTTGTAATTGAATTAATAATGCTACTAATTAATAATATGTTGCGGCATTCATATTTCCCGAAGAAGCTAATGTTATCTTATACTTTACCTATAGTTAAAAATAAAAATAAAAGGTCGAATGATTCCACTAATTATCGGCCTATATGTATATCTAATATTATCTGTAAGATAATTCAAAAGGTTATACATAATAGAATATCTTCATTATTAATTACTATGGATAATCAATTTGGCTTTAAAAAAAATCTTGGTACTGAAATGTGTGTGTGTTTGCCCTTAAGCAATATTTAATAGATTATAATAATAATAACACTAATATGTTCGTAGCATTTTTAGATGCTTCCAAAGCTTTTGATAACATTAATCATAACATTTTATTTCAAAGATTAAAAGATAATAATATTCCTTTATACATAATTAATTTTTTTAATTACTGGTATAGAAACCAACGAATATATATTAAATGGTGCAATAATTCATCGGATAGCTTTCCTGTTACAAGGGGTGTTCGTCAATGTGGCATTCTCTCACCATTGTTATTTAATTTATATACTAATCCTATGATTAAGAAATTAAATGAAATACATTCAGGTTATTGCTTAAATGGAAATATCATAAATAATCTATGTTATGCAGATGATATAGCATTATTTTCACCATCACTAGGGGGTTTGCAGTTGTTGATAAGTTGTTGTGAAGAGTTTGCTAACCATAACCACATAACGTTTAATATTGATAAATCGGTTATTTTACCAATTTATTTTGATAAATCATATCATAAACCTGTGAAATTATATATAGATAATAAACTTCTAAAAGTTGTAAAATCATATAGATATCTTGGACATTGGATTTCAGAGGACTTATCTGATGATATTGATATATATATAGTAATATTAAACAGTTATATAAACAAAGCTATGCAATATCATATAACTTTAATCATTGCTCTAAGGATACAACAATTATTCTATTTAAAACATTTGTTTCTAATTTATACCTTAGTAGCGTATGGATACCAAATAGATATTGCATGGCTAAACTTAATATAGCTTATAATAATGCTTATCGTATTGTTATGAACTACAGACGTAGAAATAGTGCCTCTTTAATGTTTTTTAACGATTATGTTAATAATTTAACTGTTAAATTACGCAAGTCATATTATTCGCTATATAAACGAATACAATTATCGTGTAATTCACTAATTGTTCAATTATATGAATATAATATTGTGTTCCCATCGCCACTGTTTACCATGTGGTATAACTCATTGTTTGCATATATGTATATATCTTTTTAATTTTCGTTTATATTCTATGGACCTCTGTATTTCATGTCTGATTTAAATAAATAAATAAAAATAAAATAAATATAAACTCCATGTTAATCATTAAATTATGCTTATTAAAAATGAAAGGTTATCAAAGTTATATTAGTTTATAAAACTTTATAAAACTTTAAATCTAATTGAAATTATACTAATAAAAATACTAATTAAATTCTTACTATTAAAATACACATACAATATTTTCTTACTATTAAACAACTACAATTATATTTAATGAGATAATGGATGAAGATGGAAGAACAACTAACAGTCGTAAAATATACATCAGAAATTGCTGGTAACCAGAACTTGCAAATATACATGATTATTATTATTAATGCAATATTTTCTATGTTAATGATAACAATATAAATTTAACTACATAGCTAGTCTAGTATATTATATTATATTATATATGTATATATATATATATATATATGATAATTAAGTTATGCCTAACGGATTTTACTTATCGCAACCTTTGTTTCTATTATATTTCGATAGAGAAGACTTTTTTTAATATCTTCCATATTCTTAATATCCGAATTAATTACAGTCACGTCTACGTCAACTAAATAATCACATTTTTATATATTAATAATTACCATAACGAGTGTGATTGGCCGAATATCACATGTTACCGGTCCACCCAATCAGAGTATTATATTTAAATTTTATAATAATATGATTGGATGAGTCCGATGGTGGTGAAAAGCACTGGTGTATCGTTAACACCCAAGTAGGAATACTTGTATAAATATGTTATATATAAATTAAACAAATTACCGTTATTATAATTATTATACTAGATTTTAAACTGTTTTAACATACAATACATTAACCTTTCCTTACTATTTGTTGATCGTGTGATGATTTTGTATACAAATATGTTAGGAATGTGATAACATTGATTGTGATGATTTTATTTTTGATTAATTAAACCGAATTATATAAAAATTGTCTTATTTAATTATATATTATTCGCTCACTTAGATCTAATAGCATTCTTCTGCTAGCCTATTTTAAAACTAACCCACTCTCTATTATTTGTTTAACTGAAACATGGATTAGTATAGATGATACTGATATATTGTCCTGGTGTAACAACGCTCATTACAATCTTTTTCATCATCAGGGAACTTCTGGGCATGGTGCACCATGACGGTATCTCTGACGATAGTCCATAATGATTTACCATCTCCTCCCATATCCCCAATAATTATTTCGTATATCGATTGTATTTATTGTATATTTAATCTTCAATCTAATTCACTTGGCAACATTGTAATTTATCGTCGTCATAAGCCCGATTTCTATACTTTCTTTGATAAATTCTCAAACTTAATTAATGATTGGTTACATCATAATGAATATAAAGTTATGATTGGGGGTGATTTTAACTATCATTTTGATTCTTCTCAACACAATTCCTTATTTCAGCAGTTTACAGAATATCTTGGTTTACATCAACATATCAACATATCCTACTCGTGTTAGTGGTATTATATTTACTCCTAGAGATATTCCTCTTTAATTTATGTCTTCGTGTACATGTTCTGACCTTTTGACTGAACACTACTAATACTAGCTTCACTTCTTTTAGAAAAACCTCCTTCTACTAAATATTTTATATATTATAGAGGGCTTAGAAATCTAAATTATATTGAACTTGGATTCAGAACCTTAATTTATAAATTTATAAATTTACCTTACTAATTTATCGAACACTCTAGACAGATTGATGAAACTGTTAATAATATCAGTGGAATTAATAATACACAAAAACGTAATGCTCTGACTGCTTCTTTAATGTTTACTTCATATGTGAAATGCTTATTATCTAAACTTTCCTGTATTGATTGCACTAAATAAAAGCTAGCTCTATAACCTTTGAATCTGACTGCCTATCGTATTTCCCAACCTATATTTGGTAAACTGATAAATTTTTCATCTCCGAAAATAACTGAATAACATAACTTATTTATGACAGCCAAGTATATTTATCTACTAGATCCACTTCCCTTGATTGTCTAAATAATGTGATGATGGTATCATGGATACATCCTTGAAATATTCTATTATCAAACCTATACTGAAGAAAACATCACTCGATCCTGATGTGTTTATAAATTGCAGACCTATATCCCAACTTCATATTATTAGTAAGATTATGGAACGTATTGTAAGCCTCTAGTTAAAATATTATCTTGAAGCTAATAATTTGAATTGATCCCTTTCAGAGTGCTAACAGGAATTCATATTCAACGTAAACTGCTATCAACCATATTAATGATACGCTGTATAAATATCTTGATTATTCTAATTGTATACACGTACTGTTACTACTGTTCAACCTCTCGAGCACATTCGATACACTGAATACAAATATCCTTATAAGTATATATATATTGCAATATATTGAGCGCATTAATGATATTGTCATTGAATGATCTCCTCTTAGATGATTCATTTCATTTGTCACGTGACGATCAGTACTGATCGTACTTTATCTGTTAAAATAAAAGTTTATATTTCTCCCCCTAATAATATATCAAGTGGGTTTCCTCGTGATTCGGTTCTCGAGCCTTTATTATTTTCTATTTATTTGTGTCATCTATTTAATATTATTAACAAATTCTCTAACATTAGTTATACTATGTATGCTGAAGATATTAAGCTTATCATTGAAATTATTATTAATTCCCTTCCTCTAATTTGGAACTCATAGAGTGACTTCAGAAACTATGAATTGGCTTCTTAAAAACGATCTTCTAGTGAATACATCGAAAACTGAACTACTGAATGTATTTCTAATACCGACTATCAATCTATGATGGTAAATTGATACTATAGGTATAGGTATAGGTATACCTTCAGATTCAGTCCTTAACCCTGGCGTCATTATGGACAGTCATTAATCGTGTAGTGTTCACATGAATGATATATATAAGTCTGCAAATTACCATTATTACGTAGAATCGCCATTATTAGAAAATATTTTTCTACGCATATTACTAGAACATTTATTAATGCTCTGGTATTATCTAGTACAGATTACTGTAGATCACTTTTTAGTGACATAAATAGAACTGCTATAAAAAAGTAGATATGATTATTCGCGCTTCTATACGACTTATTCATAATGTTAATCGCCGCGACCATATATTTACAGATATTACCAATATACTATTAAGTGGCGTTCATTTAGAAAGCGATGCAAGCACCATTTACTATGCTTAGCACAACACACTTTATTAATAGGTATGCCTGGATATTTAAATAGTCTCTTGAAACATCGAGCGATATTGAACCAAGTTAGAACACCGGATGATATTCTATTAGACGGAGGTACTACTGGAAGCGTATTCAGCTCTCGTGCCTTCTCCTCCATATTTCCTCATAAATAAACACATAAAATATATCATAAATAAATACATAAAAATACACGGTGTGTGTATATTATACACTATATAAACATAACTTTATATGCAAATAATAAAATAAAAATATAAAATATGGTTTATTATGATTTCAAAAACACATGGTGATTATAGACGTCATTAGTTAATGATAAACAAAAACTAAAATAAATACATTTTTTTATAAAAAATAGACGAATTACAAAGATTCAAAATTGACATATAGTTTACGTTTAAACAATGAAAGTGATGTTGTACAAGGAATATCATATAACAGTAAATTACAGATTTTCGGAGAAATATCCAAGACAGCTGATTTAGAGTAGCCAAATATGGTGAGCGTTGCACCAATTTCATAATGTAGCACTTCCGACTATATAATAATAGAGTGAGCTCGATATTCAGGAAATCCGAGGTGTATAGCCTTATGCGTAATACACAATAACCTATGTTTACAAATATATATATATATATATATAAAAGTAAGCCAGCCTATTGAACTCATTAAAGAAGATATAGTAACTATTAAGGCACATTTTAGTTTATTGTATACACGTGTAGCACGATATTAAATACGCTCGAGTTTATACAGGTTTATCAGGTTAACAGGTACATTACATAAAACAGCAATATATATGTATACTGAATACTAGCGAGTGAATTAAATATTTAGTCATGGCAAAGGTAAGCTTATAACGAGATTGAGAGTTAGTCGTGCCGAGTTGATATGTGGAAGTACATTGATAATGCTATACATTTTATATTGGAATAATTGGTAAGCAAGGAACAAAGAACTGAATAAGGTTGGTTAGAAATATGCTTGGTCTGGATTTTACTTTCTAAGGTGGCAGATAATTTATAAGCATGCTTAGAAGATATTCCATAACTACCGAGAATATAAGTGAAGTATGACGATTTGGTAGAGAGAAGTTTTTTCTTGTAAAGCGATCGACAACTTTATAGGCAATAAGATCCGATTCAAGTTTAGTGGATGCATATTTACGTTGTAGTCAACGAAGTAGTTGCCTCGGGTTAACAATCTCAATATTAAACAATGTAAACTTAGAATACTTTCGGTTAAAAAGAGTAATGGAGGGTACACATATATCAAACGAATAAGATAATGCCAAATTAAAATAATCAAAAAGTGTAGACAAATCAGAAGATATACTGTTGTTAAGTTGATGGAATACAGAGTTAACACACATTGGTTTATCAATATAGGAGGTTTTCCAAAACAATCTCGAAGGTCGATTAATTTGTATCACCGGCAAGTTCAAATCAAATAATATGGCAAAGTGATTTTTTATTAGAGAACTGCAAATAAATATGAAAAATATGAACACTTAAAAAATATGAAATTAATTTAGAATCAGCTAAATATAAAAAAGTCAATAGTATTACTATTAGTGTTAGTAGTGAATCAACCATGTTGCGTCATGGAATACTCAATAATAAATTCATTCAGATATAAGTAAGCATTATTTTCATTGTTAATTTAAATATTAAAATCACCAAGAATAACCGTGTTAACCGATGTGTTAGATTCTAAAATAGAGGACAGGTCAGTTAAGAAACTCCGTAGGCTAGATGAAGGTGAACGATAGATAAGTATAATTACAATGGTGATTAATGATGGAAACTTAATATTACAGATCATAATTTTATATGAAGAGTAACATTAGGTAGATGACGAAATAAGCTTAAGTTCCGATGAGAATAACATAGTTAGGCCACATGATAATGTGATGTAGACCTATTAACAAGCGATATTTAAATAAAATCAGAGGTCAGTTGGAAAACTAGAGCAGAATCATCAATAGTTAGCCAAGTAATAGCAGATATAGAATAATTAGAATCAATAATTAATTATGTGATCAAATTAACTTTATTTCGTACTGATCTAGAATTTATGAATAATACTTTTTAGGAAGTGCAATGGTAGTCAATCAACAGTTGAATCTTTTTTATGAGATTCATTGAATAAATCACATGATTGAGAGACTTTATCAAATCATTTTCTTTTTCCATTGATGAATTCCAATTGTAGTAACTACTTACTCAGATAATATGTATAAATATATATATATACATATTATCGGTAAATCTTCTTATAATACTTCTAAAAGATAATCAGGGTGCTATACCACTTGTACGTTTAGGACAAACATTTCCGAGATAAAATGTATGAAAATTTGAATTTATTTTTTCATATTTTTGTGATATTGTTAGGATTTGGGGTTGGTTGGATATTTCATTCTTGTAACTGCTATTCTGCGATATATTAATTTATCTTCCCCTATTTTAGTTAGAAAACCAAATAGTTTTTGTTGTTTGCTCATGATAGGGTAACTATTAATTAATTACAATTAAATTATTAATATTTATTTTAATATTTATTATAATTTTAGAAAATATTTTATAAACCTTAAAACCATAAATACTTAATCGGATCCTCACAATAATGTCTATGACTAAAATACATACATCCTTATAAATAAATATAATATAAATAAAATTATAAAATAAAAATATAAATATAATTGAATATCTAGAAATTACTATATGAAAAAAACGTAATGTGAAATAAGTTGTAGGGGCCTACCTGATCTCAGGGGGGCCTTGCCCCCACCGGCCTCCCTGTGGCTACGGGCATGCTGGTGCTATATTATAATGTTATTAGCACGATACACGAGTTAGCGACTACACATTATTTCACACGTCGTTATTATAGGTTGTAACATTTTACACAATACAGAACATCTCTCTCCTGGTATATCATATACAGAACATCTCTGTTATATATATATATAACTATATATATATATATATATATATATATATATATATATATATATATATATATATATATATATATATTGTTATTGTTATTGTTATTGCTATTTTATTTTGTGGAGTCCTTTCATTCTATCCATTAATTTTGATGACATTTTTACTTATAACCATATATGACCCTTATGCCAATAATTATGATTATACATGCTTGTGTGCATTCGTGACTCCGAATAAGCTACTGTCATTTCAGATAAGATTAAGTAAACTACCGATATATTTGTCTCTATGTATTATATAATTCCTGCTAACTCAGAATGTATACAAATGTTAATTTGGTTATGTACCTATTAAACTCAATGTAATAATAATATGATAGGTCAGACATATTTATTCGGTCTCTTGTATTCTGAGATATCGAGAGTTAACTCTACCTATATTACACAATTATAAATACATTGAATTACATAAAGTAATATATATTCAATGACTTTTAGATATATATTAATTTTTCTATTTCATACATATTTATTTAGTTACTAACATGTCTTTGCAATCATTTTTTCACAGAATATGCACTCATCAATGCAAGGGTTTATTATCAATATTTGGGACATGATTACCTACATATATATAATTATTGAATATATATTTTATATTATATATATTAGGTTAATTATTATGATAAACTAGATATAATATAATAAAGAGAATGTAAATCTAACATAATCACTTCTTATATCAAATTAATACAATTGATAAACAAGGTGTTTTTGTTAATTTATTAATTATAAACCTAATGTTAATTGTTGTACCATGTCGTTTTGGGTATAATTTTATATCTATAGACAAAATATATGTTGTCTTCATTATTTTTGTTTATATATTTATTTGTTTACCCAATAAACTATATTATTATATTATATATTATGTTAACATTTGTATAATGTATATGTTATGAATTTAAAAATTAAGTCAGTTGAATGAATAGAATATCAGTTCTATTTTTGTTAGTGGACCTATGTTTTTCTTATCTATGTATATACGGAATTGGCAATTGGCTTGTTATTTGCGGGATCCCCTTAAACATTTCAAGAACTAACATTAAAGTAGGTCGAGTATATTTGCAGATGTTTTTGGATTACATATGATGAGATATGGCTACATTTAATATATATATATATATATATATATATATATATATATATATATATATATATATATTGCGTATACAGAATTTAACATTACAGTAATAACTAATAGATATAATATGATCATCAGAATCTCTGCGTAAAACATTAATAACATTTATATAGGCGACGCAGGATTATATATATATATATATTAAATGTAGCCATATCTCATCATATGTAATCCAAAACATCTGCAAATATACTCGACCTACTTTAATGTTAGTTCTTGAAATGTTTAAGGGGATCCCGCAAATAACAAGCCAATTGCCAATTCCGTGTATATATATAGATAAGAAAAACATAGGTCCACTAACAAAAATAGAACTGATATTCTATTCATTCAACTGACTTAATTTTTAAATTCATAACATATACATTCATAGTAAAATGCAAATTTATTTTTAATATTATTATTTATTATATTATATATATATATATATTATATATATATATATATCTAAATATACTAGTTGTGGATAATGATTTCATTATAAATAAAATAATAGGCTACTTATTTTTGAATACTATAGTATCATCAAAAAACACATTTTATGCCATTTATTGAAGATTGAATTCAAGTATAAATTGTTTACAAATACTAAAAACACTACAATAAGTATTAATATGGAATAAAAAAAAATGAGAATAAATAAATTATCATCACATTAAATGTGCGGGATCCTATTAATAACTATTAAACCATTTCTCATCATCACCTTGTATCTTAAATATTTGAAATAGCATATTTTAATATTAATTCTGCCAGCATAACATGACTGCATTAATCATATAATGTATATGTATATTAATTTTTTATATATATTTTATTGGCGAGTATTTTTTAATACGTATAATTATTAATTCTAAATGATTATATATATATATATATATATATATATATATATATATATATCATTATATTTCTAACCATTATGGCAGAATCATTTAAATTATCTTTTCCATTCTTAACTTCCGCATTAGATTCGTTATTTATTTTCTTTGGCGATTCCAATTTTAATTTTAAATTATTTCTCTGAATAAAATAAATACACGATTAATTTTTATTAATCGTAATCTATATTTAGGTTACGATGTGCAACCATGCGTGACGAGTAGGCCAAATTGGTATTGGATATTGGATATTTAGCATTGGTGTTGGACATTTCCCGGCAAACATTGCTACCCTAACACAATCATTCAACATCATCAGCATATCATTAGAACAATATAATCAGAATATCATCACCACAATATCATCAGAATATCAGCAATCAATATCATCAGAATATCATCACCACAATAGCATCATTAAATATAATTGTTATCATCGTCAGACCTACATGATTATAGGATGAAGAACGTAGTGATGTACTGGTGATATGTGGGCGGTATTCTCAGTGCTGATATTGAATATAGCTTAAAATAAAAAATAATATTATTAAGATGATTTATTTTAACACTCATTAACTAACAACAAAGATTGTTTCGATAAGTGCGAGAAAATAAGATGACTATACACATAAATATATAGTAAAAAGCATATAGTAAAAAACATAAACAATAATGTAATATAAATTATAACAAATATACAACTATTATAAATAAAAACATAAACAATAATGTAATATAAATTATAACAAATATACAACTATTATAAATATATAGTAAACAATCAAAATCACAATCGCTTAGGTGCATGTGTACCTATATCGACAATGCACCACGTTAACTATACTTATAAACAAATATACGTGCTTTTTAAGTGATAATATGTTCCGAGTGGGCCCAATACATATATAATTATGTCGTAAATATTTGTTTGTTAGAAAATTAATATTTTTACAATCAAAATGAAAAATTAATATTTATTTTTATTATAGTAGATATCAATTATAGGCTCACAACAGAGTTTGATCCTTAATTGAAATAATTTATCAAAAAAATAGTCGAATAAATTATATTTAATTAAAAAAATTAAAATTAATTTGAAATTTATAAATAATTTTTTACTTTATTAATATTATAATATATTTATCATATAAATACACGTATTAACCAACTATTTTATTTTTATGACAACGCGCACTTGCACAAATATATAAAATACATAAGAAAGACATTCTATTTACATTGTAAAATAAATGCAAATATGTCTTCATTAAAGTGCTTTCGTTTTACTAATATTAAATATTTGTTGATGACATTTTATAAATATGTTTATTATAAATACATTTATGACCTACTGTGAGAGAGATAGAACTTTTTTCAAAAACGTGTACCCTAGTGTGCACTGTACACTGAACAATGTACAGTGCGCTCACGAAATCACATTTCTAAATGTTGCATTCAGCACGAAATTACTTCATACGAAATCACCTCGGTTATCCACTAAAAGATACACTAATACTTCAGTATTCTTCTCAAGAGGTAATACATTTATATATATATATATACAAGAATATTCGTTGACAAATGATGTTCAAATCACAAATTAAAAACTTACTTTATTTGAAATAAATCTAAAATTAAAGATGTCTCCTAATTTCAAATCACCTATTTGGCTATATATTATTACCATACATTATCGGTCCGATTAGGTATTATTATCATTATTATAACAGTTATTACTAAGTCAGATAATATTAGTATTACTATTAGTATTAGTATTATATTATTACTATTAAAATACCATCGCTATTATTATTCCAATGAAATTAATTGTATTTCGGAAGTGTTTCATAAATAAATGTAATCTATTTATCTTGGGGTACTATTTATAATAATATGTCCATTTTTATTGTATTTCGGAAGTGTTTCATAAATAAATATAATCTATCTATCTTGGAGTACTATTTATAATAATATGTCCATTTTTATTTTAGATATCACTAAATATTAAGCTAACTAAACTAGTAGGAGTTACAGTATATGTCATGGTAGAGAATATATATATATATATATATATATAATATAACAATAACTGAGAAAAAAGGCTAGTCAAAATTTACTAGTTGAATAGTCATTTCAATAAATATTATAGTTATTTAGATTTATATTAGTTATTGATATATAACTATAGTCAACATAAATTTAAACATAATTCTAGTCATTATTTATAAACAAGTAGGTAAAATTTACTAGTATACTAGTATTTTCATTAAATACCATATTCATTATAGATATATATATTAATCAATGATATATATATTATGATAATAAGGTTTATTAGCACTTATAATAGGTGTGGCCACCCCTCGTAGGTGCATATAACAATAAATAAATGAAAACAATAAATAGATAAATAAATTAGATAAATAAATAAACAAAACGATAAAATAATATAATTTATAGAAATAATAATATTCTATGATTATAATATTGTATAAAGCTTCGACATCATACGGTATGGACATTAACCATGAAAAAAGTAAAATTCTTGTAAATGGAGATCATTCAACACCACCTGTGATCACTATGTACGGCAAACAACTTGAAAATGTTAAAAATTTCAAATATCTGGGAGCAATGCTAACCGACACCGGAAATTCAAAGAAAGAAATCCAAATAAGACTAGCGACAGCAGTTACAGCCCTTGTGAAATTGGAGAAGATCTGGCGTAGTGGAGAAATTGATTTCAAACTTAAATACAGACTCTACATCTCTCTAGTTATTTCAACATTGTTGTACGGATGCGAAAGCTGGACCTTACTAGAAGAATCTAAAAAGAAGATACGTAGTTTCGAATCAAAAGCACACAGACGACTTTTAAATATTAGCTATAAACAAAGAAAAACTAATATATTTGTAAGCAATGAAATTAATAAAAAAGTCGGCCCATATGTACCACTTCTGGATATTATCATGAGAAGAAAAATGACCAAATTCGGACATATAACTCGTCACGATTCGTTAGCTAATACTATTCTTCATGGATATGTCGAAGGTGAGAGGAAAAGAGGAAGACCTAAAAGAAATTGGATGAATGATATATTCGAATTTTCCCATCTTTCTCTTAGGCAACTTTTAGATATTGCAAAAGATCGTTCGAAATGGAGAAAGTTGTGCTATTCATTATCATGTGTTCCCCCTACGATGACGACGTCACGGGACTAAGTAACTAAGTAAGTATGATTAAATAAGTGAATATATTACATCGATGATATGTAAGCTTTGAGGTGTGTAATAAATGACGGATGTGAATGTATTGATCTAATAAAGGCAGGGAGGAAATTCCATAAGAACTGAAGGCGCGTTTATGGTATTTAAGATATGAGACACGAGGGCAAATTAGGGAAATGTCGACATTTGAACGTAAGGAAGTCAGTGGGCATTTTAGTGTTAGTAGGGAAGTAATGAGGAGAAGTATATTATATTGATTTATGAGCGAGTGTATTTATCATAATAGAAGGTGTAGTAGTGAACTTTATTTTGAGGGAACCAGTTGGAACCAATATATATAATATATATATATATATATATATATATATACCTATGGACTGTATATATGTATATATGTAATAGAATGTATATAATATTACATATACATATCATGTATATGTGATAGGTTTATATATTTTATATATACCCTATATATTGAATGATTTATCCACTATAATATCTATATAATATATTTATATATTTAAACAAATCCAATATATATATATATATATATATATATATATTTATGATTATAATAATATAGTAGTAGTAGTAGTAGTATTATTATTAGTAGTAGTAGTAGTATTAGTAGTATTATTAGTAGTAGTAGTAGTAGTAGTAGTAGTAGTAGGAGTAGTAGTAGTAGTAGTAGTAGTAGTAGTAGTAGTAGTATTAGTAGTAGTAGTAGTAGTTGTAGTAGTAGTAGTAGTAGTAGTAGTAGTAGTAGTAGTAGTAGTAGTAGTAGTATTAGTAGTAGTAGTAGTAGTATCAGTAGTAGTAGTAGTAGTAGTAGTAGTAGTAGTAGTGGTAGTAGTAGTAGTAGTAGTAGTAGTAGTAATAATAGTAGTAGTAGTAGTAGTAGTAGTAGTAGTAGTAGTAGTGGTGGTGATGGTGGTGGTGGTAGTAGTAGTAGTAGTAGTAGTAGTAGTAGTAGTAGTAGTAGTAGTAGTAGTAGTAGTAGTAGTAGTAGTAGTAGTAGTAGTAGTAGTAGTAGTAGTAGTAGTAGTAGTAGTAGTAGTAGTAGTAGTAGTAGTAGTAGTAGTAGTAGTAGTAGTAGTAGTAGTAGTAGTAGTAGTAGTAGTAGTAGTAGATGTAGTAGTAGTAGTAGTAGTAGTAGTAGTAGTAGTAGTAGTAGTAGTAGTAGTAGTAATAGTAGTAGTAGTCGTAGTAGTGGTGGTAGTAGTAGTAGTAGTAGTAGTAGTAGTAGTAGTAATAGTAGTAGTAGTCGTAGTAGTAGTAGTAGTAGTAGTAGTAGTGGTAGTAGTAGTAGTAATAGTAGTAGTAGTCGTAGCAGTAGTAGTAGTAGTAGTAGTAGTAGTAGTAGTAGTAGTAGTAGTAGTAGTAGTAGTAGTAGTAGTAGTAGTAGTAGTAGTAGTAATAGTAGTAGTAGTCGTAGTAGTGGTGGTAGTAGTAGTAGTAGTAGTAGTAGTAGTAGTAGTAGTAGTAATAGTAGTAGTAGTCGTAGTAGTAGTAGTTGTGTGTCCATCTGTACACGATACATACACCACTGCATTGGTGTGTACATCTTATATTATCGGAATACACTCGAAAGAAATGTAGCTATTAATATATATATATATATATATATATATTTATATATATATATATATATATATATATATATATATATATATATATATATATATGAGTGTGTATGTGTGCGCGTGTGTGTGTATAATAACTATAGGCATAGTAACATTATAATTTAGTATGATATACAGAACTGCCCATAAAATAAGTATATTAGTGATTAATTGTCGGCGGTGAAACTTCAGTATTCTGCAGTTCTTCCAAAACAACGCCCTCAATATTCCCATGTTTACCTTATGCGTGTGTATGTATGTGTGGGCGTGTGTGTGGGCGTGTGTATACGCGAATTAAAATATGTTAGTACGAATTATTTATATATTTTAAAATAGTTATGCTTTATTAAAAGTAAACATTAAAATATTTGTATTGGTAAAATTTTTATTTAATAAAAAGAAAATAAATATTTAATAAATAGATAATTGTATTATCTAAATAAATTTATTTACATTTAATTTGTTAAGTATATTTACTATCTATCTATCGGATACTCGTAAATAATAACTAGTTTGGGTTTATGTTGTTTACCGATGAAAGCCGTTAAGACCCGCTTTGACCTCTTGACCCCCTTGCAGTTATTTATATTAGGTACAAGTCTACGACTGCTCGAGGGATCCATTTGTCCCTTCCGATATGAAGGACATATATGTTGTGATTATGATATTTACTTATTAGATACATTTAATCATGTCACATATTATTAAAGTTTTAATCATATTTAAATTAATTATTCAGCTTAATTAATATATATATATAATTAACTATTTGTAGCTCAGTAGATAAGGCGTCAGACACACAAGCAGTAGCACAAAGGTTAGAGCCCCATCCGGACCATTAATTAATTGTATAAAATGGGTCTCAAAATAATATTTCGAAGTTATCTTATATAATTGTGTATAAATAAATGATCGGCTCTCGTTAAATCCATTATTTTCCATGCATGGATGCCTTGACACGAGAGCGGCTTCAAAGGGACATTATAGCCATATATGGTTATAAGTGAAAAATTCATTTAAGTTCTTGGATGGGATGAAAGAACGACGCTAAAATAACAATAACAATACTAATATATAAATATATATATATATATATATACTATGTACGTCATCGATAAATAATACGTTAATAGATACCGCATTAACGATAGTTAACTATTATAATAGTAACACATGAATATAGAACAGTGTTAGTAATATAGCTATATGAGGGAAATCTACAGTCTTAGACAGTCGGTATACACTAGTGATGTAAATGATGCCGAGATTTTGATGCCGAGCCGAGACTTTTGGTTAATGATGCCTAGCCGAGTCTTTCATTTTCGCAACAAAAAACGAGCCCGAGCCGAGACTCTAGCCAACGAGCCCGAGCCGAGCCGATACTCTAACAAAACAATCCGAGCCGAGTCGAGAATTTAGGTAACTAAGACTGAGACTGCATCATGCTTTAGATTTGAGCATCATTTACTGCAGCACTAGTGTATATACCCACTATAGTTATTCATAATTATATAACAAGTACTACTGATTAATATAGTTAATTTAATTTAATAACAAATGGCCTACTACATTAATGTATATATGTAGTAGCGTGTACCAGTAAGTAATTAACCAGGTAAATGATTCACAAAGTTAAACCTTTATTAGTTATACAATTATCGAACATGTAGTATAAAACATTTATATATTACAATACAATTATAATTTACGTATATATATATATATATATATACATTTACGTTATGTAACGAACCGTGTATAGCTATATATATATACCCTATACTTACTTACTTTTAGTCAGCACGCGAGTTGCTGATTGGTTTTACAATGGGAACGTCGTGCGATTCTTGGATACGGGAATGCGAGAACGTTACGTGTGATATATACGTAAAGTCGAAAATAAAAAACTAAAATCAAACTAAGTACGTGCACGTATCATACGTATCACATGTGATAGTCTACTACCTTTACTATAGTAACTCTATAACATACATATATATATATATATATATATATATATACCTATATTTTTTTAAAATTTTTATTTTAAAATATTTTATTGACTACAAAATCACGTGGTGGTTATGGGCGTCATGAGAAGGAAACACAAATAAAATAAATAAAGTACAATAAAAATAAGGAAAATGGAGGGAAGGTGCAATGTTAATAGGTGCGTGGAGAGTTTACATTTAAATAGTGACAGGGATATAAACACATAATGTCATATGGTAGAGCATTCCGGTATTTTGGACATACCACAGAGAAAGCATATTCAGAGTGAGCAGAGATAGTCGAGCGTTGCACAATTTTCATCATGTGACATTTCCTGCTAGCTCGACTAAGGGTCTGAATACTGTTCAAGTCTGCTAGGTACTCAGGAGATCTAAGATATATCACTCTATGGGTGATGCATAGTATACTGTAGTCTGTACCTGCAGACAGATCTGGGCAGTATCGCCGATACAGTATCTATTAAGGCAACAAATAAGTATCATGGATACATTTGTATTTGTATTTGTATCTATTATAAATATTATAAAAGTATTTGTAATCGTATCTATTAATCATAAATAGTATATATTAAGATAAGTATGTAAACAAATACAAATACATTTAATTAAATAATATATCATTTGATATTATATGTATTTTATATCAATATTTTATATTATCATATTATAAATTATTTTTAATATATATTAATATATTTTTAATAAAATATCTTTTGTAAATTTTTAAATCAATTCATTGTTAAAAATGATGATATATAAATATAGTGATTTATTCTCAAAAACCATTATATACATTTATTGAAAACAAAGACATTATTTTGATAATATATTTTATATAATAATTGATTTATAATTAAACTACTTTCTAATATATTCATAAAATCTAAATAAATCATAATTATAATAATTTAAAAAATGCAATATGTTTCTTTATAATATAAATATATAGCTTGCTCGTCAGTTCATTAAATGTTACCTTCAGTCCTCTCTATCATTTATCACTATCGGTAATTCATCATGTGTGCACATCGTGTCATATCTTAATTACTACTTAATTTGTCTAATATGTTCTCATAATCCGTCATCGATAGCGTCGTTGTATACTCGTCACTGTTGTGGATTCCAGAGTAATACTTTACTCACTACTTCGATTCTGTTTCTCCAGCAGTGACCGTAGAATCTCAGTCGTTGTTCGCGTATATATCTGTTATTCTTAAATTATTCTTAAATGAATTTTGCCGTACAACTCCTTATTTGTAACGTTGGTCTCTCCATAACTTGTCTAGTGCTTCTCGCATCATGCATTTATAGGCTCAATCAACTTTTTTCTTTAATGTTGAAGTAAGATTCCAAGTGATAGAGCCATATACAAGAACAGTCTCAACTGTAGCTCTAAAGAAGTTTCTTTTGAGTGTACTTGAAAGGTTATATTCCCAGATGATATTCAGGCTATTAAAGGCTGCCTATGCACTCCCGATTCTTATGCTTACGTCATGTTGAGTTGAACCAATATAACTACCTACATATTTAAACTATTCTACACGTTTTATATCATGACCTGATAGGCTTTTCATGTTTATCTTTTTTTCGTGATTTAAACACATGTATTCCGTCTTGTCTGATTTTATATGTAAACCGATATCTTTATTTTTATTTTTATTTATATATAGTTTATTGACTACAAAAACACTGTGTGGTTATAGGCGTCGTTAGATAATAAAAAACAAAAACAAAAATAAATAGAAAACGAATAATAAAATAGAACGAATTACAATGACTTAAAATGGAATTACAGTTTACGTTTAAAAAATGACATTGATGTAACACAACGAATATCATAAGGAAGTGAATTCCAGCTTTTCGGAGCAATAACCGAGAAAGCCGATTCAGAGAATGCCAACGATGTAGATTGTTGCACCAATTTCATGAAGTAGCAATTCCGACTGGATCTGTTCGAATTCTGAATAGTAATGGATTGAGCTAAATATTCAGGAAATCCACGGTGTATAGCCTTATGTGTAATACACAATAACCTATACAAATATATCTAAACTTAAGCCAGCCTAATGATCTTATTAAATCAGATATAGAAAGTATTGAGGCAAAGTTTAGTTTATATAATACATGTATGGCACGACGTTGAATACGCTCAAGTTTGTACATAAGATTAGCAGGTAAGTTACATAATAATGAACAACAATATATAAGTCTGCTGAAAACTAGCGAGTGAATTAAACATTTCGTCATGGCGAAGGTAAGCTTATAACGAGAATTTCTAATATCATATAGAAAATAGTTGGCAATGCGAATCATGTTATTAATATGTGGAGATTAGTCTAGGTGAGAGGCTAGAGTGAAAACGAGGGTAGTTATAGATTCAGAAGTTGGTAGAGATAGCAAAAAAGGATGAATTATTGATAGTGGAGAACTGGGTCTCGAAAATATGATAGTGTCAGTTTTAGTCATATTTAAGGAGAGTAAGTTTTGAGAGAACCATTCAGTGAGATCAGTAATACAATTAAACATAGACATTTGAATCATATCAGAATCACTAGAACTAGGAAATGACGTATATATCTATAGATCATCAGCATAAAGATGATAGTGAATATTGGGATATTTGTGAAAAATGATTTAATAGGAAGAATATAAATAATGAACTATATAGGCCCAAGAACAGAGCATTGTGGTACACCATGAATGTTAACACTAGGAGGAGACAACAGCGAGTTAATCTTCACTGAAGATGTTCTAGATGAAACAAAAGACATAAACCAACTGTGGACTTGACCATATATACCAATTTCATTATGTCTAATGGAAAGAATATTGTGATCTAGGGAATCAAAGGCACTAGATAAGTCAAGTATTACGAGCTAGCATATGGCTTTATTATCATGAGATATGAGAATATCATTAATGATTAAAGTAAGGGCAGTTTCGTTACTAAAATGAGGAAGATACGCACTTTGATATTTATCAACAATAGCCTTTGACGTAATGTAATTAATAAGTTTTGTGGACACAACTCGTTCTAAGGTCTTAGATATTGATGATAACTGAGATATTGGACGATAACTTGATAAATCAGATTGGTCAAGAATATTTTTTTTTAAATCGGAATATATTAATATTTCATGGAGTATGGAACAATAGATGATATAATAGATCTATGAATGATTTCAGTGACATGTCCAATAAAAGATGGTGATAATGAACGAGTAGATTGAGTGGAATTTGATCAAGTGGGGAATTCGTTTTCAGGGATGTCATCGGAGAGAGGACAAAGTCATGTGTGGGAAGCTTAAAACATGACAAATGATTCAGATTGGATGTTAAATTGGGATTGAGTCGTACAGAGTTGATGTTTGGAAGTACATTGATAATACTAGCAATTTTGTGTTGGAAGAAATTTGCAAACACGGAACAAAGAACTGAATCAGGTTTGTCAGGAAGATGATTGGTTTGGGTTTTACCTACTAAGGTGAAAGATAGTTTGAAAGCTTGCTTAGAAGATAGTCCATAACTATCGAACATATCAGTAAAGTATGCCGATTTGGTAGAGAGAAGTTTATTCTTGTAAAGCGATCGACAAGCTTTAAATACAATAAGATCAGATTCAAGTCTATGGGATGCATATTTACGTTGTAGTCTACGAAGTAGTTGCCTTAGTTTAATAAGTTCAGTATAAAACCAGGGAGACTTAGAATAAGTTCGGTTGATAAGAGTAATGGAGGGTGCAAAAATATCAAGTGAATGAGATAATGCTAAATTATAAGAATCAACAAGTGTAGAAAATTCAGAAGATATACTGTTGTTAAGTTGATGCAATACAGAGTTAACAAACATTGGTTTATCAAGAGGATATTTTCCGAAACAATCTAGAAGGTCGATTAATTTGTGACACCGGCAAGTTCAAATCAAATAAAATGGCAAAGTGATCAGATATTAGAGAACTTTGAGTGGGATATTAAATTAAATTAGAATCAGCTAAATATAAAACTAAGTCAATAGTATTACCATTAGTGTTAGTAGGAAAACGAATATGTTGCGTCAAGGAATACTCAAATACAAGTTCATTCAGAGATAAGGAAGCATAATTATCATTATTAATTTGAATATTAAAATCACCAAGAATAGCCGTGTTAACCGATGTAATAGATTATTTAATTACAGATAGATTAGTATAATTACAATGGTAAATAAAGAAGGAAACTGAATATTACAGATCATAATTGCACTTGAAGAGAAACATGGAGTAGATGATGAAATAAGCTTAAGTTCCGATGAGAATAACAGAGATAGGCCGCCACCACGATGTGATGTAGACCTATTAGCAAGCAATAATTTAAAACCATCAGGGATCAGTTGGCAAGGTAGTGCAGAATCATCATTAGTTAGCCAAGTCTCAGTAATATCAGATATAGAACAATTAGAATCAATAATTAATTGAGTAATCAGAAAAGAATACTTTCTGGGAGAGTGCACAGGTAGTCATTCTACAGTTCTATTTTTTTTACGCGTTTCACAAAAGGAATTATATGATTGGGACCATATGTCTCGAACTCTTTAGTACTATGTTTATAAGGATCAGCTTTCCAGTAAATAGGAATATTATCGATGTTAGAACGAAGTTGGTAGGTTGAACTCCTTCTATTAAAGACACACTTTAAATTATTGATACATACTTTTGTGGCATGAAAGAGAATACGACCAGTCTTAATGGTTTCAGGATCAATATATGGTCGTATAAGTAGGGACTCAAAGTCTGATGAATGAAGAGACGACCTAGAATGTAATAAACTATCAATCATATAAGAAGATGATAGTACCAGATTAGCAAAGTGAGATCTAAAAGAGTAGTCCGTAATATTGTTGGGATCGAGTATAGTGATTTGATATATGTTAAGATTCTATTGGCAAGTAAAACATGTTCGATTACAATAGAAGGTTTGGATGATCAATAATAGATATGTGTGGGAGGCTTAGGAGGAGTTGCGGTAGAAGAGGATGAGGGTAAGTTAGATTTAACAATAGCAGGGTATTTAATATTATTATTATTAGTTTTCTTTTCTAAGGTTTTAATGGTATCCTGCATGGATATTTGATTTAACTGTATTTGATTTTTAATTTCTATTAGATTATTTGATATAATCAGATTTAGATTTGTTATAATAATGTTATTTTCTAAGTTAATATTTGTTAAATTTAATATTATTTTATTTTAATTTTTATTATAGTATTTAGTTTTATAATTACTTCTTCTTGTAATTCATTATTTTTTATTTTAGGCGGCATTATTATTTAGTATAAGTTAATACTATATATAAATATATATATATATATAAATATGAATACCATATATATATATATATATATATATATTTTAGTGTATATTTATGCAGGAATGATGTATATATATTATATATAAACACAAATATATATATAAACACAAATATATATATAAACACAAATATATATATATATATATCAATGCATAAATATACAATTCATATGTACTTTAATGCAACAAATAATTATTAGAATTAAATCAATATATAGTATGAAATAATGACATTAAATATATATTATGTAATAATTCAAAATAAAAAACATGACAAAATAATGAAATATACGATAATTTAATTTCCAAAATAAAAAATAAAAAATATATGAATAGAATTAATTAAAATTAAATTAATAGGTGTAACACACATGTAACATAATTACATATACATTAATTCCATATAAAATATGTATATATAATATATTAATAATTAGCACATATATATGGAAGCATACATATATATTAAATATAATAAAATTTAGTTGAACAAATATAATCAAATTAAATTGAATTAGAAAAATCAATAAATAAAGTAACTAATCTGAGCAAAAGACGTCTGTAATGTAGGAAGGATAAAGCAAGAGTTTGATTTTTATTATCAATTTTTTCAATGTTATCAACTTTTAGCAAATTTATCCGTATCTTCAAATTTGTTTAGTAGTTTATTTGTATCTATCAGACTATTAATTATTACAACTATATCGTCAGCATAGTCAATATCGGTAATGTGTACATCAGGGTATCTTTTGATTTTTCTTTTGCAAGAGTGAAGCCGGGATGTAAATTATTATCCACTAATTTTGTCAATGTATAGTGGAGACATATAATGCATATAAATTGTGCAAGTTTATCTCCGTGTAGTACTCCAGGTTCACTGATTTTTTGTTACACATCGCATTTTTAATTTCACTTATTTTATTCTGAACGTACTATTTGTGTTCCTTCTCATACGATTGTACAAGATACTTTCGAGCTTCGTTGAAATGTCTGACATTTTCTGGTGTCGGTTGACTTTATTTATGTCGCGCTGCTTCGTGTAGTATTTTACAGTTTTGACAGATATTATCGGGTTTCCATGATATTCATTTTTTCAACCTAGGTTTGACTGGGATTACTTTAGCAGCAGTTTTCTTACATACAGTTTCAAAGTGAGTATACATTTTGCTAGCAGATAGCGAAGATGTGTTGTTATGTAGAGCTTCAAATTTATTTGTCATTTTAGTAATAAAGGTATATCGGGTTTCTGTATCTATCTTTAATATTGTCCAATCGTAATGTTTGCATTTATTAGATTTATTGTTATTAGCTCTAAGACTCCCTCTTATATTTACTGATATAATACGATAATCAGATCCAACACTGATAAATGAGTTATAAGCTCTACAGTTTTTAGCATTTATGATATAATATATATCTATATAGTATATTATATAGTCTATATATGTATTATATATAATTATAATGTATTTGTATCTACTAAGATGTATCTATTAAGACAATTATATAATTGTAATTGTATCTATTATATATTTTTTGAGTATCGTGCTCAGTTCTAACTGCAGAGGTACCTAAACTTGAGCCAGCCGAGTGATCGCATTAGAGTCGATATTGATATTATTGAAGAGAACTTCAGTTTATAAAGGGTGCGTATAGCACATCGTTGTATCTTCTCAAGTTTAAGCATACGTTTTAGGGGTAGATTACATAGAAGTGAACAGCAGTATATAAGTCTACTGAAGACTAGCGAGTATATTAGACTTTTCGTCATTGAAAAGTTAATTTATTGCGTGATTTTCTAATGTTATAAAGAAAATAGTTGGCATTCCGAATAATAATAGTTATGTGGTCAGAGTAATCTAGGTGGGAGTTGATGGTGAAACCAAGAGTTGTTATGGATTGTGAGGTAGGGTGTATATATATATATTTATATATATATATATATATATATATATAATTATATGTATAACATATCAGATATTACTTATATAATGAAAATTCGCATAAATTTTATAAATGTAATAATCAAAAATGATATCATTTATTTGCAAAAAATTCAAATAAAAATAAAACAAATTCATGGATATTATAACAATTAAAATATATTTATTTAGAAAAAATATGTAAATTATAAATAAATAATCATTTAATTTAAATACTCTAATTAACATTTAATTATAAACGTTAATTATAAATTTAAATATAAACAAATAAAAGAGAAATACAATAAAATATAAAATCTGCGAAAAATAAATATTATTTTGCTATTTTCTCAAAATGTAGTAAAAACTATAATTTTAAAATAATAAATAACATGATAAAAAAAATTTAAATATCAATAATTTCATATTAACACATGAATTAATACTCCTGGTTTGTTGAACTGCATTCGCATAAATGCTATACAACTGTTTAAATTCATATTCGATCTTTATTTAGTAGCTTCTCCGCCTAACCCTTAAATATATCCCTTCCACAGGGTACGTCTTATTTATCAGTAGTGTTCGTAGCCCTACTCACCCACTTAACCCATGTAATATTGATATATATATAGATATATCTATATATATACATATCTCAACGGCACGTATAATCCAATGTTTTATTTTTATTTTACTTCTCCGTTTATTTATTGTTTTTTTTTTGTATCGTGTCGTTTGGTCTTACTGTTATCACATTTATATATTTTGTTTATTTATGTTATATAATTATATGTTTATATATAATTATAACTTTCTTTATATATAACCAGTAATTTAATAAATTGTTTATTTATCCATCTATCTATATAAATAGCCTATTAATAACGTATACTAAGTATACGCGCATCACATACGAACTACTAGTGTGTTCACTATCATTACTACCGTGATTCCTTGTTCGTAATTAATTTCTGAATCGGGGAACTCTTTATAGTGCATACTCCTACGGAGGTAGTGTGTACTTCATCCCAAACTATATCAGAGTCCATACCCCAGTCACCCCACAACTCATCCACTATTCCTACCATCCTTACTATCCCCACTCGCCTATCCCCTGTTGCCACTAAACGATTACAATCCATCACTTCCATAGCTAAACCCCCCTCGTTAATAACCTTCATCGCTCATGCATACCTCCCTTACTCCCCCCCCCCAAATCTGATAAAATTGCATGGAAAAGAATTAATAACCCCCCCCCAATACTCCACTTATTAACTTTCTTGTCGGTAAATTACCAACTCATTTTAAACCAGTCCCTAATCCATCTTCCACTACCAACCATTACTCACTTAACCACCCATCCCCTTTTTCTGTAGTTATTGAGCATATTAAACCATCCGAAAAATCTCGTGAATTTCTTCTAGAATTACTCACTTACATTAATATACCTACACATGCTCTAAAATCATATAATTTTTCTAAGGCAACTGTTATTATTTTCTTTAATACACCAAGTCAGTGTTCCTACTTTTACTCCAAAATTCCATTCATCCGCAGTAACTCAATATACAATCTATACATTCGTGCTGAACGATCTATCACTGAGCGAACACATGGTAAAGTTCTTTTCCATGCAAAAAAATCTAACCTAGCCCCATATAATGTCAAATGTACATTCAATGACTACACTAACTCCTTTGAACTTCGTCATTTGACCAACTCAAATATAGACTGGAATAAGAACCAAATTTATATATCAAATGACACATACAATACATGGACTACATCCTACAATGCATATAGATTAAATACCAATTCACTGAATTCATCAATCAGTAATTCTCAGTCATCACATCAATCTTCAGAATGACATTCAACCACTCCTATTCCACCATTATCTCAAACCAATCACCAATCTCCACTTTCACATCTATCTGCACAACCTATAACATCTAGTGAATCACAACTATCACCATCAAACCTACTATCCTCATCACATATACCGTCATATATATCTTCATCACCAACATTATTACCCTCAACTAAACGTTTATCTTCTTCTCCATTACTAAAGGTAGCAACACTTAACGCTTGTTCCATTAGAAATAAAGTAGATATTATTTTAAATATATTTCATGATACTAGGATAGATATTTTATGTATAACAGAAACTTGGCTTTCTATCAAGGATCTACCCATAATTGCATCCCTTAATACCCCAACTACTAACTTTATTCACCTACCACGCCCCGGCCCACACTATGGTGGCGGTGTCAGTGTGCTATATTCAAATGCCTTGAAACTAATACAGTCAAGTGACCTATCACTTGATAATTCAGAAGCCTTCTCATGTACCTTTCACCCTCCTAAATCACAACCACTTACAATTATAACAATTTATAGACCTCCTAATAATTCAATTCCTTACTTCATCGATGAAATTGACAACCTATTGTCTATGATCTCCACCAACAGTATACTAATTGGTGATTTTAATATACCAATGTTACCAAACTCACATAATTCAAATAAATTTATTAATATCATAAATCGTCATAATTTCTTACAACATGTCAAGTCTTCCACACATTCACCTGGAAACATATTAGACCTAATTATATCTAACACATCTTCGAATATAATTTCTAATACTAATGTTCATAGTTTAATCACTGACCACCACCTTGTTAGCTGCTCCCTACATATCCCTAAACCAATCAGACCATTCAAGAAAGTTCACTACAGAAAATTAGATAATATAAATATTGCTAATTTTATAAATGACTTCAACATTTTGTACAACAATATAACAGATTCATCTCATATCAGCTTTGATAGTAACCTTAGTCATGTCCTAGATAAACATGCCCCTATTATCACTAAAACTTATACAGCTCGACATAATACGTTATGGTTCAATAATTCGTTACACACAGCAAAATGCTCACTTAGAATTAAAGAAAATAATTGGCGAAAATCCAAAAGCTCAAATGATTTAAATATTTTTAAACATTCACTTTCTAGTTATAGAAAATTAATAAAAACTGCTAAAAATAAATATTACATAGATCACATTAAATCAGCTGGAAAAGATACTAAGAAATTATTTAGAATATCGTCAACACTACTAGGAAAACTGACAAAACGAATACTGCCTGATAACTCCCCTTTAACTAATGCGACTAACTTTGACTCTTATTTTTACATAAAAAATCATCAATTATAGATACTCTTCCTCGACCCTGCATCCTACCAATCCCAATATACTCAATTTCCACTTTTTCATTACCAACCATTATCAATATCAATAATATTTTATTAACAGTTAAATCTACATGTAAACTAGACCCAATTCCATTATGTTTATTACATTCTCTTTCATCCATTCTTTCTCCATTCTACAAAAAAAGATCGCTCACTAACTGCAGGTATCTTCCCATACCACATGAAATATGCCCATGTAAATCCCATCCCTAAAAACCAGTCCATTGATAGGTCAACTCTTTCTAATTATCGTCCCATATCCAACCTTTCTTTCATATCTAAGACAATTGAAAGAATACTTGCTAAACAACTTAGAACATACATCAATAATAATAACATACTGCATAAATTACAAAGTGCTTATACAACGGACAAGAGCACTGAAACTTCACTACTCCATACTTTAAACAATATACTACTATTTCCAAAAAATACTCCCACCATACTGATTCTACTTGACTTGTCGTCGGCTTTCGATACGTTAGACCATAATATTCTTATTCGAAGATTAGAGAACATTGGTATTAAAGATTCTGTCCTTAGTTGGTTTACATCCTACCTAATTAACAGATCCTTTTCTATATGTATAGATAACGCCATAACAGAACCCCGCCACACAACTCATGGTGTACCCCAATGTTCTGTTTTAGGTCCAATTCTCTTTAATATATATATTTCCCCTTTACTTTACTTACTTGACGAATACCCCGATATACACTTTCACTCATATGCGGATGACTTACAGCTATACTATAATTTACCTGACCCAATCAATAACATAAATACTATAAATAAATGCATTAATGACATTAGTAAATGGCTTTAAAATAACTCCCTACTATTGAATAGCCTTAAAACAAAGGCTTTATTAATAAATACATCCCCAGGACATCATTCCATACCACCTATTATTATTAATAATCACATTATAGAATACTCTAACCAAGCTAAAAACCTCGGCCTCACACTTGAACAAAAGCTGTATTATCTACCACATATAACTAATATATCGAAGTCCATTAATTACACCTTACATACGATCCGACTTATTAGACCTTCTTTAACTACTGAACTTGCCAAACTACTAGTTACTTCCTTAATACTGCCCCGACTTGACTATTGTAACTCTACTTTAAATTCACTCCCAGCACATACTATCAAAATGCTCACTAAATTACAATATAGAGCCATCAGAAACATTTTCAGGATACAAAAATACTCAAGACAACATATCACACCTTATATGAAATCCATTCACTGGCTACCCATCCCTTACCGGATACAATACAAATTATTCCTACTGACCCACCATGCCACCCATAATAATAAACCTGAATATATTTATGAACTACTTACGAACTACAAGTCATCCCGACCACAACGAACAATACATAAATACAAACTAAATATACCAATAACTTTATCACTTGATAAAAAACAGGAGTCTTCTTTTTCTATAATATCACCTAAACTATGGAACTCCCTACCTCACTCAATTAGATCTATAGTTTCTGACCACACCTTTAAAGTCAAATTGAAAACACATCTATTTAATATAGCTTATAATAATTAATATACGATACACCGTCGAAAACTCATTACTGATATTGATCGCAGTGTCTAAACAAATTGGTTACAAGGTTACAAGGTTACTTCTCGATAGTTCGGGAACATTTGTATTTTTAACAAGTAATTGTCTCAACATATATACGATATATATATATATATATATGTTGTCTCCGGAAAACGGAGAATGATAGTTCTCGACAGGTTATAGATTTATTGAATGGAAACTGGACGTGGATGGGGAATGTAATGTGGTTCATGGATGGACGTGGATAGGGGGTGGGGTGTGGTTCGAGGATGGAGTAGATAGGGAAGGGGTGCGTTCGTGGATGGGGGTATATGGGGAATGGAGGATGGATGTATTGGACGAATCGCGAATGGAGGAAACCTCAAACTAAAACAAATATGAATACATATTAAACATCATAATATCAACAAGCATGATTAAATATGTATCAATCGAGAAGTTCTCACAATTAATATGATATGATTTACTAGCATTTCAGTGTACGCTGTATGCACTAATAAACCATATCATACCGAACTTCTCGATAATAACGAAATCACGTGATGGGCGTAGTGGGCGTATCTCTAATTAGATAACTAGATTAAACTAGTTAATCTAATTATAAACTACGCTCTCTTTTACAATTTACAAAACAGAAATCAAATTATATAAAAAACAAATAACAAAATATATTTAATCAACATTCATCCAAATTACATAACATTTACATTCGTTCAAGGCACGTCAACTAATTGAAATTTTAAAACCAGAAATCAAATTATATTAAAAACACAAATCACAAAATATATTAAATTAACATTTATCTAAATTACATAACACATGTATACTTCATGCAAAACATATTTATAAATACCTACACACAGTTATACACGTAGTTGCCATACTACACATATATATATATATATATATATATATATATGTATCAGTCACATACAAATACATTATAAACACTCGTCATAGTTCAGCAAATGAAAAATAATCGAAAATAAAATATAAAATAAATAATAACAACAAAATATAACCGCAACATTCTAGTATGATACGCATAACAAACAAAGAAAATAATGCGGAATAGAGATTAAAACATATACATGTAGGTATTGATGATTTAATGTATACCATACATGATATACCATACCATATAGATAAGACTATATAACGTGAGAAGTTGTGTTCATCGATATAACTGACTGTCCCCTACGAATATATCGTCACTAAGTACTAAGTTACTTAGTAAATGAGGGTAAGGTAGATAGAGAGGGTATATTGAGATAATATATTATTATTTTATTTGTTATTTATTTATTTAAGATCACTTCTAAATAATATTTTAAGACCCATTTTATAAAATTAATTAATGGTCCGGACGTAGCTCGAACCCGTGTCCTACTGATTGTGTGACTGACGCATTAGCCACTGAGCCATATAGGCATTATAATAAATTATAATGCACGGTTCTTGAATGTTAGTGAAGAAGTAGACATTGGCTGACAGGGATGAAGCCCGAATATTACCGATGTAGGCGAGTAGGGTTACGTATGGGGAACACAATTGATAAATAAGACGTACCCTGATGAATGGGTAGATTTAAGGGTTAGGCGGAGAGGCTACTAAATAAAGAGCTTATATGAAGGTAAACAGTTATATAGCATTTCTCCGTTCAATAAACTAGGATTATATATTCGTGTACTAATATGAAATTAGTGATATTTTATGTTTTCTTTATTATGTTATTTATATTTTAAAATTATAGTTTTTACCATATTTTGAGAAAATAGCAGAATAATATTTATTTTTCGCAGATTTTATATTTCATTTTATTTCTCTTTTATTTGTTTATATTTAAATTTATAATTAAAGTTTATAATTAAATGTTAATCAAAGTATTTAAATTAAATGATTATTTCTTTATAATTAACATATTTTTTCTAAATACATATTTTAATTGTTATATCCATGAATTTATTTTATTTTTGTTTGCATTTTTCGCAAATAATTGATATCCTTTGTTGATTATGAAAATGTTCATTATATAAGTAATATCTGATATTTTATACACACATATATATATATATACCTTACCTTACCAGGTCGAGCTTGCCAGGTAATCCATAATATTATTTTTCCACCCTTCTCTGACATGTATCGCTTTTTTCATCTCGTCTATTATTGTAAGATTCGTATCGTCTCTTAGTTGGTCGATGTACGTCTTTGCTGATCGTCCGCGTTTTCGTTTACCATGCTGTGGTTGCCAGATTATTAGATCGCTTGCCAGTTCATCATTGCTTCTCTAACAGTGTCCGGCAAACCTTAATCTTTGAATTCGTATTGATTTGATGATTTCTGGTATACCACCATATAGTTGTTCAGTTGTTAGATGATCTCTCCAGGATGTATTCGTTACAGCACGAAGCAAACGAGTGTAGGCTCCGTCAATCTTCTTTACTATAGATTGAGTTAGAGTCCATGGACTCTAGTTTACTGATCCGTTACATGCATGTAACGGATCAGTAAACAAGAACGGGTTCAACTGCTGCTCTGAAAAGTTTCTTTTGAGACTTTCGCTTAACTTTGATTTCCATATTGATTGCATGCTATTTAAAGCGGCCCAGGCTTTAGCGATTCTTCTATTTACATAAGACTTCAAATATCTAGGAAGTCTTATATTTGTTTTATCATATTCCGCCTATAATTTCCATATGTAGGTTATTGTTCTAGTTGAAATTGATGTATTCTGTTTTATCAGTATTGATGTTAAGTCCAATTTCTTTTGCGGCTAGTTTAATTTTCAGTAATATAGTATTGGCATCTTGTAAGGTATTACTTGTTAAGGCAATGTCGTCTGCGTAGTCTATGTCGGTAATTTATTCTGCGGGATATCACCTGCTTATTCTTTCAGTTAAAGTAAATCCGAGTTATCTGTCATTGTCCAAAGATGTTTTTAGAATATAGTCGAGGCATATTATAAAAATAAATAGTACTAGTATATCTCCCTGTAACACTCCGGTGTTAATCTCGAAGAAAGGTGTATCTCCGTCTGGTGAACGTATCATTGATCGAGTGTTATTATTGAGCATCATGATTGCTTCAACTGTTTCTTCCGGTATGCCATATTGTATAAGTAGTTCTTTCATCTTTTTGCGGTTTATTGTGTCAAATGCTTTTGAAAAATCAATGAATAGGATTGTTAGTGGTAGGATTTTATCTTTTACTCCTTCTAATAGTCGTATTATGGTTAGAATTTGCCCTGTTGTAGATCTATTTTTACGGAAACTATTTTGGTTTCGCTTTAGAATTGGGTCAATTTCTGGTCTAATTCTGTTTAATAACATTAAGTTATATATTTTTTGCGGATATTGCTGTTTACTGATATTGCTGTTACTTTCTTTGGAAAAGTAAGAATACATCCATCTATCCATCTTGTTATAGGTTCTTGGAAATATACACGGTTACAGGATTCTAGTAAAATTATTTTTTAAACTTTTTAAATATACAATAGTTGTATTTATTACTATGATTTTCCGATGGAAAGATAGTTTACTCGACCGATTTATTGAAATAAAAACGACACTAGCTCAAATGCGACGGGTATGTGAACTAAAATCTAATGTTTCGTATCTGTTTACATGTATATTCAAAAAATAATACCATATTATAAGATATATATATATATATATATATATATATATATATATATACATTCGGTTGATATCGAAAAGTAAGTGTTCAGTAAATATATTATTTGGAGATATCAAAAGTGAATTAATATAAATATTACCGAATTTGTATAAGTCAAAAGTAGACAAATTCAGTCATTGTTATTTACATGTAATTTTCAATACCGTAAAAATGTCGTAATTTGAAAATATATTTGTTTAAATATAATTCATATATCTATTATAATATTAAAAGTATATTAGTCTAATAATTATATTAATTACATTATGAATTAATAATTGTAAATATAATTTATAATAATACCGTGTATCCATCTCGTGGTTGTTATTGGAACTATACTAAAATAATTACATAGCTTTGATCTAGTGAACCATCTTTGCTTCGCAAAATCTTTGTTTATAATTGTAAAATAAGTATAAGTATCATGATAAGTAAAACTTATAATTCGTTGACATATGTTAATATAAACTTCCAGTCTTTAACATATATTTAAACATTCCTGGATACGGGCCTGAATGTATATTAATATTCGCGTTTACATACATACTTTGTGCGGCTATATCGGGCCATGGTGATATGAATGAATGAATGAATGCGTGCATGAATGAATGAATGAATGAATGAATACATTAATGAATGATGAATGAATAAATGAATGAATGAATGCATAACGAATGAATGAATGAATGATGAATGTATAAATGAATGAATGAATGAATGAATAAATGAATGAATGAATGAATGATGAATGAATAATTGAATGAATGCATGAATGAATGAATGAATGAATGAATGAATGAATGAATGAATGAATGAATGAATGAATGAATGAATGAATGAATGAATGAATGAATGAATGAATGAATGAATGAATGAATGAATGAATGAATGAATGAATGAATGAATGAATGAATGAATGAATGAATGAATGAATGAATGAATGAATGAACGAATGAATGAATGAATGATGAATGAATAAATGAATGAATGAATGCATGAATGATGAATGATGAATGAATGAATGAATGAATGAATGCATGAATGAATGAATGAATGAATGAATGAATGAATGCATGATGAATGAATAAATGAATGCATGAATGAATGAATGAATGAATGAATGAATGAATGAATAAATGAATGAATGAATGCATAACGAATGAATGAATGAATGGATAAATGAATGAATGAATGGATGAATGAATGAATGAATGATGAATGAATAATTGAATGAATGCATGAATGAATGAATGAATGATGAATGAATAATTGAATGAATGCATGAATGAATGAATGAATGAATGAATGAATGCATGCATGAATGATACATAAATGAATGAATGAATGAATTAATGAATGAATGAATGAATGAATGAATGAATGAATGAATGAATGAATGAATAAATGAATGAATGAATGAATGAATGAATGAATGAATGAATGAATGAATGAATGAATGAATGAATGAATGAATGCATGAATGAATGCATGAATGCATGACTTAATGAATGACGAATGAATAAATGAATGAATGAATGATGAATGAATAAATGAATGAATGAATGCATGAATGAATGAATGATGAATGAATAAATGAATGCATGAATGAATGAATGATGAATGAATGAATGAATGAATGAATGAATGAATGAATGAATGAATGAATGAATGAATGAATGAATGAATGCATGAATGAATATATGAATGAATGAATGAATGAATGAATGAATGCATGAATGAATAAATAAATGAATGAATGAATGAATGAATGAATGAATGAATGAATGAATGAATGAATGAATGAATGAATGAATGAATGAATAAATGAATGAATGAATGAATGCATGAATTAATGAATGCCGATTGAATAAATGAATGAATGAATGATGAATGAATAAATGAATGAATGAATGATGAATGAATAAATGAATGAATAAATGAATGAATGAATGAATGCATGAATTAATGAATGCCGATTGAATAAATGAATGAATGAATGATGAATGAATAAATGAATGAATGCATGAATGAATGAATGAATTAATTAATGAATTAATGAATGAATGAACTAATGAATGAATGAATGAATGAATGAATGAATGAATGAATGAATGAATGAATGAATGAATGAATGAATGAATGAATGAATGAATAAATGAATGAATGAATGAATGCATGAATTAATGAATGCCGATTGAATAAATGAATGAATGAATGATGAATGAATAAATGAATGAATGCATGAATGAATGAATTAATTTATTAATGAATGAATGAATGAATGAACTAATGAATAAACGATGGAGTAACGTATATTACTATAGTAAAATAAAAATTATGCATATACATATTAATATAATTTATTATATTATACATTTTTTCTCCAAATGTTTTCAACAATATGTATACTATATATGTATACTATACATACATATATATATATATATATATATATATATATATATATATATATATGCATTTCGTAACAATGAGTGATTGTTGTTTTCTCGTTTTGTTACAGAATATAAATATAAATACCGTATATCTACTTGTCATAGTATAACGCTCTACTAACTATTAATAATTACCATCACAAGATAGTATCACATTAATTGTTGTACTGTATTATAATCCTAAACAATTAAAAACCATTCCGTGTCTCCCTAAATAGTAATTATTTACGAGTATCCGATAGATAGATAGTAAATATACTTAACAAATTAATATGTAAATAAATTTATTTATCTATTTATTAAATTTTATTTATTATTTATTAAATAAATATTTTACCAATAAAATTATTTTAATGTTTACATTTAAGAAATCATAACTATTTACAAATATATAAACAATTCGTACTAACTAATTTGAATTCACGTAAACACACGCCCACACACACGTCCACACATACCTACGCTCGTATAGGGTAAATATGGGAATATTGAGGGCTTTGTTTTGGAAGAACTGCAGAATACTGAAGTTTCACCGCCAACATTTAATAATTAAGTTGCTTATATTTTGGGCATTACAGTACTTTGCACTCAATTATCAGGTTAAAATGCCTATAGTTATTTTACACACATACGTCCGCACACGCGCACACGTACACACTCATATATATATATATATATATATATATTTCGCCCCCTCGGAACATATTATCACTTAAAAAGCACGTATATTTGTTTATAAGTATAGTTAACGTGGTGCATTGTCGATATAGGTACACATGCACCTAAGCGATTGTGATTTTGATTGTTTACTATATATTTATAATAGTTGTATATTTGTTATAATTTATATTACATTATTGTTTATGTTTTTATTTATAATAGTTGTATATTTGTTATAATTTATATTACATTATTGTTTATGTTTTTTACTACATTTTTTACTATACGTTTATGTTTATAATTATCTTATTTTCTCGCACTTATCAGAATAATCTTTGTTGTTAGTTAATGAGTGTTAAAATAAATCGTCTTATTATTTTTATTTTTATTGTTAAGCTATATACAATATCAGCACGGAGAACACCGCTCACATATCATCAGTACACCACTACTGTATACTACGTTCATCATTCGATAATCATGTATTTCTGATGATAATTTCAACTATAGGAGAGGGAAGGGTATTATGGCCGATGTTTTTATTACATTACAAGAAACAAAATATATCATACTAATATTGGATATTATGATCCAATAAGTTGTATATACAATTATAATATGTTGTTCTAAATAATGGCTATCAACATTTACTCATTTAATTATTTGTATTCAAATCATTTGATTTTATTAAAAAGCATATTTTCCGGATAAATAGAGATAAAATACACTAGTGCGGGTATTATGGTCGATAGTTCCGAAATAGCCACTAGGATCGCGTCATGTATTCAAATTACTATTTTTATAATTAGAAAATAAAATACATTGTATCAGATATCAAGATACATACGCACTTTTATATTAAATATAAAAATAATTAATCGTTATCCCATTTAGTTTTACTTATATCAGCTACAAACGTTTTTTTCGATATAAATTACTATTATTTGATTTTTTTCTCTAATCAAAAATCAATAATTAATATTGATATAAATAAAAAATGATGTATACTATCATTCTTAGAATTCAATTATCTACATTTTTCGTATATATCATTTTTGATAACTATAATGGTTCTTGAAATATCGGTATCGACCACAATACCCTTCTCTCCCCTACCCAGCAAACACACAGAGTTAAAATAGAGTCAAAAAAACGAAAAAGAGTCTAGACAGAGAGACAAAATATTATGGTCTAAATAGAGTTAAAATAGAGGAAAAAAATCAAATTGTACTACTGATAAATGTTAAAAATAACGTTATAGTCAAAATAGAGTCAAAATAGAGGACAAAATAGTATGGTCTAAATAGCGTTAAAATAGAGGAAAATTAATTTGAATTTGACTACAGATAAATGTTAAAAATAACAGTAAAGTCAAAATAGAGTCAAAATAGAGGAAATAATATTTACAGTCAATATATTATCTGTATATTATATACAATATATACTATATTATATAGTCTATATACCACACACACATATATATATATATATATATATATATATATATATATTAATCACAGATCTAGAGAGAACGTTTCTCTCTAGCTCCGTGATATTAAACAATGCGCATGCGCATTTTTTGGTATTTGTTATGATTTTATTTAATATTGAACAATTCATGAAGAACCTAATGTGTTAGTTTTGTTATAAATATAATATGTTTATATAATACATTTATAAATTAATTTGTAACTTTAATTAACAGTTAATTATCCAATATTTTTAATATTATCTATATATAAATTATATATTTAAAATTATTTAAAAATACAATTTAAAATATTATATATTGAATTATCCAATAGTTTATTATAACATGTGCTTTTAAATCAGCTTTATATTATTAAATTTATAGTTTATAAATTTATTATTAATACAATAATTTATAATAAATAATTGTAAATATTAAAGTTATAATATTATGATGAATAAAATCTGGAAACTTTTATTTTGATTATTCGAGTGACAGTGTCAAATTTAAATGTTGATCTAATCAGTGATCAGTCACTGATTGAGTGGGCTTGAGTTTATTAATATATTATATTATATATTATTTTCAAATAAATATAACTAAGTATAAACCATAACCAAACCTACAACAAACACTATTTTAACATCTATATCTAAAACATGTTCACTTGACCTATTGTAAATGTTGTGTATTTAATATAATATAATTATCAAACTTATTATTGATAATTGTATAAAATCTATTTTAGTTTTTAATTAATAATATTGTCAACTAAATAAATAATTTATTAAATTATGTAATGCTCAATTTACATACATAATAATATTTTTTTAATTATCATTATATATATATATAGTAAAACATCTTATAAATATATAATATTATTACTAATATATATAATATATTTACTATAATATTACTTGTTTAGTAATGTATAAATAATTGTAGATAATTATTTTATAATAATTTCTTATAGTATAATTTTAAATATAATAGTTTATTAAAATTAATAAAATCTTATTCATTTAGTGTTAACATTATAATTATATTATTATGTTTATTATATTATTATCTGCCTAATCATATAGTATTAATTACTGTAGCCAGTAATCTTGTACGAGGTCATTTCGGACTATGTAATCTTGAACGTCTTATTAAATTTAGTTTATTCAAAAGTATTTTATATAAATTTGATACTATAGTTATATTATTTTATTTTTTACTTTAGTCATTATATGTATATACATATACATATATGTATATAAATATATGTATATAATATATTTTCCATCAGTAATTAATAATTAAATATAAATATTCTAATAATAAGTATATAATTATGAATAACACTTAATTTTACAAGTCGTACGAGATTACTTAAAATGTCGTTGATGTTTGTAATTATTCGTACGAAATTACACCTGCGATATTTTTCTTAATTATTTTCTTAATTCTTAATTACTCATATAAATGTATTTAAAGTAATCTATGACGACTTATTTAGTAATTTATTATGACTTATTTTATTAATAAGTAATTTTATTTATAAAACCAATTTAACTTCTAATTTAATCATCTATATAAATAAATACAATTTAATAAATACATTGATATATTATTAATTTATATTTTCAGTACACTGTTGGGGCAATAAAATTAACCTAGTGAGATATGTCCTTATTTGAATGTCATCGTATAAATGCCGTCTCATGGGTGCTTATAAAGTACTCTCAGCTGATGGACGATACAGGAGGCATAACTATGCATGTCTGTAGCTTTACTAAATGTGATGAGATATATATATATATATATATATATATATATGATCGAAGAATACGTTTCATGGAGTACCGAAAAAGCTTGTCATGGAAAGATAAAATAATTGTTTTATATAAATAATATATATATATATATACTTATCAATTAAGGGGATATCTCAATGTATAAATAAATTAATATTGAAAAAAAATGTCAATATAAATTATTGATTGATGATATATTATATAGTAACTGTGAACAAATTACCTATTAAATCAGTTTAGAAATAATATAAAAATCATCTTTTATGGCACTATATTTAAAATAAATTATATATTTTGAAATCTACATTTCTAAAATATAAAACTTACTTATAATATTGATTTTATATTAGCTGAATGCATAATGTTATTACTTTACAATATATTTATTGAATTAATTTATTGACTTTTCAAATGCGTTTTACTAGAAATATTATATTGTGTTATGTCTGCATATATAAATGAATGTTTAGATAGAAGTGATCTACCTAATGTATGTTATTATATATAAATAATATATATATGCATAATATAAAAAAACCATATTCAAAAATATAATTATTATGTGTAAAATATATATTTTTTTTCTCTTATGTAATATATATGAATGTTCTTTTTATATAACAATAAAATGGTTTAATTAAATAAATAGTTTTTTAGAAACATTCAAAATACGGAGGTAATGCGTTACACATGTAAATTCAACAAATGGCACCATATTTAGATACCCCCTTAATTACGTGTTCAAAAATACATATCGCACTCACCACCGCATACCTTACTACAGCTAAAATAATATTTAGATATGGTCATTCATATACTCCGCATGGTTTATTTGGTTCACTTTATATCATTAGTTAATCTTATATAATATGTATTATCTTAATTAATTATCTACTAACTATTTTTATATATGTTACTCAAACTATCAGTAACTATATGATATATATATGTATTAATGTTATTTAAATTATATAGAATTGGACCTGCAATCCAGTTTATTTGATGAGTGTCAACGCGGTATCAGATACTGATTAACGTTAGTAATATATATATACAAATTTTAAATGATTTACTAATTACAAATTTGTTTCAATTACATAGTTTAAGATCATGAGAAAACTATATATTGAAATAAACTACTGGACACAGCTCTCGGACACAGATTCAATGCTTGCAACAGGATGAACCACTTCGAATCTGTCTGTAGGAGAAGATATTACGATAAGAACTACAAGAAACAGGAATTCCACTACATTACGTCATACGTACATATAGCAGACCAGGACACAAGAGACAAGGTTTTTATTAAATTATTCATACCCTTTAAAAATAGAACATATATATTATTTAAAGTTGTCACAGGGTCTTAAAGTAATGTAATATCATTTTAGGTATACAACAACCTTAGAAAGCCTACTTAACTAGCCAATAAGATGCATATGGTAATACACCCAAACGCAACCTACGGCATAACAATAATATTTTGTAATTATAATGGCATAAGATATAAACTTCACTATAGTCGAATCCCCACAACCCTCTATAATAAGACTAATAAACTTACCTGCAGAAGGCTAAGCCTCATACAAATGTTATGCATAATCTACACAATATGCAGCTTATTAACCCTTGCATACTACGACACTCATATATATTAACACAACAATAATGAATTTATTATATTTTAGCCTAAAGATGAATCCCAGCAAAATGATGATGTCGATGATGATGAATTAAATATTTCCGATATTTCAAATGTATGTTGACATTTATTAACAATTTTTAATAAATTTGTAATATAAGCATATTTTTTACTATTTAGTTAACATATCAATTAATATAATAAATAGTCAAATATATTCTAAATATAAGCTAAATAGAGTATACATATAAGCTAAATAGAGTATAAATACAATCAAAATCTAAGATAAATAGAGTATAAATACAATCAAAATATAAGCTAAATAGAGTTTAAATACAATCAAAATATAAGCTAAATAGAGTCAAAATATAAGCTAAATAGAGTATAAATACAATCAAAATATAAGCTAAATAGAGTATAAATACAATCAAAATATAAGCTAAATAGAGTCAAAATAGAGTCTAAATATAATCTAAATAGAGTATAAATACAATCAAAATATAAGCTAAATATACACTAAATAGAGTTTAAAATCAATACAAATATAAGCTAAATAGAGTCAAAATAGAAGCAAAATTAGATTCAAAATATAGTCTCATTGTTAACATCCTTAGAGTCTAAAATTAGAGGCAATTACCTCTATTTAGACTCTATGTGTTTGCTAGGTATTTAATGATGATATTGTGGTGATGTTAAATGTGATATTCTGATGATGTTGAATGATTGTATTATGGTAGCAATGTTTGTCGGGAAATTTCCAACACCAATGCTAAATATCCGATATCCAATACCAACTTGGCCTACTATATAAATCATCGTCAAGCATGGTTGCACATCGTAACTCGATTACGAGTAATACACATTCATCATGTATTTATTTTATTCAGAGAAATGATTTAAAATTAAAATTGGAATCGCCAACGAAAATAAATAACGAATCTAATGCGGACGTTAAGAATGGAACAGATAATTTAAATGTGTCTGCCATAATGGTTAGAAATATAATGATATATATATAATTATTTGTAATTAATAATTATACGTAATTCAAAATACCCACCAATAAAATATATATAAAAAAATAATATACATATACATTATATGATTAATGCATAGTCATGTACATGTTATACCTGCAGAATTAATATTAAAATGAGCTATTTCAAATATGTAGGCTATATATATGATGATGAGATATGGGTTAATGTTTATTAAACATTTCAAGAACTAACATTAGAGTAAACCGACTATATTTGAAAAAATGTTGAATTACAAATGACGATATATGTCTATATTTGATATATATATATATAAGATAAGATAAATACATGTTATTATTGTAATCATTATAAAAGAAAAATAATATAAATGGATAAATAAAATAGTCAGAAGAGTTTCGAGGTAATTGACCCTAATAATGCCATATGCATAATATATTATATAACAACTGTATTTTTTAAAGATATTTAAACAATATATATATATCCCTGCGTATCCTATATAAATGTTATTAATGTTTCACTCAGAGTTTTTTATGATCATATTTAATCTATTAGTTAATACTTTTATGTTAATGTATACATACTATATATATATATATATATATATATATATATATATATATATATATATATATATTCTAATCTTGACCACTGTTCACTGACCATTATCTAAACGTATTATTCTGACGTAATGTATTGTATTTCTCATTGATATCTATGTCTATTTCCAGTCGATACTCGTTCATTAATAACGCTTATCGCTATAGCTGAGATTACAAATATAGCTTTTATATTCTTAAGATTATAAATCTTATTATTTGTTATCATAAATTGTATTAATTTGATATAATACGTTATTATGTTAGTTTTACATTCTTTTTATTATATTATATCTAATTTCTCTTAAGAATTAACCGATTATATATATATATATATATATATATATATATATATATGTATATATAAAATTAAATATATATGTAGGCTACATATATATGTAGGCTATATATATAATACTTTTTTTTTATTTTATTTTTATTTGGTGGAGTCCTTTCATCCCATCCAGGAATTTAGATGAAGTTTTCACTTATAACCATATATGGCTCTAATGTCCCTTCGAAGCCGCATTATTGAATATATATTTTATATATATACATATATATATATATATTCGGTTAATTCTTAAGAGAAATTAGATATAATATAATAAAAAGAATATAAATCTAACATAATAACGTATTATATCAAATTAATACAATTTATGATAACAAAGAATAAGATTTATAATCTTAACTTAATGTAGGTAATAATGTCCCAAATATTGATAATAAACCCTTGCATTGATGAGTGCATATTCTGTGAAAAAATGATTGAAAAAACATGTTAGTAACTAAATAAATATCTATGAAATAGAAACATTAATATATATCTAAAAGTCATTGAATATATATTACTTTATGTAATTCAATTCATTTCTATGTGTAATATAGGTACAGATAACTCTCGGTATCTTAGAATACAATAGACCGAATACATATGTCTGACATATTATATTATTGTTACATTGATTTTGTTATATTGTGTGTATATATATATATATATATATATATATATATATATATATATATATATATATATAAAGTAAAACTTCAAGGCTTATGTACGTTTATCAGGGGACTTATTATTATTTGTTATAGTGTTTATAAATATCGCTATATATACGCTGCTGTCTGCGCGTGGGGCGGTCAAGCGAGACGGCAGGAATGTACGTGAGTCATGATACCAGGCACTAGGCGTACGCTGATATCACGCTGGTGTACAATATCGACGCATATAAATGATGACAATAATAGATAACATACGTACATTGTCATACGTATAGGATAATGTATGACGATATATAACAACCCCTCTTCTCCCGATTGACATCGAAGATGGGTAATGTTACTCGGGCGGTCGTCCGATATGCCATGTTTTGGGAGTGATGGGGGGGGGGGTGGTCATTCCCTCTTCTCACGTATGGAAGAAGGGGCGTGTTGGCGGTGGCCACGGGGGTGGTAATGCATGCGTGTATATGGCAGTGATGCCGTTACGGATGTTGGGGTGATGGCGTACCCCTAATGGGGTTCACGGATATCGTGGGGGTCGTTAATATAGTTTCAAAGCTAGTATAGTAATTACAACAGCGTTTATTTGTTTAATGTACATATATGTATTGTATACAATATATATATATATATATATATATATATATATATATATATATATATATATATATATATATCTAAGTTCCTGGATGGGATGAAAGGACTCCACCAAACAAAAATAACAATAATAATAACAATAATATATATAATATATATAAAATATATATATATATATATAATATATATATATATATATATATATAAATATATATATATATATATATATATATATACTATTGTAGATATATAAGTATGCATACTTGGGTTTTAACGACAAACCTGTAATTTTTGCCACAATGTGAATCATCCAATACTATTATTATACAATTTAAATAAAATACTCTGATTGGGGGAGCCGGTCACGTATAGGCTTCGGCCAATCACGCTCATTATGGTAATAACACATGTATACAAATCTGATTATTTAGATGACGTAGACGTGAATGTAATAAATTTTGATATTAAGGCTATGGGACATATTAAGAAAAGTCATATATATCGAAATATAACAGAAGCAAAGGCTGCGATAAGTAAAATACGTTAGGCATAACTTAATTATCATATATATAAATATATATATACTCTATTTTAAATATAAATAATGTTGTAATACATAATAATTACTTTTAAAATATTTATAATATAAGTTTTTCATTTAATTGTGTACTAATTCGTAAATATTATGATTATAAACATTAGCGTGATTATATATATATATATATATATATATATGTATACTTTTGTAACATTCTCTTCAATTACGCTTCATTAGGAGGCATCACTAGAAAAATTACGAGTTTACAATTTACGTTTTATTTTAATTATTTTATTATTATTTTATATAATTTAATTATAATTTTTTATTATTATTTTATATTTTTTATAAATTCTCCCACTTGTGAGATTTTACGATATACGAATGTTTTTAAAGACATTATTTACTGACCCACTTACTTACTTACTATATATAGGTACTTACTATGTGCACGGAATACACGTAGTAAGTACACAGTACGCACATATTCATATAATGAATCATTATCTATTTTAGGAGAAATATCGCCGGTTTTAATGCCTACCGGAATATTTATCCCGGGTAAAGAATTTTGTGATTCAAATGAAAAAAGTAACACTCTGTATACGTATGAAATAATATGGACGTGGTTTAGGGTTAATAATTAAACAGTAAACAACCGTATTATATATAAAATATTATACTTATATATATATATATATATATATTTATACAGTACTTATCTATTTATACATTTTCTCTTTAATAATGTATTAGTTATAAATTAATAGTATATTTATATCCGATATGTATAGTATATTTACAACAATATCTGTTTATAAATAATATTGATTTAATAATTGAGTTACGCTTCACTGATTCCTAATTTTATTTATTTACAAGGTTTCCTATTGAATTGTATTACTTAGTAGCATCAAAGATAATACGTCTGCTTACTTATATTTACAATGGTACTTTATTTACTCCCAACTACACACTTTTCAGTGATATATTTGATAATATTTCAATGATTTCAATCTAGGAATCAAATACATCAGATATATCGATTTATTTGTATAATAAAATGAATTTTATATTTATAATTTTATATTTCAAATATATACATATAAATATGAAAATTACGATTTGTAAATCTAATTTCGGTACCTATCTAATTTGATATTGTACCGTATTGGTATGTACACTATTCATATTTCGCGCAGATGTCCCTTTTAATGTATTTACATGTACATTTACAGATGATTATACATGTACAATATATGCATGTTATGATCTACTACTTTTGATACTTATATTATACAAGTATTTTATACCAAATGGTATAACATTATTTGTTTATAATCGCATATTAGTTCATCGTAATACATGGTATACTATAGTGAAAACATGTGCATATAGTTATATAAGTTCTTATGAACGTATCAGAATATCTGCTTGTCCTAGTTAGGAAATGGAGAAGCGTTCGTCTTCATTGATGATAATATAGATGTTTGAATTTGAATAACAAATAAAGTTTTGAATTTTTTATTTCGTTATTCGTGTTTAAAATATTTCAAATGTCACAATAATCTTTTGTATGCATTACATTATTACATTTATGTTAATTTTTTAATATATATATATATATATATATATATATATATATATCAATTAGGATTGAAATGTAATATCTTCAATTATGATGAAATTATAATTTTAAATTTTCTAATAACATCGATAACACTGCTATATTTATAATTAAAATATACATAAATATAACAATACTCATTATTATGATACGTTATTCTATATTAATACATAATTATAAATGCATGCATTATTATTACATATCACAGGAGCCGCATTCCCTCGATTATATTTATAAAACCGTAGCCGACACGAACACTGGATTGGATACACAAAGTCAGCATTTAATCATCACATACACACATACACACACATATATATATATATTATATAATTTGAAGGGAAAAACGGAGGTAAACGGTATAAAAATGTCTATAATAATTAAACAAAATAAAATTGATGAAATATGTAAATAGAATTTTGTGATAAAAACAGTTAAAAGTATAGAATAAGATAATAAACTAAAGATACAATATAAAATGCTAAGTAACATAATAAAACGCTTTAAAAACAGTTGCAGAATTTCGATAAAATTCTTCCCGAACCTTCTATTGATTCTTTAATACTGGCGGTATTCAATATTTTCCAGGTATTTGAAGGAAAATTTATCTCTGTCTTAATAATTTGGTTTCCCGAGTACCAAGAGCCCAAAGAACCAACACAAAGGGAATTACATATCCGAGGTGGCGATACATTTCTATCTTCCTGTTAGCGGCAGATTCCATGTTTGTAATCGAGTCGTAGGGAATTGTGATGTCGACACAATAACATGAGTTGTTATATTTGATAACAATATCCGGTTTTAAATTATCTAGTTAGATGTAGCTAGTATCGTACTCAATATCGCATTCATCTAGGAACTTAGTTAGTACTCCAAGGACAGCATCATGTCTTTCTGTCAGCATTTTTAGTGATGCAGTACACATATTCAATATGTGCATCGTCGTTTCATCCTTGTAGTAGCATTGCCTACATTTCTTATCTGTTGAGCCTGGAAAAGCTTTTACTGGAAGAGTCTGAGTTCTAGCCATGTGCCAATTGTTCCAGGATTTGAAAGATAGTGTCGATTCTTGTGATATTAGTTTTGTGATTACCTTAGAATTTGCATCCTGGGATAAATACTCAGCTACACTGCCTTGTAATGGAAGTCCCACGAATTTTCTGCTCCATTGCTTTCTCAGCGCAAGTCGCATGCGCGACCTTAGTAGGAGTGGAGCAGATATCATCGATGGCTATGATTATGTTCCCATCGGATATATCAATGCGAGCTCCAAGGTGTGTTGCTGCATGTCGAGTGCGCGTCCAAAGATTAGCACCTTTGCTATAAAATCTATAACCATATAACCCATGCGTTTGGCTACCGGATAGAAATTCAGTGAGTGGTATTTCATGATCATGTCCGATAGCACAATTTAGGGTATTTGATAGTTGGCGATTAGCAATTGAGGATATCATATTATCCCTAGAAGATAGTAATTGCGTTGCTTTAGAGATTGTCCAAATATCTACTTCTTGGCTGATTTTACCTATCCCCAGTACGCCAATATTTCTGTCAGCATAGAAGAATGGAGTAGCAACATTGTCAGGAGTATTAGTATTATATCTTAGGAACTGTTTTATAGATTTATGCAGATCGTAGATACTTTCCTTCGTGACTCGTCCAGATGAGAGTTTATGGGATAGAGAGGGGATTAAGTGACGTCTCAAAACTTCTATTTTTTGCCATGGAGTTATTCCAGAGTCTGAAAGTTGATTAAGTTGAGCAGGTATATCAGTAGTAACATTAATCAAGAATTTAGATCCAATTGGTATACCCAAGAATCTTTCAAATTCAATAACCCCCTTGTTGAAAGAAATTCTAGTGCATTTTCTAGGGTTGAACTTGAGGCCGATACTACTAGAAACTTCCAGTATTCCATCTAGTGCCGACATCATTTCCTCATGAGATCCAGTGATTATTGCTAAATCATCTGCGTAAGCTGTAAGTTTAGCTTTAGATCCGAATAGGTCATAACCAGCTATTTCAATTGCTTTTCATACAATAGGTTCAGAAGCAAGATTAAAAATAATTGGTGATAAACAATCGCCCTGTCTTACTCCGGAAGTTGGTTGGACCATAAAATCTTTGTATTCGCATATTGTATTAGTATACATGTCTTTCAATATGGTCGAAGTATGAGCAGGCAAAGGAAGTGATTCAACTAACTTATTTAATGTCGAGTGTGGTAATGAACCAACTGCGTTAGCCAAATCAAATAATACAATATGTAGATCATCGTGCCTTTTCTTCGCATCTGTAATGGCTGATTCGAGTAGGAAAGTATGTTCTTGTATCCCCTTCAATCCGGGTAAAAAGCCTTTTTGTTGAGATAATATCCATTCATTTGACACATCGACCTTTATTATTAGGTTGGATAGTATCCCAGAGTATATCTTATACATAGTAGGAAGTAGGCTGATGGGACGGAAATTAGAAGGTAAGTCAGAGCTGCCTTTCTTATGTATAAGAATAGTCTTGCTGATTTTCCAATACGCAGGTATTCCAATTCTGTGCACAGCTTTGAATATTGTTTCAAGTAATAGTGCTTTTTTGTCCATTAGTTTAAGGTGTAAATACTCAATCTTGTATTTTCCGGGAGAGGTATTTTTAGCCTTCTTAAGCTTTTTCATTATTTCCGATTTTGCAGGAGGAGCGGATAACATATTAATTTCATCGGTATTCACGCAGGTATTCCAATTCTGTGCATAGCTTTGAATATTGTTTCAAGTAATAGTGCTTTTTATCCAGTAGTTTAAGGTGTAAATACCCAATCTTGTCTTTTCCGGGAGAGGTATTTTTAGCCTTCTTAAGCTTTTTCATTATTTCCGATTTTGTAGGAGGAGCGGATAACATATTAATGTCATCAGTATCAAGCGTATTCCAATGGATATGTGTATATGGCTGAGAGCTGGAAGAATAATCTTGAGGATTTGTAAATTCTTTCAAGTCATTTATCGACCCAGTATATTCCTCATTTTTATGGCCTAATATCTTTCTAACTGCTTTTCTTGGAAATCTCCGATATAGTGACTGGATGCGTTCGGCTTCCCTAGCCAAAATTCTTCTATACATTCGACATTTTTGTTGCTGTCTTGATTGATTACGACACGTGCTTTTCTTTTGAGTATTTGAACTATTTATCTGATTATCGTTTAATACCTGTTCCGGTATGAGGATTTTATATCTATTATATAAAAGAAAGTCTATTTAATTATATATATATATATATCTATCGTCGCTTTTTTGAAATATTTTTTTTACATTTTTTCGAAGTATTTTTTTGAATTTTTTTTGAAATTTTTGGAAATTTTTGAAATTTTTTGAAATATTTTTGAAATATTTTTGAAATATTTTTGACATTTTTTGAAATATTTTTGAAATTTTTTTAAACATTATTTTGAAATTTTTTTAAAATATATTTTGTAATATTATTTATATTTTTTGTATTTTAAAAAATATTATTTGAAATATTTTTTTATATTTTTCAACTAATCGTTGTTATATTATTATTTAAAGATATAATTAATATATTATAATTATATAATAAATATATAAATATTATAAGATATAAATATTATACTTTTTAAAATATTTGTAGAACATTTATAAAAAATATTTTTGTAATATTTGGAAATATTTATTATATACTAACAATACAGAATCAGGAATAGCTATAGCTATTCCTGTAGCTATAGCTATTATATATAATTAATAAATAATAGATAGGCAACAACAATCAAAAATCAAAAATCGAACAAAGCAGGGTGCGGTTTGGGTTTTCGAAATGTGTTAAGTAATATTTTGTAATATTGGAAATATGTGTTATATTTTTTTTAATATTTTTTGAAATATTTTTGAAATATTTGTTCACTAATTTTTGAGATATTAAAAACGAATATTTGTCTAAATTTGTTTGAATTTTAGATACACTTTATTTAATTGTATATACTAGAGATGTCGAATAAGGAATATCTCTAATTAATAAATAATAAATAGGCAAACAATCAAAAACCGAAAAATTTCGGGTCGGGTAAGGTTTGGGTTTAGGTTTTAATTTTCAGCATTTTTTTAAAACATATTTTGTAATATTTTAAATATTGTAATGTATTATTTTGCAATAATATATTTGAGCATAATCAGGAATAGCTATAATAAATAATTTATAGGAAAATAATCAAAAACCGAGCAACGTCGGGTTGAGTACGGTAAGCAATTTAAAATCAGGAATATTTATAATTATTAAATAATAGATGGGAAAACAATCAAAAACTAGCAACGGCGGGTCCGCATGGTTTGAGTTTTGGTTTTAGAAATTTTTTTAAAACATATTTTGTAATATTTAAATATTTGTTGTATTCTTTAATATATTTTTTAATATATTTTTTGAAATATTTTTCTACTAATTTTTTAAATATTAAAATATTTTTCTACATTTGTATGTCAGCTCACATTTATTTTATTGTATATAAATAATAGTTAGGAAAAAAATAAATATAAATATTTAGCAATGCAGAATTAGGAACAGCTATAATTAAAAATAATAGATAGGAAAATAATCAAAACCGAGCAACGCCGGGTCGGGTACGGCTAGTAGTTTATATAGTTTATATATATATATATATATATATATATATATATATATTATATATATATTATATATGTTATACACAATTAATCACATACATATAATAATATTCAGTTCGTATTACTATATCGCAATATTGGGTATTTAAAATGTCTACATTATTAAATGAAAAATGAAAATATTATATATTGATTGATTGATTGAAAGTTTATTTAAACACTTAAATAAATCATAAATGATTTATCAAAATTGTATATATATAGAATATAAATAATAGATTAGGTAAAACAATAAATACCATTAATAATAATAAAATAAAATAGAATAAACGGTACGGAAATTAATAAACAAAATAATAATGACAACACATATTAGTATTACAGGTTACCACATGATATTAATTGTTTAATATATTGCATGCATGTTTTATGCGATTTTGTGGATCTAATATAGGGTGGGAGTGAATTCCATAATTTTGGACCAATATAACTCAGTGCCCGATTATTCATTTTTGAGGGATGGATAATATGGGTAGATAGAAGATGAGATGCATAGTGTCTAAGAGATGGAAGGGTATATTTGTACTAGAGAAGCAGAAATATAGGAGGGGCAATTCGAAGTGTATATTAATGAATGAACAATATATAGTATTCAATAAGCAGAGCGTTTGGTAAATGGGAACTAATATGTAAGTGTTGGTATGAGGAAGTAGAGTAATGATCTCGAATACGTAGGTTATATGTTATACGGATTAATGAACGAATAACTCGATTTAGGGGAGATAAAGAGGATAACGGAAGATTGATAAAGATCGAGGAACAGTAATCAAGGGAATTAACTAGAGCTTTAGTAAGATATACAGTGATTGATTTTCATAGTTTTCTAATTCTAAATAAATGATAATTTGCAGATTTAGTAATGGCGGTAATATAAGGAATGGAGAAAAGAATAGAATCAAAAAGTACACCTAAGTTGGATGAAGTAGGAGAAGCAGATATTACAATGTTATCAATAAGAAAAGGAGGGAAGTAAGTTGGTGATGGAGAAAGATTCAACAACGTAGTTTTTGAGGTATTAAGGAGAAGATTATTAGAAATAAGCCATTTAATATCATTAGCACTATGGTAGAGTTGCTTATTGAGACCTGGTGAAAGATTAGTTGGAAGAAATATATATAGTTGTATGTCATATGTCATAATTTAGATATTATAGATGGTAGTGGATATAAATATATAAAGAAAAGTGAAGGACCGAGTACTGATCCCTGGAGAACACTATCATAGGAGAAGAAAAAGAATTATATATTTTTACACTGCTACTACGGTCAGATAGATATGAAGTAAAAAATGAGAGGGCACGGTATCTAACTCCAAGCAGGTGTAAACGGGACAGTAGAATTGTGTGATCAAGCGTATCGAAAGCACTGGATATGTCATTCATTACTAGTTGACAGCAATATTTAGTATTAAGAGTAGAAGTGATGACATAAATTACGTTTAGTAGTGTTATTTCTGTGGAGTGTCCTCGGCGAAAACTACTTTGTTGAGGAATATGTAGATTATTGGCGGTTAAATAGGAGATTAGTTGACGAGAGACAACTCTTTCAAAATTTTATTTACCAAAGGTAGCTGAGAAATTGTACGATAATTGAGAAGTGATACCTGATCGATTGAAGGTTTTTTAAGAATGGGAGTGATTATTGCTTATTTAAAAATTGAAGGGACAGTACCGGAATTTAAGGAATATGAGATGATGTTACAGATAGTTGGACATAGATAATCAGAGTAAAGTTTAAAAATAGATAGTGGAACAGGATCGGAGGGAGATATCGAAGTGGACGAAAAAAACTTAAGAAAACAGATATAGGTGGTGTAACTATGATTGAAGGAAAATTGGCAGTAGGCGTATTGTTCTTGATCTTTATTATGATGGAGTCAATCTTATTAGAAAATGTGTTTGAGAAGAGACAGCCTAATTGTAATGGAGAAATGTTAGTTATATATGGTAGTCATTCTGGTTTTGGGAGAGATAACAACTTATTAGCCAGTCTGATATATATATATATATATATATATATACATAATACATTATATAAAACTATTGCTAACATATGTTTTATAATAGGTTCTCTAAGAAAAGACTTACTCAATAAATCTAGTACGTATAGTCAGGCCTCTCACGTGTATTCATTCATTGATACTTTAATTGCTGATCATTTTCTTAATGTAAGCCTGGACAATCATACCGCATTCGTAAGTACTACTACTACTACTACTACTACTACTACTACTACTACTACTACTACTACTACTACTACTACTACTACTACTACTACTACTACTACTACTACTACTACTACTACTACTACTACTACTACTACTACTACTACTACTACTACTACTACTACTACTACTACTACTACTACTACTACTACTACTACTACTACTACTACTACTACTACTACTACTACTACTACTACTACTACTACTACTACTACTACTACTACTACTACTACTACTACTACTACTACTACTACTACTACTACTACTACTACTACTACTACTACTACTACTACTACTACTACTACTACTACTACTACTACTACTACTACTACTACTACTACTACTACTACTACTACTACTACTACTACTACTACTACTACTACTACTACTACTACTACTACTACTACTACTACTACTACTACTACTACTACTACTACTACTACTACTACTACTACTACTACTACTACTACTACTACTACTACTACTACTACTACTACTACTACTACTACTACTACTACTAATACTACTACTACTACTACTACTACTACTACTACTACTACTACTACTACTACTACTACTACTACTACTACTACTACTACTACTACTACTACTACTACTACTACTACTACTACTACTACTACTACTACTACTACTACTACTACTACTACTACTACTACTACTACTACTACTACTACTACTACTACTACTACTACTACTACTACTACTACTACTACTACTACTACTACTACTACTACTACTACTACTACTACTACTACTACTACTACTACTACTACTACTACTACTACTACTACTACTACTACTACTACTACTACTACTACTACTATACATATGTATAATTATATATTTATATACTACGTAATAATATATATATATATATATTTGTAATTAGAATAAAGATCGATATAGTAATGCCATTTGGTCTATTCCTATTCATGCTAAAGATATAATCATTTCCGATGCTATTTATAATTTAATACTAATCTTCTTAATGGCGTTTGGATCACATTACTTAATAAGTTTCGTAATATTGGAGAAAAAAGAGAAGATAAAGGTTACATTGAATATATATATATATATATATATATATATATATAGTAATTTTCGGTTCTTGAACTATTGTTATTTTCTATTTATTTACGCCTCTGTCAAATATTATAAAAATGATACATACATTTTCTAATATAAATTATCATATATATGTTGATGATATTCAGTTATTTATAAAACTTTCTTTTCAATTTCAGAAAAATTCGCCATATTAGAAACTATTTCTCTAATAATATTACCAAACGACTTTTTACATTCCCGAGTACTATCTAGAATTTACTATTGTTGTTCACTTGTTTTTAGTAGATAGGATAATTCAACATCGATATGTTTCGATTTAAACGCTTAAGCGATCCGATCACAACTTCACTGACATGCACTAACAAAATACATTAAATGACTACCATAAAGACACATTGCGAAGATAGGCCGTTATATTTAACGCATAAAACGCTGATTGTATGCATAACCTGCTTCCCCGGCGTATAGTACTAGAGCATCTACTTTCATCTAGTGGAATTGTTCTCGAGCTGCCCAACGGATTAAATACGGTACGGTCACGTGATTTATTGCCGATTTCACATGACAGATGAAATGTCCGTTTACCGTGTTGTTGTTTACGTTTAATGTAACATTTCTGTTGTGTTTTGGGAACAAACTTAAAGATTAATTGAACTCTAGTGAGTTGTTTCGGTATTATCTATTATTATTTTTATATTGTGATATTATGTTACTTCGATTTTTTTGTTTGTGCTATTTATTTTATTGTTCAGTTTTACATCAGTGAGGGTATTATATTGTTGTTTTTAAATAAACAATACTATCCTATCATATCCTATCCTAACCTAATATATATATATATATATAAATTATAATACGTATTAATCATAGATATTGAGTGAGGTAGATTGCTATTCGACTCGTCACGTGACCTATTTTAGCGTAACAGTCGTGTAGAAGAATTCGCCATTACAGAAAACCACAAAATAATATTTAATATATTAGTAAATTTTAAAGTTATATTATAATTTTCCTACTCCTAACTACTAATATATTATATATTTTGTATAAATATAGTTAATAACACTATTATTGATTTTTATATCACATAATATATTAAATCATTATACTATTATACCATCTTTCGGTCAAAATAGTAAATCTATAAGACCAAATTTCGCCGATTGATATGTTCAATATATAATAATGAGTTTTTTGTATTGATGCTAGAATAAAATAATTACCACCATTGGAAAGATAATTAAAAAGTAATAGGAGTTTCATATTTTCCTTTTTTTATAAGAATAAAAATAAAAAAGTTATATGTAAAAGAATGTCAAATTTATATATAAAATTAGCCCATATATATTATATATGTAGTTATTTATCTTTAAAAACAAATATGCAGATCATTTGTTAATTAATATTTTACGATGAATTTTTCACACATTATTCGTTTAAATATATTATATTAATATAAATTATAAATATTATATTAAATTAATCAAAATGGTCAATTTTGTGTTGGTTATTTATTATTTTAATTTTTCAAATAATATTTATCTTAATTTCAAATAATTTTAAGTATTTTTATGTAATATGAATAAATAATTTGTATTAGTTTTATAATTAATTGTTTGGTAAAACATATATAATATTATTAAAAATGTAATAAAATATTTAATAATTGATTTAATATAGTAATAAAATTAATAAAATAAACATTTTTAACATATTTTAAATACATTTAAATATATTAATAATATTTTCATATAAGATTAATAATTATCTTTTAATATGATATATATATATATATATATATATATATATATAATATACGATGGAGGACTTTGAAATCAAGGAAGGAGACGAGACAAGCGAATGTCGTTTTTATAGTTTATTAAGTACAGTATCGCTTTTGGTTATAGTCTATCCAGCCTCATACGCATCAAGCGTCTATTTTGGATAGAGCCGGGCTATAGCCCCATACGCATTAAGTGTCTATTTTGGATATAGCCTAGCTAGCCCCATACGCATTAAGTGTCTCTTATGGATATAGCCTATCTAGCCTATTACGCATCAAGCGTTTCTTATGGATATAACCTAGTTAGCCCCATACGCATTAAGTGTCTCTTATAGATATAGACTAGCCTCATACGCATCAAGCGTCTATATTGGATATAGCCTAGCTAGCCCCATACGCATTAAGTGTCTCTTATGGATATAGCCTAGCTAGCCTATTACGCATCAAGCGTTTCTTATGGATATAGCCTAGTTAGCCCCATACGCATTAAGTGTCTCTTATGGATATAGCCTCATACACATCAAGCGTCGCTTTTGGTTATAGTCTATCCAGCGTCATACGCATCAATCGTCTATTTTGGATATAGCCGGGCTATAGCCCCATACGCATTAAGTGTCTCTTTTGGATATAGCCTAGCTAGCCCCATACGCATTAACTGTCTCTTATGGATATAGCCTAGTCGATTTATAGATATATGTTATATAACGATGGAGATAATAGTGACAATGAACAGCGACAACAGTACAAGACCCGGAACCAGAAAATACGATGACAGATATCGACTTCTAAGAAATCTTACCCGAAACACGTGTAATATGATTGCCTCTGAAAGTCTTAATTCCATATACTAAGTAGAATTCATGCGTAATTATATAGTTTACGACCTTAAAGATATTGTGGGCATAGCGAGACCGATTGTGTTCTAGGCTTTTAATCACTCGAAGTCGAAGCGAACGCGTCGATGAATTATCTAACGTATTTGTAGAATATAACTTGAATAAAGATATCTGGAACTTGTATGGTCTCGTCTATATTATTTATATAATATAAGTAGTAGGGCATAACATATAAGTATACATAAATATTTGTATACAAGCATATAATCTTTATTTACAAATTGATAAACTCGCTCGATACCCGTCTCACTTTTTGTAAATATATTGAGTACTATTACGACCAAACTATTTCATTAACAATAAATTTATTATACCCAACACTTTATTTGAACAATTATATTAATAAACACCAATATATGTTGTGCTATCTAATTATCTATAGTTAATATATACATATATATATATATATATATATATATATATATATATATATATATATATATATATATATATTTATATGCAACTTATATATTATATATATACACATATGTATATATATATATATTCTAGACATTTATTTAAAATTATAAATATATGCATATATCTACAATGTAAATAATGATTATTTTATTACTGTAAATGGTTGACAGTGCAATTTTAATATCCTTTTATCGTTTCTTTGATTTTGAACGCCATTATTATGTATACACCAAATCAAACCATTGAAATAATTATGTTAACTAACACCCACAATATTAGGCACCTTAATAAGCACGCCCAACTTTAACTATGATATATATCGGCGGCCAAGATGAGCATTAACTATTAATATAATGGCGTGATAAAATATAAAGATTCTATTTTAAAAAATATTCTTCTATACATTTGAATATTCTAGTTATTATAATAATAGTATAATTATTATAACTTTATAGAATTATCATATTTATAGCGGCATAAATTTAAAAGAGAATGGCGTGCGTCGAATTCACCATTTAAAACCAATAGAGGCACTCCTAAAAAGATCGCGAAATTGCGTATACATTTTATATAATATATTAATTATAATAAATATAATTTAATAACTTATTTATTAGCATATTTATAATAATAATATAAGAAAATATTATATTAGCATAATATAATTAATTTACTTGTAAAAGGCATTTTATTTAGGTTTATTTTTATGAGAGTTATGACAATTAATAACACAACAACAGATAATTTTATTCGAAAAAATATAAAAATAATATAATTATTTGAATATTGTAAATGTGGTTTTCTGTAATGGCGTCAGTGGTTTTCAAATTGTTACGCTTTTTAGATATCGAATCACAGTCTACCTCACTCTAATGTCTATGGTATTAATGTATTAAAAACTACAACACAATATATAAAATTATAAAGAATATTTGTCTAAATCGAGATTAATTAATTATAATTTAATATGAAATACATTAGCTTTAAAGTAAGTGTAGAGGAAATATTATTCTGATTATTAGTAAATTTATAATATAATAGTTTTCAAATATTACAGATATCACAAAGTTACTGATCACTTATGTGATTAGTATATTCAACTGGATTCGTATAATCTATGGCAGACAATACACTTTTTATTAATAACAATAAATCAAGTTAATGTATATATTGACTATATATGTTCCTATTATCTTCACATCGAGTTGTAGAACTACTATATCTCTTATTTATAACAGGAAAGTTAACGTATATACTTGAAAATAATTTGTAATATATTTTATTCCTCTAAATTTGACAAAATAACGTATGTTAATTTATTTATATATATATATTAATATACCCAAGCAACCAAACGCGTTGCGCGTCAACGTAACATATATAACAATGTTCCACCAGTGTAAATATTATGGGTCAAATAAACACTTTGGATATAATTATTTTATTTATGCAAAATATGTTCCAATTTTGTATATTTTATAGGTCAAATAAACACTTTGGATATGAATATATTATGTATTCAATGTATGTTCCAATTTTGTATATTTTATAGGTCAAATAAACACTTTGATATCATTAATTTATGTATTCAATGTATATTCAAATTTGTATATTAATATATACAATTGTATAAGTCAAATAAATACATTGGATATTACAACAGCGATATCTATTGTGAAATATTATATTTTATAAAATATATCTCTTATCAATAAGAATTATTATTAATAGAATTATATATCAATATAATTGTATAATATATACATACGCACATAAATACACACATACACAAACATATATATATATATATATATATATATATATATAAATTGCGTGTGCCTCCTCTATTAAATACTGGCTTCTCTCCAATAACCTTTTACTAAATACTTCAAAAACTGCCCTCCTCAATATACCTACGAACTCCCCATCATTCCCTTCTTTTTATCTTGACAACATTCTTATTTCACCTTCCAATTCAGTCCTCAATCTTGGTGTTATTTTCGACTCTGATCTATCTTTTTCTAGCCATATTTCTAAAATTTCTAAAGCAGCTAATTATCATTTATTTAGAATCAAATGTATCCGTAAACATATTACTCGTCCCCTATGTGCTGTCCTTATTAATTCACTTGTAATTTCTCGTATTGATTATTGTTCTTCTTTATTATATATCCTTCCTGCTTCTTCAATTGCCCCATTAAATAGAATCATCAGATCATCTATACGATCCATTTTCAATATTAAACTATCTGACCATTCCTATACTGACTCATTTCAAATTATACCAAACTGGTTTCCCTATAGAAAACGATCTCTAATTAGACTCCTTTCTATTACCCATAAATCTATATATTTTTCCATTCCTTCATATATATTTGACCTACTTTTAATTCGCTCCACCACCCACAATACACGTTCAACTTCCAGTATCAATCTAATTATCCCACAGCCATCCTCCCTTAAATTCCAGAAACGCTCTTTCTCCTACATTGTCCCATCTATCTGGAATGCACTCCCTTCATCTATAAGATCTATTCAATCTCCCACCTCCTTTAATTCTCATCATTTAATATTTATCCAGTATCTAATTTCATTATATTATTATTAACTTTTATATTTCATTATTATTACTTCCACATTTTTAGTTAGTTTATTTCACTTTGTTGTTGTGGTTGTTTTATTTATATTATTTATTTTACGTGCACTTACGAGGAGTGTTATCACTTTGTAACGGTGCCTAATAAACTATATTTCATCATTCATCATCATCATATATATATGTATATATTTATACTATATATTAGTGTTAATTTATACACTTATTTCTGTTTAATATTTCTGTGATTTATTTCACATCCCACATTAAATTACTAATGCACTAATGAACTAATTAGTTAATTAGTTTGTAAATATACATTATTATAATGGAATATGTATATAAGATATAATTAGGTAAAATAACTATAAATAATATGATTAATACGCAATAAATATTAGATATTTTCTAGTTTTTCTACTACATATCTATAAATAGAGGTTCATAGTATTCCACGAATGTATTATATCATACATGTCGTAAATACTGTATGAAATGAAGCATTACGAAAAGTCACGCTAATTTCGTCACCCACCACACCCAGTGCGCAGGTAAGTGTCTTCATCGATATAAAGAAAGTGACTTTCTTTATATCGATGAGTGTATTATTGTGGAAATTGTGTTTAGCGCGAAAATTGATATTAACGGTATTGATTAATTACTTTATTATTTGCTAATTATGCGTATGTATTAAACTTCCTATATTGACAATTGATCAATATTTAGAGGTTCTTGTTTATTACAAGTTGATTTAATAAGGTAATATAAAATAGTATTGTTAAATATAAAAATATAACATATATAATTGATAGGTGTTATACTTTATCATAGAGCTAGAGAAAAGCTCTCTAGCTCTATATCCTTTATGCATAATTATATATTAATAGTATGGGATGTACTAAAACGCTTTTGTAATCCAGTTGTAATTTTATAATATTTATTTGTATATAATATACTTAATTTTATAGTTTGATACTATATATATATATATATATATATATATATATATATATATATAATATATATTATATTTTATAATTTATATATTATAATCAATACTTGATATTAAATATTCAAAATAATAATGTATTTATAGTACAAATTTAGGTTTTAAAGATTGTTATTAATATGTTGTTGCTCAGTTGTAATTGTATAACAATGCATAACCTTGCATACATATACCAGTAGTAATTCAAATACATTCAAAATTATTGTGTTTACTGCAGTAATAATTTAATAAGTAGTAATATATCCTGTTATAATATACATATACCATTAGTACTACATGTATATTATAAAGCGGCATATATATAATTAGTAAATAAACTTAATATTTTGATATAAGGAATTTTTACTCAATTTTGTAAAACTATTTACAAAAATATATTAAAACATAATATTTTAACATAAGGCATTTTTTTTAGAAATTTATAAAATAATCATATTAATATTATACTATATTATACCATAGTATACTATATATTATATATAATATCAAAGTGTAAAATTATGTTTAACATGTGTAAATATGCATTATGCTTTATTATAAAATTACAACTGGTTTACAACTAGGCAAATACAAATTAATAACATTCTTTAACCTATAATTTTACAATAAATACATTATTATTTTGATCATTTAATATAACTTATTTATTATAATATATAATATATATTATATATATATATATATATATATAGTATACAAATATTAAATTAAGTATATTATATACAAATAAATATTATAATATGTATACATATATAATATAAACATTATATGGGAATATATATAAGTTATAATTATAATATCTATAGATAACATACAACCATTAATAATATTATATATATACATTAGTGCTGTAAAATTATTAATTATTAATTATATAGTATTTTAATAATTATTAATTATTCAATTCTAATTTATTAACAATAATTATTATTAAGTAATACTAATTAATTGTATATTATTAATTATTAATTATATATTATTTTAATAATTATTAATTATTCAATTATAATTTACTAATTAATAATAAGTTATCAATACTTATTATTAATTAATAACATTAATTATATATTATTTTAATAATTATTCAATTATAATTTACTGATTAATAATTATTTATCAATACTTATTATTAACTAATAACACTTAATTATATATTTGCGTTTATATACATGTGTAAATATGTATTATGCATTGTTATAAAATTACAACTGGTTTACAACTAGGCAAACAAAACTTAATAACAATCTTTAAAACCTAGAATTTTACAATAAATACTTTATTATTTTTATCATTTAATATACATTATTTATTATAATATATAATGTATTATATATATAGTATACAAATATTAAATTAAGTATATTATATACAAATAAATATTATAATATGTATAAATATATAATATAAACATTATTATATGGGAATATGTGTATAAGTTATAATTATAATATCTACAGATAACATACAACTATTAATAATATGATTATATATATATATATATATATATATTATATATATATATATACATTAGTGCTGTAAAATTATTAATTATTAATTATATAGTATTTTAATAATTATTAATTATTCAATTCTAATTTACTAATTAATAATTATTTATCAATACTTATTATTAATTATATATTATTTTAATAATTATATATCAATACTTATCATTAATTAACAATTAATTATATATTAATAATTATTAATTATATATTATTTTAATAATTATTCAATTTTAATTTACTAATTAATAATTATTTATCAATATTTATTATTAACTAATAAAAATAAATTATATATTAATAATTATTAATTAATAATTATTTATCAATAGTTATTATTAAGTAATAACAATTAAGTTTATATTATAAATTATTAATTATATATTATTTTAATAATTATTCAATTCTTATTTACTGATTATTAATTCTTTATCAATACTTATTATTAATTAATAACAATTAATTATATATTAATAATTATTAATTATATATTATTTTAATAATTATTCAATTTTAATTTACTAATTAATAATTATTTATTAATACTTATTATTAACTAATAACAATTAATTATATATTATTTTAATAATTATTCAATTCTAATTTATTAATTAATAATTAATTATCAATAATTATTATTAAGTAATACTAATTAATTGTATATTATTAATTATTAATTATATATTATTTTAATAATTATTCAATTATAATTTACTAATTAATAATTATTTATCAATACTTATTATTAATTAATAACACTTAATTATATATTAATAATTATTAATTATATATTATCTTAATAATTATTTATCAATAATAATTGTTTAGTAATAATAATTAATTGTATATTAGTAATTATTATTTATATATTATTATAATAATTATTACGCGCTAAGTTAGGTGAATATTTAACTATGATCATAGTCGACTCACGAAACATTAATAATGAGCATAAGATAATTTACTATGCACACAGTTATCTAGGTCAGCAAGGGCTTATAATTATACAATGCTTGCTTAATTACTATTCATTTATATTCACATATAAAAATATGTGTACGATGTACATACACAGATATGCGTGTAACCATATATGGTATATTAAGTATATAATATACAAATAAATATTATACTATGTATACTATTATTCAATTATAATTATTAA
>OZ025245.1:24577022-24653182 GCA_964019155.1 Osedax fenrisi | reverse complement strand
ATTTATTAAAAATATTAAACATTGATTTAAATACCATTTCTAAAGTACACTTTAATAATAAAGTATGTATAATTAATTTCACTACTGTGTTTGCAAAATCAGAATTTTTAAATCTTAACTCGACTATTAAAACTTTAGATAATAAATTTAATAAATTATTTATTCATGACAATTTATCCGCTGATGTTAGAAGAAATGGTGATATATTTTATCATGCTATTAAATCTAAGCTAATTTTAAACTATAAATGTACATTAAATTTAAAAACTAATACTTATGAACTAAGACCATATAATGATACAAATAAACTTGATTGGAACTGTTCTCCATATTTACCGTCCATAAATGAATTGAACACATGGAGTAAATCATACGATACATATATCACATCAATCAAAAATAAATCAAATAATAAATCTAATTGACTATCGGTATGTAGCAATGAAAACATTACTTCCCTCATTAATTGTCGGTCACTAGTTGCTAATATTGATATCATCACACAATATATAATAGAATCTAAATCATCAATAATCGCACTCACAGAAACTTGGCTCCATATATTAGATGATGTTACTCCTTCTTATTTTGAACCATTACATTTTAATTTTATACATAGTCCAAGATGTGATGGTAGAAATGGTGGTGGTGTTGCTTTACTTTTAAATAATAACTATACTATACTTTCTCAAATTCGAATTAATATGACTCTATGTGATGTACTTCTTGTAAAATTTAAAACATCCCAATCTCAAATAATAACTGTTCTCACTATATATAGACCTCCAAATAATAACCATATAATATTTTTTAAAGAATTTTCGGATCTAATACATCAACACATTAGCCCTTTCCTTATAATTCTTGGTGACTTTAATTTTCATTTTAATTCTACATCATATCCCCATAATAAATTCAAAGATATCTGTAATGAATTATGTTTATCTCAACATGTTACTGAAACTACACATATTTCTGGAAATGTACTCGATCTTATTTTTACTCATAATAATTCTATTCTATTAGCTAAACAACCAACTAATTCTACACTATTAACTGATCATTATGCTATTAAATGTACATTAAATATAAAAAAATATATAAGTTCTAAATTATTATCCTATCGACATTTACGTAATATAGACTTAACTAAATTTTCTCTTGATATTCTATCTAATCTTGACATAAATAATTTTACTATAACTGCACTTAATAATACACTTTCTAATCTTCTAGACACATATGCACCACTTAATAACCGAACAATTAAAATATACTCTATAACACCATGGTTTAATCATATATGTCATACTTATAAAAAAAATACTAACATATTAAACAAAATATATAATAAAAATAAAAATACAATTAATCATGATAATTTCTTATTTGCTAGATCTCAATACCGTAAACAAATGAAATCTCAAAAAACAATGTACTATAATAATAAAATTAATTTATATAAAAATGATTCTAAAAAACTTTTTAAACTTACTAATCAATTAATGGGAAGGAACAAAAGAAAAACTTTTCCTCCTCAAAAAAATAATCTACTAGTTAATAAATTCTCAAATTTCTTTGATAATAAAATTTCCAACATATGTGATAATATCTCGAAAAGTAAATCTGTAAATAAATCTATCAATATAAATTGTTTTGATACATGTTCATTTCCCAATAATAATTTTAATAATTTCATAACTCCAACACATACTGAAATATATAATTTGATAATTACCGCCAAATGTACTTCACCAAATGATCCATTACCTCTCTCTATTACTAAAAAAATTATTAACACTTTAACACCTCTATATCATAAAATTATTAATATTTCACTAACTACTGGCATTATACCACCTGAATTAACACATGCTATAATAACTCCCATTTTAAAAAATGCATCTTTAGATGATTCTATTTTATCTAATTATCGACCTCTATCTCAATTACCATTACTCTCAAAGATTCTAGAAAAAGTTATCTATAAACAGCTCATATCTTATCTTGACTATAATGATTTATTTGATAATTACCAGAGTGCATACCGTAAACATCATAGTACTGAAACTTCCATTATTGCACTTACTGATAGCCTTCACCATTCACTTGACAACCACAAATCTTTGCAATTATTATTTATTGATATGACTGCTGCATTTGATACCATTGACTTTACTATATTACTATCTAGACTTTCCAATATTGGTATTACTGGAACTGCTTTCAATTGGTTTAAATCTTTCATTACTACTAGAACATACTCTGTTAAAATTAATTCTTCATTTTCTCAACCCTATCCACTAAATTTCGGTGTCCCACAAGGTTCTGTCCTTTCTCCAATTCTATTTTCTATATATCTACGACCTTTATCAAAATTACTCCAATTATATACTTTACTAAAATATAATATATATGCAGATGATATTGTATTACACACATTTGCAACTAACTCTACACAAAATAATTATTTTCAAGACTGTATTAATTCTACTACTAACTGGCTTACTAATAATAACTTACTAATAAATTCAAATAAAACTAAACTAATTAATATTTCTAGAACTCGCACTGCATTTCCAAATATCTATATCGGTACAGATAATATTACTCCTATTACTAGTACAAAGTATCTTGGAATAACTATTTCACAAGATCTATCGACTGAAATACATGTAAAAGATATACTTAAGTCTGCATCATATAATGTTTACAATTTAAAAAAAATTCGCCCTTTCATTTCACTAAATACAGCTAAAATATTATCTACTTCACTAATTATTTCTAAACTAAATTACTGCAACTCTTTTCTTTATAAAATTAATACTACATTACTAAAAAAATGTGATTCCATTATAAATAGGTGCATTCGAATTATATTTAAAATTCCTTATACTGATTATTCTACAAGTATTTCTGAACTTCGTTCTAAAATCAATTGGCATAATACTAAGCAATCTATTATATATAAAATACTCACTATAAATCATAAAGCTATAGTATTTAAGAAACCTATGTATATATATAATATGCTACAGTTATCTATTAATAACTCGCAATTGAGATCTAATTCTACAATTAACCTTGAACTACCTAAAATTAATTCTTCAATATATGGCGAGCTATCTTATCGGTGGTATGCCCCTTACCTTTGGAACAAACTTCCATCCAACATTAAGAATATGATTAACCATTATACGTTCAAGAAACATTTACATCGTTATATATTAAATAACTATTGATTGTAATAATTGTATAATAATATTCTAAAGTTTATAACATATACGAAAGTATTGTATGTATCTGTATATTTGTGTATATTTATTTATATACGTTTATATATTTATATACACATATATGTATGTATATATTTATCATGTTATGTTTTTAAATGCTAAAAACAATTAGTAATATTTGTTCTGTTTAATTTATTCGTTCACACTCTAAGAATGTTTATAAAACATTAATGCAGTGTATAATAAACTATTTACATTTACATTTACATTTACTACTACTACTACTACTACTACTACTACTACTACTACTACTACTACTACTACTACTACTACTACTACTACTACTACTACTACTACTACTACTACTACTACTACTACTACTACTACTACTACTACTACTACTACTACTACTACTACTACTACTACTACTACTACTACTACTACTACTACTACTACTACTACTACTACTACTACTACTACTACTACTACTACTACTACTACTACTACTACTACTACTACTACTACTACTACTACTACTACTACTACTACTACTACTACTACTACTACTACTACTACTACTACTACTACTACTACTACTACTACTACTACTACTACTACTACTACTACTACTACTACTACTACTACTACTACTACTACTACTACTCCTACTACTACTACTACTACTACTACTACTACTACTACTACTACTACTATTACTACTACTACTACTACTACTACTACTACTACTACTACTACTACTACTACTACTACTACTACTACTACTACTACTACTACTACTACTACTACTAGTACTACTACTACTACTACTACTACTACTACTACTACTACTACTACTACTACTACTACTACTACTACTACTACTACTACTACTACTACTACTACTACTACTACTACTACTACTACTACTACTACTACTACTACTACTACTACTACTACTACTACTACTACTACTACTACTACTACTACTACTACTACTACTACTACTACTACTACTACTACTACTACTACTACTACTACTACTACTACTACTAATACTACTACTACTACTACTACTACTACTACTAAATATGATTTCAAAACATGGAAGACTTCTTATGAAGTATATATACAGACCAAACATAATACAAATAAAATTGACTTAGTCAATGACCAACACACACAATGACATATAACCACCCATGACAACCACATCAGATCAATATCCTCGACCTTCACCATTCCTACCAGTATCATTCACCAATCTCATTCATCCTCACTACACATCATAAACCAACCCTGTCCCTTACCTACCATCTCCAATATAAATATGTCCTCTGCACCATATAAAATTCCACACTTATCCAATATTAAGGCCGCAACACTTAATGTTTGCTCTATCAGAAATAAAGCTGATCTTATAATCGAATTATTTACTGATCTTAACTTAGATATTATGTGTATTACAGAAACATGGCTTAATCTTAATGATACCCCCATAATTGCCACATTAAACACAAATACATTAAGCTTCGTTCACCTTCCAAGACCTAGTTCCCACTTTGGTGGAGGATTAGGTGTATTATATAACAAGTGTATTAAGCTAATAAGCTATAAAGACCTTTCTCTTGAACATTCCGAGGCTTTTTCATGCACATTTCATCCCAATAACTCACTTCCACTTACAATAATAACCATCTACCGACCACCGCATCAATCTATTCCTCATTTTATTGAAGAACTCGATACTCTACTTTACGCATTAACTCCTAAAACAATTCTAACCGGTGATTTTAATATTCCTATCACCTCTACTTCACATAATTCTCGACATCTCTACGATATACTTGAATCACACAATTTGTCCCAAAAAGTCACTACCCCTACACATACAGCAAACAATATTCTTGATCTTGTTATATCAAATAAATCATCTGATATAATTTCCAACACTGTAACTCATAACCTTATAACTGACCACTACATTGTCCTTTTTAATATCCATGTCCCTAAGCCAACCCGCCTATCAAAAACTATTAAAATTAGAAATATTGCTAAAATTGATATTTCAAAATTTATGGAAGACTTTATTAATAATATTTACATTTGTGGTAACAACAAAACTTTATCCCATTTTGACTATATTCTTTCCTCTACTCTTGATGTTCATGCACCTATTAAACAAAAGTCGATTATAGTACGTGATAACTCAAAATGGTTTAATAATAATCTTGTCACCGAAAAACGAAAACTACGAAAAGCCGAAAAATGCTGGCGTAGATCTAAATCTACTACCGACTTTGACATATTTTTACTATGCAGACAGCAATATCGTAGTTTACTCAAAACAACGAAAGAAAATTATTATACTGATCTACTTACTAACGCAGGAAAAGACTATAAGAAAATATTTAAAATATCCAATACACTACTAGGGCGCCTTAATCGACGTATTCTTCCAGATACTTCTATATTAGATAATATTAATAACTTTGATATATTCTTTACCGCTAAAGTAAATGACATTATTACATCTCTTCCCTCCCCTTTATCATATGTACCAACCATCCCTCCATATTCTCTTTCATTACTGAACCTTCCATCTACTTCGCTGGTTGAGAAGCTTCTCCTGTCTGTGAAATCAACATGTTCCCTTGACCCCATTCCTGTCACCCTCTTACATAAGCTGATACCTTATATTGTTATGTACTATAAGGAAATAATCGAAGAATCAATTATATCTGGCTCAGTACCTTCGTGTATGAAGTTAGCTAATGTTACTCCTACTATTAAAAAACCTGACTTGGATAAATCACTGCTCGCGAGCTACCGGCCGATATCACATCTCTCGTATATTTCTAAAGTACTTGAAAGAGTTGTAGCTATTCAACTTAATGACTATATACTCAGTAACAAAATCCTCAATAAATTTCAGAGTGCTTATACTAAAAAGAAAAATACCGAAACAGCTCTTGTCTATATTATTAATTCCCTTCAGCGTGCATCCTTTAATAAACATAGCTCTGTGATCATACTATTAGATCTTTCAGCAGCATTCGATACCTTAGATCATAGCACTTTAATGTTAAGACTTCAGTCTATAGGTATAAATGGAACCGCTCTTGAATGGTTCAAATCATATCTTCAAAATAGATATTTTTCTATTCAGATTGATTCTCTGACATCCACACCTCGGTCAATCCATCATGGTGTACCGCAGGGATCTGTTCTCGGACCAATACTCTTCAATATATACATGATCCCAATATTTGATATTTTTAATAAATATCCAAATATTGGCTACCATTCCTATGCAGATGACCTACAAGTATATATGATTTTAAAAGACCCTACTAAAGATATACCTATACTCAACAACTGCCTTGAGGATATACGAACATGGCTAAACTCAAACTCTCTCTCACTGAATAGCTCAAAAACCATTGCACTCCATATTTCTTTATCAAATAAGTCCACTATTCCAAATATATATATTGGTAATGATTGTATACCTTACTCCAGATCAGCCCGTAATCTAGGAATTATATTAGACACCACATTATCATTTACACATCAGATCTCCAATATAATTAAATCAGTAAATTTTATATTATACACTATAAAAATTATTAGACTTTCAATATCCACTGAAATTGCTAAACTACTTATAACATCTCTTATTCTACCTAAATTAGATTACTGTAATTCGATTATTAATGGTATACCGGATTATTTACTACATAAACTACAACTTTTGCAAAATTCAGCAGTCAGACTCATATACAATATAAATAAATTCTCTAGAACACACATATCACCTTACATGAAAATATTACACTGGCTCCCAATTAAATACAGAATAATATATAAAATATGTATGCTAACCCATCATGCCACTCATCACAGCCAACCTGACTACTTACATACTCTACTTACTCCCTATACATCATCACGCCCAATACGACTTTGCCTCAAGTATACTCTAGTCATACCAGATTTGCGTAATGTATCCATAAAACAAAAGAGAGCCTTCTCAATATCTGCACCTATAGCCTGGAATAGACTTCCTTATAACATTCGTTCTATTCAATCAACCATGTTATTCAAAAATAAGCTTAAGACATATCTTTTCTCTTTGGCTTATCCTAATAACAACTAGTCAACATTTAATGCACGGCCGAAAATTTCTGATGAAGTTGATGGCAGTGCCTAAAACATTAGGTTACAGGTTACAGGTTACTACTACTACTACTACTACTATTACTACTACTACTACTACTACTACTACTACTACTACTATTAAATTCAATTCAATTCAAAACGATTTATTTAGACACTCAATTATATAGCATTTCTATGCTCTGTTAAGTGTAATATATAAAATAAAACAAAAACGAAAACAATAAACGAAACGCGAAACAGGAGAATTATCTCAACTGTTTAATAATAATAATTTTAAGTTACGTTTAAACGTCGAATGATCTTGAATACCACGAATATTCCTGGGAAGTGAATTCCACATACTTGGGGCCGAGTAGGTGAAAGCTCGATTTCTGGAGCGAGATAGATTCGGTAGGCGTACACTTAGTCGGGTTGTATCGTGATTTGATCTCAGAGTTCTGCGGGGTTGAATAATATTTAGACATGATCTAATGTATGCTGGTTGACCAATCTGCATGGTTTTGTGAATGATACACAAAAGTCGCTTAAATGATGATAATATATGGTCTCTCCTCATTTTGATAGAGACGCTTGTGTGGTCAGTTCGAGGCTGTCTATGAATGAGTCGTACAGAGGACCTGATAATTCTATTAATAGGTATTAATGATGATTTAGGTAAACCTACTAATATTGAATTACAGTAATCTATAATGGAAAATACTAGAGAGTTTATTAAAATACGGCATGTATTTTTATTAATATAATTTCTTATATGACGGATATTATATAATTGATGATTTGCTTTTTTGCATAAACTCATAATATGTGTGTTAAATTTGATATCTGAATCAAAAATAACACCTAGATATTTAATATTAAGAGTAGGTTCTATGACTTTACCTTTAATTGTTACAATTGGGAAATTATCAAAATTTCTAGGAATGTTTAATAATTCCGATTTTGAGGTCTTATCTACTAAATTATCTACTACTACTACTACTACTACTACTACTACTACTACTACTACTACTACTACTACTACTACTACTACTACTACTACTACTACTACTACATGATCATACTATTAAGTAATATTCCTTCAACATGTATAGATGGCGATGACTTGGTGTACGCAATTCCAGGAATTGAATCCGGGACCCTGTTTTTATATTTTATGTTCTATTTCGCATCGTGTATGTCTTACCTTATCCTGGTGTTCACGATATGCGATAACGGTTATATATGTATTGTATTGCTTTATTAGTAATGCTTTCTATATGTATTATGTAAACATATATTTATATATATAATAATAATATTAATATTTATTTATTGAATCACACATATAATAATGGCGGATATAAATGGATATATATATATATATATATATATATATATATATATATTTATCGATATATATATATATATATAATATATAATATCTATAATAAAATCATGTAAATCTATAAAATAGTTGGTATAAGTTAATATGTATATTATATAATATATTTTATTTACATATAAAATGTGTCTTAACATAATATTTAAAGTTATCTTATAAAATTGTGTATAAATAAATGATCGGCTCTCGTTAAAATCATAAATGCTTAACATTAGGGCGTATTGAAAGTGAGATTATAGCCATGTTGTTATAAGTTAAAACTTAATTTAAGTACCAAGATGGGAAGAAAGGACTCAACCAAAATAATAATAACAATATATATATATATATATATATATATAATATTCTATAGAATATACTCTATAACAATGCGTATAAATAACTAATTGCGCACTCAGATTTATTCGCATTGTCAATGGAATTTATGTTATACTTCCCGTTGGGAGATCTGAACACCATGGGTGTAGGGACGAGCTGGTTAGGTATGCTGTTGTACCTTAACCCGGGAGCCATACACGCCAACTTCTTACAACTTCAACAGTTCGCCGCTAAAATGGGTTATTATAAACATGTGAAATACTAGTTATAAGTTATGAATAATAACTCATACGTATATACATATATATAAGAAATATATATTTCCCAAATCAATTTATGCAAAATTATCATATTTTTAAGTATTTTTGTTATTAAATTTAAAATATGTAATACTTATTTATATTTATAATTTATTTGGTGTAAAATGTAGATATATTAATATACTATGGATTAATATAATTTGAAAATGTAAGAATAAAATGAACTGGTATTTTCAGGCTAAATAAAAATATAAATCATACAATCTTAAGAAAATGAAACTTAAATAACTACTCAAATATATATTTATATATATTTAATATAATTATAAGTATTACTTTATATTAAACAAATACACTGTATATATATATAAAATTAGGATTTATAAAATATATTACTATTATTATTTGATATGTATTATATATTATGATATATTAAACTAAATCATTAAATCATAAATATAGTAACCACTCTACGACTATGCCTACAGGTCAACGGATTTCCATAATGTCTCCATACGAAACATTCATTCCGACCCAGACAGCCAGTATAGGTCCTCTAATGCTTTCTCTGCTATTCGATAACGTATTCCTATTCGGTATGGCGGTATATCTTGACGGTATTTATCCGGGAACGATTGGGGTATCGAAACCTTGGTACTACCCACTACAAGTTTGTATGTAGATAGCATCGGGCAGATACAATTCATCATAATAGTTAAATAATATCTCTAGTATATATATAAGGAATTATTATTCCAATTGTAATTGTACTATTTGGAACTTGTCAGAATGGTAAATGGTTATTTTTAATTGTATATATATATATGAAAAATACAATTGGAGTGATTGAAACCTTTCAATTAATTAATTAATTCTAATAATATTGGTATATTATTAAAAATATCTATGACATGTAATAAGTATTTTAAATAAACTAAATATATATTAACAATAATATTTACTTCTAACAATCTAATAACGTTCATTACTATCATACTATTATTTTTTCCGTAATTTATTCATTTTAATATACCTTTTATTACAAATGAATTAAACTATTTATTTTAAATTCTATTAGTAACCAACAATGTTTATAATGTAACGAATCTGTGTAATTGTATAGAGTTTAATTGTTATAGATATATAAACTTTATTTTCTGTATTTTTAAGAAAAATATAATTTATGATTAATAATTAAATTTGTCTGTGTATGTATACATATATTGTATACATTTCTACGTCAATTTTCTAATTCAACATTTATAAATAGACTAAGACTCAACATAATTATAACATTAATATTTGTACCTTAATATATCATAATGTTACTATTACTTTTGAACTCATAGAATTTGATGTGTATAAATAACAACAAGTTAAAAAAAGAGGAAAAATCGGTAATTATTATTTATATATATTCATGAATTAGTTGTTTATTATGTTATATGTTAAATATATATATATGTGTATACATTAATATGTGTAAATATTTACAGATGTCGATAGATTCAAAAGAATATACAGAAAATAGTGACATTCAGCAAATGACCAACAAAGAAACCATCGGAATATCTGTTCAGAATATAATTAAAGTTATTTACTACTACTTACATAGTGGCTTCTGATTTGCAATGATACTAACTTACATTATATATTAAACTGTATGCATATATATTTGTATAAAGTTAGTTTATTATACCTAATATATATATGTAATTAAATACATCTACATAGAGATACCCGGGAAAAAATTGGAATGCTGTAGACAAATTAAATCTCTCACTACCGACCAATCAGATAACTGTTCTATTGGGTCATAATGGCGCTGGTAAAACCTCCATCATATCTATGCTGATAGGTAAGATTGATAGTTATATATATATATAAATGTATATATATATACAGTATGTATTCGTTATATTTATTTATAGTAATAATTAATTAAATAATTAGTCAATCTCTTCAATATTAAATTGAACTACAAAATGAGTAATGTTTAACATATATTTTCTACTTTATACTTTGTCTCCACTTGTTTTTTATTTCATATTTTTTCACTTCCTGGTTCAATTATACTGACATTCATTTATATTTATTAATATAAATCATCAATTGATGATAATTAATTATCAACTTTAGATAAGTTTATTATATAATATTATTGTACTATATTGATTATAAACATATACTACATACAATACACTTATTATTTATATATTTAACAATATTATTAACATATAAATGTACAATTAAGTAATATTGATTTTATTATTATTGAAATCATTGATGCATAACATTTAATTTTTGTTATAATCATTAGTCATTCATATTAATTGAATAGATTGTTAATACATACATAGTTGTATTTATTTATTTATGTGTATTTATATATATATATATATAATGACATAATATATTATATTATATTTACAATTATATTTAGTTTATTTATTTATTTGGTATTTAGTTTATTTGGTATTTAGTTTATTTGATATTTGGTATTAATTGCATAATATATCTTTAATTCAATTCTCATTATAAATTACTTGTAGGCCTATTTTATAATATATATATAGGTATTAAAATAAATTGTATTATATGCATATTTATAAATGTTAATTATTTATAAATTCTATATAGTTTAATTCTTATATATTCTATTATTACATACTATTAAATAACTATTTAAATATATATATATATATATATATATATATATATATATATTATCATTATTCTAAACTATTATCTCAAATATTAATCATATCATATTATATTATTCATAAATATTTATTAATATACATATATATATATATATATATATATATATATATATATATATATATATATGTATATATTATAAATAATTAAATTACAATGTTGGAATGTAATATTTGTTCTAAAGATTGCATGGATGAGTATTATGTTAAATGTGAATTATGCTCAGATTGTACACATATAATTTGTTTACATGAAGCTAATGCTATAAAATAAAAATTTCCAAATGGAAATAGCCCACCTAAATATATGTATTGATCTAACAAATGTATTGATTTACCTTTGGAGAATACACCACATGATAATAATGATCGTAATAATTTATCAAAAGTATTAGAATCTAATAACATATTATTATCTAAAATTGATAAAAAAGTTAATGATGCTGAAATTTCATTAACAAATTTATCAATTCAATTAGTAGATTAATCAACAACAAAAATCTAGTTATGCTGATATTGCTTCACAACATCAACTGGCTAAATCAATATCAAAAGAAATTTCTATTTCTAATAACATGAGTAAATTCCTCATTATCTTTGGAATCAAAGATGAAACCACTATTATTAAGTTATTGTCTGATTTGAAAATTGATATGAATAATTCTAATATTTCTAACATTGTATTGAACAATGGAGTACTTTATAAAATTAATCTTAATAATAACCCATACACTATACAATCATTAATGAAATCATTTATTAATGTACGTACAAATACTAGTGATCTTTATTCTAAAGTATTTTTACGTCCTGATCAATCCTATGAGGATAGATTAAAACGTAAAATATTATCTAATGGATCATCACTGAAACCAGGTAATATCAAATGCGTTTTTAATATTCGCACATTAAAATACGAACTAAAACTTTTTTCTCTAAATAATAACAGAGTAGTAATAGATTGGACTTCTAATGTTGATTATTCAACCACTGAATATAATAAATGGAAATCCTCAATATATAATAATCAAAAATCATATAATACTAATAGTAATACAGATTTTTAGCTGGAAAGTCAACTGAATTGCAACTAATATCTTTTTATACAAAATGTATGAAGCTAGAGATGCATTCCTAATATCGGATATTGCATATATTGATTTAGCTAAGGCTTTTGACAAAGTATCACATTCTAAACTTTTGCATAAATTATCTTATTATGGCGTTAGTGGTAATCTTTATAAATGGTTAAAATATTATCGCCTATACACATTTCATTCATGGATTTAGGCATAACATTTAATGATAATATGAGTTTTAATACTCATATTAATACTATATGTACTAAAGTACACTTAATTATTAATAGTTTATTTAGATGTTTCATCACCAATGATTATATACTTGCTTAAATCCTATATATCATACGTTCGCCCTATTGTGGAATCGGATTTATCTGTCTGGAATCCAGACAATTTCATATGCAATTCTAACAATATAGAAAATATTCAAATCTATTTCACTAAAATACATTTTTATAGATGTAACCTTACTAAACGGTCTTATGAAGATAGAATTATTTTTCTCAATATTAACACTTTATTTCATCGCATGTTATTAGTTGATCTTACCCTGACATATAAGATACTGAACGGACTTGTCGATGTGGATGCAACTGATATATTTGATCTATATAGCAACAATTGCAGAGGGCCTAAAAGAAGATACGAAAGAAAAAGTGTAGAACAAACGCACATCTGAATTATTTTGGAAATAGAGTTTGTTCTTCCTGGAACGCGCTACCCTTTACAATTACATCTTGTAAAACCGTAACACTTTTCCGTGAAAAATTAATTCATACAAAATGATTCAATGTTATTCCGTATTAATTGTACCAATATATAGTATCTGATATTATGCTTGCTGTCAGCAGTTTACGGTAGCTTAACGCCAGGAGACGTCAACCAAATTACTTACTAGGGACTCATCCACCCTTGGGAATTGATCCATCCAATATGGGCCTTGCCAACCCGAGACCTTCGGTTTTGTTACCTCTCCTGTTTGACAACTTGCACTATCGGATACTATATATTGCTTCAACGGCTCGTATAATCCAATGTTTTATTTTTATTTTACTTCTATGTTTATTTCTTGTTTTTTTGTATCGTGTCGTTTTGTCTTACTATTATCACATTTATATATTTTGTTTATATATGTTATATAATTATATGTTTATATATAATTATAACTTTCTTTATATAGGTATATCTATAACCAGTAATTCAATAAACTGTTAATCTATCTATATATCTATCTATCTATATTACTTATTAATATTCTTAATTTTGTATCAACATCCTATAAGTTTACTCATAAATATTGATATTTGTCAATGGTAAGATATAAAAATTTCTATATTTGTTATCATATATATTTATTTTATTAAAGGAAAAATTACCTATACGAAAAATTCTTTTTCAATAACAATTATATATTTATTATTTCACCTGAGTTCCTTATATTATTTAAATTTCTATATGTATTACCTTACATATGTATCTCATCAACTCGTTCAAATAGTACCTGAAACTCTTCCTAATACATCCCCTAACAACTGAGTATTCGATTTTTAAATTTGCGATAACAAAATTACCACTATAATTGACTAATTTAAACTATTCAATTTGAATGTCTACATACTATTAGCTCCCCATTAGTAGCGTGCAAGCATACTTATCTAATAGTGTGCTTTTTATTGCATATATGCTTATATGGAGTTATATGGTTAGTCTACGTTGTATCTACGTAATGCATATCTCACTGTCAACCTGACCATCTGATCACCTGAACACCATTCCACCTTTTCTGCTACTAATAGCTTGAACTACAAGTGTTAATGTATTTAGTTTATAATTTCTGGCACATTATGACCTCTTATTTTATTAATATACTACATTTAGGAATATTTTAAAGAATATATGTAAATATAAATTATAATATATAAATGAATTTTTCACCAAATATATATATTATGTATATCGGATATTTAATGTGTAACATTACATCAATAATGTAATTAACTTTTCTTTTATTTTTACGTAAACGTAAAACGTTAACATTTCTATAATTTTAATTTGTAATAATGTATGTTATCGTTGGAATATGTGTAAACTTTATACTTTTGATTATATATGTCGACTATATATTTATATCAATAAATTACTAATCAACACCACTATTCGACAGGTTTCATAACACCGACGTCGGGTAAGATACAGATAAACGGTCTGGATGTGGCGGACAATCTGAAAGAGATAAGACGGACGTTAGGCTACTGTCCCCAGCACGATGTGATCTTCCCCTTCCTAACCGTGAGGGAACATCTCACATTCATGAGTATGGTTAGCGCTCTGCCAGTATGGGCAACACCGCGCCGCCATCTTAATACGTGATTAATTATAATAACAACAAGTATAATAATGATCCGTTAGAAAAGTGATCGTATATATTTAATATTTCATTAATTATTAGTATATAATCTTATTTCAACACGCTTTGATATAGATAATATAAATTTATAATATACAATATTTATATAACATATTTAATAGTTCCAGTCATAGTTCCCATACATATATTATATTATCTATTAAAATATATTTGTAAAATGATATAAATAGAGTAATACGTAGTATATATCGCACATATATCATAGACAAGTAGTACACGTTGATGTGAGCGTGTGGAGAACCCTAATGAAGATATATTTAAAACTGAACGTCACCAGGTGGACAGTTTAAACAACATCCCGGATAAGGAGATTAACGACCTCATCAGCGATATGCACATGAGTGACGTACAGCATAATATAGCCAGCACTCTTTCCGGAGGTCAGAAACGTAAACTTAGCATCATGGAAGCTATGGTTTACGGCAACAAGGTTAGCGGCGAAACAATGCAACATACCAATTGAACGATAACTATAATAATATATTATAATACAATATACTTTATTTATATTTTTTTCTTTTTACGTTAATTGTTAAACATTTTCATTCATCATCTATTAATATCGTAACTTATACTTTCGACTATATATTTGCTTACTTAAATTAAATAAATAAATATTAACTACTAATAATGATTTATTAGGAGAATTTTTTATTTAATATATAACGATAATTTTATAAGTATGATTATTATTTTAAAGCGGCTTCAAAATAATATTTACTATTTTCTTTTATTATCGCCTATTACCAATTATTTCAATTTAAATCATCAATACTTATTTATATAATTATTATGTTTAACATTACCTTGTTTGTTGTTTATTCGTAGTTAACATAATGAGTTTTTTTACGTATTTATTTTAGTATATATGGTAATGATTGACATTTATAAGTTTATTCTCTAAACTATAGATACTATCTATTATATAGTAATATAATACATATATATATATGTATATAATATATATTACTATTTTTCAATTATGAATTATGATATTTTATCCTGTTTCATTTTATTTAAACTATTTTATCTATAGTTTTATCTAGTTCATTCTTTTATGGTAGGTTACTACCTACTTATTATTTATTTTAGTTATTTATTTAAAAATAATTAAATGATGATTTAATAATTTTAGGACACGTTCAAACAATTTATATTATATAATAGGTATGTTATATTCTCCTACATATGTTATATTCTATTCATTGCATCTATATAAATAAGAATTGAAACACTAATTTATTATAATATTATATTGTTTATTTGGACTTGGTTTAAAATTAATAGTAATAGTCTCGATAATCTTTAGCTTCTACAAAAATCCGGATATAAACATAAATCTGATAATAATATATATATGTAATAATGAGTGGTCGAAATATGTGTTAGCCACTCAAAATAATAGAGGACCGTTGTATTTAAATTACTTTTATTAAACTATCAAAACAAAAACCATACACTAATGCTGTTAAAAATATACACAACATTACAATATAGAATATTCCAATTTAACTTTATATAACATCCACATATCAAGGTATAATAATAAATAAAAATGAAATAATATTATTAAATCGAATATAATTCAGATTATATTATTGCAACGCAACAGTTCATTGGTACAACCAAGTATATTAAAATAAACTAAATAACATTAAATAAAAAACACAAAAATCAATATATAATCGAAATCAACATTTATACTTCTATAATTATTCCGTAACACAAAAAAAAATATATAACTAACTAAAAATATATAATAAACTAAATAACATTAAACATTAACTAAAAAATCAATATATCCGAAATCAACATTTATACTTTTATAATTATTACATAATACACAACAACAAAATAACTAACTAAAAATATATAATATACACTTAAAAACAACTACATTAAAAACATAGAAGACGTTAGTCTGCTACATATATATATTCACCATTAGACACTCATTTTTGACGAGCCTACCAGTGGTCTTGATGTGGAGAGTAGAAAAGTAAGTTGGGAAGTTATAAAGAAATACGCAAAAGGTAATATTGATAATTTACGATATTTAATGGAATATAGTTTAACGAATAATATACATATATTATAAATATACATCATAAATATAATATACATATAAATATATATATATATATATATATATTTATATTTAACTCTATATATATAATGGTTTTTATACATCTAAATACACGTATACATATACCTATATATAGCAGAATAGTATTGTGATATTAGTTAACATGTGAGCGTAATTATTATTATTTAATTACTAAATACTTAATTCAGTAATTAATCATAGAGTTAGTACACTACTATGCATTTTAAACGGAAACAATTATAATTCTAAAATGGAATATTTTCCATTTTCACAATCAGTATACCCAACATAAAATAACAATACATAAAGGTAAAAATATATAAGGTTACTAGGTGTATACAACAGCTAATAACACGTATACATACTAATTCATAAAAAGGGCGACTACAACAGAACATATTATATATTACTTTGATGCTTTTAGGAGGACACATTATATAAATATAATTGTAAAGTAACAGAAAATAAAATTGTTAATTCTTCTAATAATTATTAATATTATTATTATTATTATAATAATATATTATTACATTATTATTACAATACGAGCGCGATTTTTATTTGTGGGGTGATATTTTATTATAGTTTATAAATATATAGTCGGCACAGTATCATACTTTATATATTACTAATATAGGAGGGGGTTGCTCCCCCACTTTAGATACAAGATGAGTCCCCCACCCCTCTTGCTGCGACCATACATAACCATAGCCACGCCCCCTCTCAGGTAAAACAGTGCTGCTAACCACACATTACATGGACGAAGCGGAATACTTAGCTGATAAGATAGCGATTATGTATGCCGGCAAACTTTGTACGTACGGAACATGCGACTATCTCAAGGAGAAATTTGGTATTTGTGTTATTAAAAATAACTTATTACGCTTATTACATTGGATAATGATGTAATGTATATTATTACCTAAAATAATAATTATTATTATTTGTTGATTATAATTCTGATGAAATTAACTTAAATTGATGTATTATTTCAAATATTTTGATATAGATGTATATATATATGTGTGATGATGATGATGCTATACGTTTCATTATAACTAACATATGCCTATATAACCCTTCGCTCGTTCGGGAAGGAAATAGGTATACTATAATAACGATACTATAATAAGTAGATAATAACTATAAGATAAAACGGAAACAAAATAACGAACAATATATACAAAAATCATAAGTTTGATGAATTAGTGATTAGAGGTAGAGAGAAAATAATAAATAAGATTTATACATCTTTTGTGGGATCTAGTAGAATGGATGGTAGGAGGGACGGAATTCAATAGAATGTGTAGGAATTTTTAAAATCTCAAGAATATACAGAAGTTTTACATGAGTTCCGTTAGATAAGGAGAGGAGAATTTTGGTAATGAAGAAAAGGTAATATTTAAAAAAAATTGAAATTATATTATATAGCTAGGGGTAAACGAATTTATTGATTTATGCATTATAGAGAGCACACATAATTTATACCTGAGGTAGAAGGGTATAACTAAAAAGCTATAGCTATAAACGATGATTAATGAGATGTTGTTGTAGAGTGGCCTAGTCGGGCAGTGAGTAGTACGTAATGAGGAAAGGACAATCTGATGTAGTGAATCATTAGCTTTAGAAGGAAGTAGATTCATTAGGGAAGAACAGTAGTCTAGTCGGAAAACTACAAGAGCATTTATTAGAGTTTTAGTAATGTTTCTGTAAAGTGATGTACATATTGTTTTAATTCTGAAGAGATGAAAGTTGGAGGATTTTGTAATGGATATGTGATTTGTAAATGATAGTATGTAATCAAATACTAATCCTTGGTTGTTGGAATAATGGGAAGGTTATTAATATTTAAATAATCATTTTGTTTAAAGTAAATTTTAGAAAGAAAGTATCATAAGTAGTGTGTTAAGTACAATATATGTTAAGTACAATAGTTTTAGAGAAATTAATTAGTAGATATTGGTGAGGAGCAATAATCTTATGCAGTTAGCACACTCAATTAAATTATAATTAATGGTATTATGAGAATGTATAGTAGAAAATGTAAATAGTTGAATATCATCAGCAAAAATATGGTAGTGTATATTTGGAAGGTTCTTAATTAGATCAGCAATATGACATATATAAATAAAAAATAGGGATGGACCCTGGGGAATACCGTGGTTATAACCACTTATAAGTGGAGAAAGAGGCGAGTAAGATCTTATAATCATAATAGAAATATTACAGTGTGTCAGATATTATGTATACCATTTTAATACTAAGCCAGATATACCCATCATAGTAAGCTGCGAGATTAATATGTTATTGTCCAGCCTGGACCGGCTTAAGCATACTATGGGCCCAGGGCAAAATAAACGCATGGGCCCCATACTAATTGTATAACATTAATAGGCTCATTCTATCAATAACTAACATATCTAGGTAGTTAACATATATAGATGACTATTAAATGTATATAAATAAATAATATATTATTATTATATGTGTACAAATTATGTAAAAATATTCAAAATCTTTAAATTTTGAGTTTTAAAAATGTTGGTTTTTAATCATTTTTAATAAATTTTTCTACAATGTCAAATATAATAAGTTTTTAATATCTACAATGGTATCTAATATTTACATGTTTCGTGTGTAGGTGGTACCCGTTAAGATATGTATACTATACAGAGGGAGGGATCTCCTTCACTACATGGATGTAAATATATTAATGGGGATCTCATTAACTCCATGGATGTAAATAGATGGTTGCAAGTTACACCCTTAAAATCATTGAAATATAATATTTTATAAATTAATCTAAAAATTAATTAATAAAAAATAAAAATGATATAAGTATAATTAAATATTTATATTACTCTATTATTAGTAGATGTATTTTTTATATAGTTATACAAAGGGGTTGGGTTTTGGGTTGGGTTTTGGGTTGGGTTTGGGTTTAGCTATACAGTTCTTTGGCTCCGAAGTCGTAGTAGAGGAACATACACCTATGGATAGTGGATAGCGAAGAAAATAACCTCGCCTAAGCCTACACATTTTTTATTACTGCTATTATCTCAATTGAAACTAATTTCAACACTTTTCTTATCGACTTTATTCTACAAAGTAATTAGTTTCACGTTTTTCATAAAATTGAAGACTCTAATTCTGGCATTTTATTGAATAAATACGTTGAATCTATTAATGTAATTTACATTAAGTACATATATAATATCAGATATAACTTATGTAATAATAGGAAATCCATAATATAAAGCATCAGCTGTTATGACCATCTAATATTCGATAATGCTCTAAATAAAAATGAATATATGCTTTCTTTAATCTATATGTTAAAATATTATATATTATATTGATTTTGTATGAAAGCAATAATATTGCTGAAATTGTAGAAGTTTCAAAAGCATTTTGCCCAACCAGGTGTATTGAATGCGCAGATCAGGAGGTCCATATTGCTGATAGACTATGGTTTATTATGATATCTTGTATTTCATTTAATCTTCCAGTCAAATTTCTGCCATTATAATAACCTTGAGCTATATAATATTTTATATTTATATTATAAGTATTTAAAAAAAAATTCTAATATATCATTAGCAAAATATTGACCAATGTGATAATTAATTTCTCGTACATCAATACATATTAAATAAACATACCTAGTTGGTATATATTATGACGATTATTAACTGCTATATATGTGATATGCATGTAGTTGAGTCTACTCAGTAGACTAAACTGGTATTCTATAATATTTTGAATTTTGTATTTCTTGAATTATTTAGTACTCACCTATTCTCCCTCTAATATCGCTATTGTGTGTATTTATATGTAAATATATAACTGTGGGTGAGGTCAATATAAACATTAATGTATAAGTACAAGTTGGCTAATTACAAAAAATCATTTACTATTATATTTAGATTATATATATATATATATATATATAAATATAATTTATATCTGTAAAAAAGATAATAATTTTTATTACACAATTTCATCAATAGTCATTATTAAAAAAAACTATAAAACAGAATACTCATATTTGAATTAAAACTATATATACTACAAAAATATATACACTATGAGAAGATAGGAACCTAAATATTTTTTTAATACCAGGGCGTAGATGGAGAAAATCAATTATTTAGAAAAATAATATCGAAAATAACTAATTATAATTATTTTATAATTATAAATAGACTACAGTCTTAATTACTATTATACATCTATATAAAATATCGTTTTTTTTTGTAATTTATTATCAATATAATTCTTTAAATATGTCAGAAATTATAGTTAAAATATATTTGAATCATATTTAATTTTAATAAAAAAAACTTTTAAAACTTTAATATTTTTTTTCTTTTTTTCTCAATCTATAGTTGTTAAGATTCCCGTAACACTTTTCTCTAGTATTAGTTATCGCTTTCTAGTTTATCAATTTGTTTCATACTATATTATCTGACAATCAGATATATGTGAGGTCGTCTATGGTGATCATTATTAGCATTATCTCCAACATCTTTATATACGTGTTGTCACCATATATGGTATATCTTCGACATATCAAGATATATATTCGTGTAAATTTCGAAATTTTGTAAAATTCACTTTTCACATCTGCCTAAATGACTCATATTAAATTAATTTATTATATTATTTTTATTTGTTTCATTAGAATTAATAATATATAAGAAAATAGAATGTATAAAACAAATTAATTTTGTTATATAAATAGTAAAAAAAAAGTTTCTCAAATAATTTATGGGCCCCCTAAAATGTTGGGCCCCGGGCAATTGCCCGGTTTGCCCCCCCCCCTTGAGCCGGCCCTGGGTCCAGGGTGTCAAAAACAGATGAGAGTTCAAGTAGGCTTAGCTGGCAATACGTGTTTATATTTAAGGTAGACAATATTGTGCCAGTAATATGGTGGACAGCTGTTTCGGTCGAATTGCTCTTACGAAAAGCGTTTTGAAACGGGTTGAAAATTTAAAGATATATTTTATTTATATGGGCGATAAGTTATTTGTAGACAATTATTTATAATACCTTACTTAATAATATTAGCCATCGGGCGATCATTGCTAAGGGTAATTTTGGTCAAGATTTAGTTTTTTTTTGGAATAGGAGAGATTATAAAAATATTGATGCAGGATGAAACCTGGCCAGAATTTAGTGAGTTCGAAATAATATCCACAAAAATATGAGAAAATAATGGTGTAAGTTTATAATATAACGATATACATATGGGATCAGTGTGGTAGGTATTGTGATATTTCATGAGTATATAATTTACTTAATATAGGACAGGATAGTGAATATACTCAATGAGTCAATAGGATGGACAATATAGATGGTATAATGGGTATTGATCTAAGTAGAAGCGCGAATAATATCATTGATGCTTGCAATTTTATGATAATAATTATTTATGAGTATATAATAGAAATATAAAATTCTAATATAAAATATGATAATTAATATAATGATATTGTTCACTAAAGGATTTGGCTACAGGATGGTATTACAAACTATGAAAGGCTGCGATAAGGATGAAGTGTTGAAAGCTATATTAAAGTATATACCCGATGCAAAAGTATGAATTAATTTTATTATAACGTTTTTTATCATTTATAATATTATATATTACTATATTATATGATAATGTTGTAATGTAATATTTTTATTTTAAGGATATAAAAAAAAATTAAAAAAGTAAATATTAAAATATTTATAAATAAAAAATGGTGATAATAATATTAATTTAATTACATATAAATACAATAATCTAAAAAGCATGCATGACTAATTACTATACTTATTAATGATATTATAATAACGTTCACAGATTACTACACACATCGGTGCCGAGCTGAGCATACAAATCCCGGGAACAGAGAGCTGTCAATTTTATCCGCTTTTTCAATATTTAGATGCCCAGAAAATATCGTTAAACATTATTTCGTACGGAATCAATGCTAATACACTAGAAGATGTATTCTTAAAGTTTACTTTATATATATATATATATATATATATATATTTATAATTGTATATGCATGTATATATTAGGGACATTAGAGCCATATGGTTATAAGTGAAAACTTCACCTTAGTCCTAGATGGGATGAATGGACTAAAATAAAATATCAATAACAATAAATATATATATGTATAATTGAGATTAATTAATATGATAATTAGATTGTAGATTTAGGTTGATAGTTCTGTAAGTATACATATATAGAGATATGTTGTATGCAATGGGTAGTCATAATATTAGAATGTACAAACTACATATTGATTTCAGAATTATAATTTATGTAGCGACGAAAATGTAAAACATTATATAATACTTTTATATCGAAATATATTTCATTCAATTTTATTAAAGTGAGCATGTAAAGTTATTACTTGAACATATTGTAACTTTAACAATTGTAAATTAAAATTGTAGTATTGTAATATGATAGTTTCTATTTGTATAAATATCGTATGGTATTTAATCGAAGAAAGTTAATATAAATATAGTGTTAATAATAAGATGTACTCGATATTAAAACAGATGTAGTTATATATATATATATATATATATATATATATATATATATATTAGGTGAAATGTAAATAATAATTTTACATTATTTGTTATTCATTTAATATCATTACATTTAATGTATTTATAGATTAGTAAATATACTTTTATTTAAGATTTATCGATTTATTTATGTTCCGATTTATTATTCTATATATATAACATGTGTCATATATAATATATTATATTAATTACCTATATTGCTATTTAAATATATTAAGAGGTTCATAATTAATTATATTTTATTATTGTAGCATTAATGAGAAGCTTGAAAAAAAAGAAAACAAAGACACTCCTAAAGTCGAAGGTTAAACAATATAACAATGTACATTTTACAATTATATATGAATGAATGAATGAATGAAATCAGTTTATAGACAATTGTCTAAGGAGGATCATTGAAAGCTATAAGTAGCTTTATTAAGTCGATACCTCCATAGTATATGAATATAATAGCTTTGGGACATTTATACAATAATAATAAGACTTGTGTACTAGAATTCAATATAATAAGAGTAAAGAAATATATATATATAAAGATAATAATAATAATACAAATAATGTCCCTCAGCGTATTTCATCATGTTTCATCAATCCATTAAATAAACTAATAAAATAAAATGTGTTAAAACTTGTGCAAACAAATATAAAACAAAAAGTGCGAATAAAATAATAAAAAATTATTGAAATGTAATAACATAAAATGATTCAAATGGTTTAGTATATACAAATTAAAATAAAGTATGTTTAAAACTTGTGCAAACAATTATATAACAAAAAATTGCGAATAAAATAATAAAAAATTATAAAAATATAATAACATAAATATGACCCAAGTAGTTTTAAATATAAAAATTTTTAAAATTGACGAAGATTAAAAATATTAAAAATTATTAAAATGCTAAAATATAAAAACTAATATTTATTTAAAAAGTAATTCTTTAATACTTTTTTTAATTTGTGTATATTATGTATATTTTCAGATTTTAATATATTATTACTCATTATATTATTATAGTATTTTGGGCCTTTAAAAAAAATTGTGTTTTGAAATTTCGTTGTTTTCATTAATGGTAAAATAAATCTTGATTTGTCTTTATTATAAATAAAAAATGTATCTAGATTAATGTTATAGTTATTATGTAAAAGGTTATATAAAAATAATATTATTCTAAAAGATATGAGTTCATTCAATTTTAAAATAGAATTATATTTAAACATATTATTAGTGTGTGATAAACGAATCAGAGGTAATTGAGACTTGTCTATCATATTTTTATTGATAATTCGAATTGTTTTTTTTTGTATTAATACTAGTTTTGTTAATCTATCTTCATAAACATTACCCCATATTTCTATTCCATATGACATATTTGATAAAAATAGTGAATTATATAATATAATTAAATTGCGTATGTTAAGAAATTTTAGCTTCCGAAAAAGATATACAATTTTTGATAATTTATTACACAAATTTATAATATGAAACGAATATGTTAAATTACTATCTAATATAATACCTAAAAACGTATACCTATCTACTATTTCTATGTTCGCATTATTTAAATTTATATTATTTATAATTTTTGTATTAAAATAAGGAAGTATTTTAGTTTTTTCAATATTCAATTTTAATTTATTTATATTAAACCAATGACATAATCTATCTAAATATAATTGCATATTACTACTCAATTCTTCATTTGAATTTGCAAATATAGAGAGTGATGTGTCATCTGCATATATATTTAAATTTATATTATCATCATTATTAAATATATTTGATATGTCATTAATAAATATTATAAAAAATAATGGACCTAATACTGATCCCTGAGGAACACCAAAACGTACATTTCTAACAGATGATACAGTATTATTTATTCGAGTTTTAACTTTTCTATCTAATAAATAATTTTTTAAAAACACATTTACATGACCCCTAAAACCACAGTATTCTAATTTTTTTAATAAAATGTCATGGTCTACAACATCGAACGCTTTTTTAAGGTCTAAAAATAGCGTAGCAATTTTTTTATTTAAACTATGTTTAGTAAATAAAAAATGTTGTAAGTTAAAATGTGAAAGGGTAGTGTTGTATTGTTATTTATAGTCATTGAATATGACCTGCGACCCTTGACATATTTCATATTAACTTCCTCTTGTAAATAAATATATATCTAGTTAGACGTGTTTTATTAATATATCAAATCTTCGTAGCACAAACTCGTAACTTAGCCATTCTTTGCATCCAGATCTATTCCGTTATAGTTAGAACAATAAACTATCATAACATGGTGACAGCGGTAAAAAAACGAACGCCAGAATCAGACATTTAAAGCCTTTTTAAAAAAAAAAGCACGTGTACGGAAAAAATTTTTTTTAACAAATTTAAAAAAAATAATAATTATGGACGGAATAAGGACCCCGAGCATGGTATGGTCAGGAGACCTACCCCACGAATTAATGGCATTTAAACAATATGTTACATTAATATTCAAGGGCCCGTTATCAAAATTGAAAAGCGAAGAGAGGATGACATACGTCCTCATATGGATCGGTGAAGAAGGGCTGAGAATATATAACACGTGGAACAATGAAACCAAAACTCTAAGTGAATTTTGGGCCCACCTGAGCGAGGTCCTAGAGCCAAGGTCTAACTACAGACTGGCCAGACTACTACTAGAAAAGATGAAACAAGCCAAAGACGAACTAGTAGACGAATACATGACTAAATGCATGCTCCAAGCGAAGAAATGCAAATTCCGTGATGAAACCGAGATAGAAACGCGCCTGATAGAGCAAATAATCAGAGGAGGCGCTCACGACAAAGTCAGGGAAGATATACTATGCAAGGACAACACCCTAACACTCGACCAGGCCATGAAAATCGCCCGTACCTACGAAGCACTACAGAGCGAGCTCAAGGAGTTCAAAGCCGGCTCCAACACCCATATCGATCATGTTAGCAATAGACTTAGTGAAAATAAACCTAAGACCGCATATCGGAAGACCAATAATCGCCTCGATAAATCACATAATGATAAGATTACTAATTATTATGTTACTTGTAAATATTGCGGCCTGAAACACACGGGTACCCAGTGCCCTGCCGCACAGTCCGAGTGTCGATTTTGTCACAAAATTGGTCACTGGGCTGCGGTGTGTCGCCAAAAATCTAAACCACTTTCTGCCCAGTACCATAATAACACAGGTCACGCCCGAAAACACGATCGCGGACACGACCGCACATACGATCGCGGACCCGACCGCACACACGACCGCTCATACGACCGCACGTTCGACGAGCTGAAATTCAACGAGATCGCAGCAGACCCGACAAGAGTACTGAACACTGTCCTACGCTTCACGCTGAGAGGGCTACCCGCGACCATGAAGGCGAAGGTAGACACAGGCGCGGAAGGAAACATCCTTCCACTACGTACGTATCTTCGAATGTATCCCGAGCACTGCAACAACGCACGACCAACGCTTGGTCACCTAAACCCAAGCCGAACCACGCTGACCGTCTACAACGGAGACAAGATGGTCCACTACGGAACAATCGATATCGACATCACGCTAAAGAAAGTGACAACACGAGCTACCTTCTATGTAGCTGAGACACCAGGTCCGATAATACTGGGCCTACCATCAATAACCAAGATGAAGGTTATTACGATAAATAACGTCAAGACGAACAAGATCAAGACTTCAGACGACCTCGAGAACATGTACCCAGACCGATTCTAAGGGATCGGCAACTTCGAAGGCACTTACCACATAGTGACCGACCCCACGGTACCCCCAGTAATACACTCCCCGCGAAGACCCCCGATATCGATGGTACAAGAAATTAAAGATGAACTAGACCAGATGGAAGAAACCGGTGTGATCAAGAAAGTCACAGAACCAACAGAATGGGTCTCAAGCCTGGTATACGCACGGAAGCAATCAGGCAAGTTAAGGATATGCCTCGACCCACGCGACCTGAATAAGGCAATAATGAGACCCCACTACCCGACAAAGAACTTGGAAGACGTATCCTACAAACTCAAGGGTGCAAAAATATTTAGCAAACTAGACGCCCGCCAAGGTTATTGGGCAATACACCTAGACCACGAATCCAGCCTGAAGACTACGTTCAACAGCCCACACGGAAGGTACCGATTCCTGAGGCTACCCTTCGGTTTAAACCTTAGCCAAGACGTCTTTCAACTCAAGATGGACATGATAATTGAAAACTGCCCTGGAACCCTCGGTATAGCCGACGACATCAAGACCTTGATCTGCAGAGACAGCGAACTCACATACTTCGATCCCGCAAAATAAATCGTCATCCAAGTAGATGCATCAGGAAGAGGCTTGGGAGCAGTACTGACCCAATCTGGGAAGCCCATAGCCTACGCCTCAAAATCACTCACCGAATGCGAACAGAGATACGCAAACATAGAACGCGAGATGCTCGCCGTTGTATTCGGATGTACCCGTTTCCATACTTACATATACGGAAAACGGTGCACCATCCAGTCAGACCATAAGCCGCTCTCGATGATAATCCTCAAGAATATCGCGAGCGCCCCCACTAGGCTCCAAAGAATGCTCCTCAGACTACAATCGTACGATATCGACATAGAATACATACCCGGAAAATGCCTACCACTACCCGATACACTCTCGCGACAACCACTGCCAGAGAATAACGAGATACTGTTCGACAAGCAGATATCTTACACCCGCTTCAGTGAACCCAGAATAACGCAAATCAAGAACGAAACAAAGAAAGAAAAAGAACTTCAAGAACTAAGCAGCATGATCATCAAAGGATGGCCCAATGAAAGGAGAGATATCCCCCAGACAATACGAGAATATTGGCCTTTCCGCGACGAGCTTACCATAGAGAACGGCATGATCATCAAAGGAAATCAAATACTGATCCCTACACATCTACGACCCGAGATATTAAAAGATCTACATATTCCACACCTAGGAATCGTAAAGACCAACCTACTCGCAAAGACCTGTATATATTGGCCAAGAATGAACAAAGACATACAAGACCTAACAGGAGAATGTAGCGAATGCCAGACCCACCAAAGAAGGCAGACCCCCGTAGCATTCGTCAACAGAAGATTACCAAGAGAACCATGGGAGGCGATTGCAGCCGATCTGTTCGAGCTCAACAAAGAAAACTACCTGCTAGTCGCCGACATCTATACCAAATTCCCAATCCTAAGGAAACTAAGAAGCACCCACAGCAGCAGTATCATCCAGACACTAAAGGAGATATTTTCAGAACACGGAATAACGAGACACTTCCATTCCGACAATGGACCACAATTCTCGGCAACATCCTTCGCACAATTCGCTGCGAGCTGGGGATTCCAGCACAATACCAGCTCACCACACTATCCACAAAGCAATGGATTCATTGAACGACAGATATAAACCATAAAGAGAATCCTGACAAATACCGACGATCCAGAAAAGGCCCTACTATTCTGGAGAGCCACCCCCCTAGAAAGGAACCACCCCTCTCCAGCCGAACTCCTATACGGAAGGATCATCAAAACGACGCTACCAAAGACCAAAGTACCAGCATCTACAAAACAATACAAGCTGCTCAACGACCGACAAAAGAAAGCATCCGACCGCTATAACACCAAGGCACGAACAAACAAACCGACACTGAACAGTGGACAACGCGTGTTCATCAGAAACCCCATCAACAGCACATGGAGTCCCGGCACTATCCATGCGGAACACCCGTCCCCGAAATCGTACATGGTAGACTCAGATCTCACCGGCTCAAGATTCCGACGAACCCTGACAGACTTGCGTAGAGACGACACTACCAGCGAAGACCCACCGGTCATCGCACAACCCGATGTCGCATACGAGCGACCATCACGCCAACGCCGACCACCGAGTCGCCTTGACCTATGACATGCGCAATAGCACATCACCCAAACTACGTATCCTTCACGACCAAACACAGTCCTGAGGTTGATTAGTATTATACTTACATCGGTGTCGCTATGACAACCTAGCATGTACCCCCATGTCAACAGACCTAACTTTGACTAACAAAGGGGGATGTTGTATTGTTATTTATAGTCATTGAATATGACCTGCGACCCTTGACATATTTCATATTAACTTCCTCTTGTAAATAAATATATATCTAGTTAGACGTGTTTTATTAATATATCAAATCTTCGTAGCACAAACTTGTAACTTAGCCATTCTTTGCATCCAGATCTATTCCGTTATAGTTAGAACAATAAACTATCATAACAGGTAGTATTGGATTTTTCAATAAATCCATATTGGTTATCATTAATTATTTTATTTTTATATATAAAGTCCATCATTCTATTATAAATTATTTTTTCGAAGATTTTACTAATGTGCGGTAGTAATGAAATGGGTCTATAGTTGATTATCTGTTTTTTATCATTTGCTTTAAATACTGGTTTAATGATAGCAATTTTCATATTATCAGGAAATTCAGAATTAGCCAAGCATAAATTAAATAAATATTCTAATGGTTTAGCAATAGAATTTATTAAAAGCTTGATTAATTTCATGTCCCAGTTATTTATATCTTTGGATGATTTAGATTTCATATTAAGTGTAATATTAATTATTTCCTTATCAGTAATAGGTAAAAAATAAAAACTGTTCTCAATAGAGTTTAAAAAATATCTAAAATCATTATCATTAGTTATATTATCATTAGTCATATTATCACTAGTCATGTTATCACTAATCAAATTATCATTAGTCATATTTTTATTTAAAAAACTTTCATTTATTTTAAAACCCACATTTGAAAAATAATTATTAAAATGTTCACATTGATCTTTTATATTTATAATTTCTTTTCCTTCATATTTAAGTATTTTGGGTAATTCATCAACATTTTGATTAATTATAGTGTTCAAATGTGTCCAATTTTCTTTTTGATTACAATTTGAAAAAATATTTGAGTAATATTTATTTTTTTCATATTTTATATTTTTATTAATTTTATTTTTTAGTTTTTTATATTTAATAAATGTGATAGGGCAGTTTTTAGTTTTATATGTGTTAAATAATTTATTTTTTTTTCTTATTGCATTTTTCAATTTACTTGTAAGCCATGGATTGTTAATACTATTTTTATTTATTTTTTTTCTAGATATGGGACAAAATTTATTAAACATTTCATTTAATATATAAATAATGTTATTTGATATCATTATTATTAATAATAAATATATTAACAGAAAATTAAATATAAATATATATATATATATTTTTTACTTATTTGTGTATATTAAATAATACTAATATTATCAATTGATATACTTGTAAATAAATAAATGTATAAATATGATAATTAACATTTTAATATTGTAAACAATTCATTATAATACTCATACTATAGCAGTGCATAGTATACATTCAGTGTATAGTGTAAAGTATATAGTATGTAGTAACATATACTACATATATTTGTTACCTATAGGTGAAACAGAACAAATTCTAGATATGGGATCTATGGGAAAAGTAACCATGGGTACCCAAATAGCAGCTATACTGTATAATAGATATCAATTCAACAAGATGTATCCTATATTGATAATTATTCAGTTGTTTATAATACCTGTAACTATGGTTATTTACGATAAATTTGTAACGGATCAGGAAATATTTGCGTGAGTATATTTAAAATAAAGATACTTTATATTAACAGTAATATTATAGTATTATGTATAGTATTATAGTATTACTTATAGTAAAATAGTATTCTAGTATTATAGTATTACTCATAGTATTATAGTATTATAATGAATACATCATGTAGATAGCTTAACGAGAAATATGTATTTTATTAAATATATTTAAAATAATTATTATTATTTTTAGTAAACTATAGTTTACATATATGTAGCTGGATTAGCCAGGAATGTGTGCGTTTATACACACACATATATATATATATATATATATATATATATATATATATATATATATATATATATATATATATATATATATATTAAGTTAGATATTATTTATATTATTTTTTAATAAATTTATATTTTGATAAAAAAGTAAATATAAAATAATTGTATATAATATATTTAATATATATATAATGTATATTATTACAACAAACCCAACATTTACAACAAAAATACAAAAAATTTAAAAATATTAGATTCATTCGAAGTATAACATGTTTACGTGTGTTCCATCAATTATATTAATACACATATACACACACACACATATATATATATATATATATATATATATATATATATATATATATATATATATATATATATATATATATATATACTAGTTAATTAAATATAATATAATAATACTAATTATTTGAAAATTGAAGTTATAATAATATTAAAAATGACTTAATATAATGGTAATTAGTTAATCAATGTATAAAATTATATATATATAACTATAGTCTGGGGTCGATGGCTCAGTGGGATAACCAAAGGCTAGTAAGCCAGATGTCACGGGTTCAACTCCAGGCAGTTCTTGTTTTTCTCTTGTGTTTATCAAGAACTTGATAAACGATAAATCAAAACATAAGAAACACTTTTTTACTATTTGTATTGTATTGTCCGGGGCCCTTCACAGTTATGTATAACATATACAAGTCTATGACTTCTTGAAGGGGTCCATTTGTATCCGCTATTTATATTCTATTCAATATATATATATATATATATATATGTAAAATGTAATAAAACAATAAATAAATATTATTATATATATACTTAATAAATATATAGATATAGTTATTATATAGTCCCTAATATTAAACATTGATATACTATAATTAATCAGATTCACGGATGATAGAATGAGTCTGGAAATATCCTACCGTACATTTAGTTCTATTAAGGGTTTGACGTTTGCATATGTTAATGATGGATCGGAAATATCAGAAAAAAGATTTCAAGTTATATATAATTACATATATATATATATATATATATATATATATATATATATATATATATATATATATATATATATATATATATGTGTGTGTGTGTGTGTGTGTATTGTGTTAATTAAGACAATTACATTTTTAATTTTTCTATTGTGTGTTTATATAATGTGTATATAAATAATACAAAATACTTATAATTAAATGAAAATATCAGTTTAAACTTTCAAAAGAATTCAACTAAACTTTATAGCCTACTCGTAATATTGTATTAAGTATATTTTTAATTATAATTATATTACAAACATGTAACAATTAAACTAACCAATAATACTACAAAATAACAGATAACACTGTCATAATTATAACGTTAAAAACAGTAATTATAGAACATTATTAATTTATATATTATTTTATATTTTACTAGCCGTACCCGACCCGGTGTTGCTCGGTTTTTGATTATTTGCATATCTATTATTAATTATAACTATTCCTAATTATACATAGCTAACTAATATTTACTAATTATTACTATGTCCGATTTGTTCGTTTTTAAGATTTATTCTTAAAACATTTGTTAAAAATACTTACTTAATAATTTAAAATATTACAAAATATATTTTAAAAGTGTATACACATATTTTTTTTTTAATATTTCAACATATTAGTAGCCATACGCGACCCGGCGTTGCTCGGTTTTGATTATTTTCCTATCTATTATTTATTAATTATAGTTATTCACGATACGTCATTTCTATATATAAAATAAAATAAATATTAGCTGACTAATGTAGAAAATATTTTAATATTTAAATAATTAGTAGAAATGTAAATCTAAAAATATATTGAATATATTATAAAAGTCTAAAAATCAAAAAGTATATTAAAAAATACAACAAATATTTCAAATATTACAAATTATGTTGAAAAACTAAACCTAAACCGTCCCAAACCGGCGTTGATCGTTTTTATTATTATTTGCCTATTTATTATTTATAAAGTATTGCTATTCATGATTCTGCCTTTCTATAATATACACTAACATAAATTATTGCTAAAATATAAAAAAATGTAGACATATTTAGAATATTAAAAAATATTAAAAAAAATATTAAAAAAAATACAACATGTATTTCCAAAATTACAAAATATGAATTAAAAAAATGTCTAAAACCCAAACCCAAACCAGCCATGCGTTGCATCGTTTTTGATTGTTTGCATATCTATTATTTATTAATTATATATATTTCTGATTATGCATTGCTAGTATATAACAAATATTTCAAAATATTACAAAATATATTTAAACATTTTTTTTTTTTAAATTTCAAAAATATTTCAAACAATTTTCAAAAAAATGTTTAAAATTTTTTTTAAATATTTCAAAAAAAATTTTATAAATACATAAAAAAATATACATACAGGTGAAAATTTATGAAGATCGGGTATAACAGATTTTATCTACCTCGGTTCTCTCACACACACACGAGATTTATAATACATTTGAAACATAATATATATAAAAAATATATATTATTGGTATTATTAGATTTTAATTCTTTATTTGTAGATGTATTTATATCATTAATATTTGTATCAGTATATTATATACCAGCGTTTAATTTAATAAGTAATATTAATGTTTCCCTTCATTAACATTTAAAGTATTATATTTACAGTATTATACTAGTATTATATTCTTGCTATTTTTTTTAGAATATTATTATTTTTGATTAATTTATAATATGTTTAGTTTGTACCAAACTTTATCGTATACTAGTTTCTGTTATTAGTACATATATTATTAGCACATATTCCAATAGTGTTCTTTTTAAGTTGATTATATTTCGTTATTATTCATAAACAATACAAGTTTGGTAATTTTATTTTATTTTAATTTTTTAGAATATGCTTTTTTAAATAACATCTCACAATAACACAATAGAAAAAAAAGTATATTGCGCCACATTACATATATATATATATATTATTAAAATTATTGTTATTTGGATGTATATATATCATGATATTATTATCAGATATTCAAAAAAAGAACCTCAATGAAAGACATCGAAATTGTAAATGTAGCTGCAGATTTAGAATATAGTTATCCTATGTACAAATATAAAGATGTGATGGACGTATTGAGATCGCAAACAGGAGAAACTAGAAATTACGCGTTTATATATATATATATATGCAAAATGTGCATTTAAACGTGTATCATAATCATTCAACATATATATTTTAAATTTAAATTTTCTTATATAGTTATCTACATTTATAAAATTAATACTCGTAAATTTGAATTATCAAAATGTATGATCAATAAAAGAAACTTAAAAGTTTAAAACTAATGCTATTTAATATTAAATAATAATACATACAAGGCTTCATATGAACTTTCCTATGAAATGTATGATAATGATTACTTAGACATTCATTTATCACATATAAAATATAATTGTTAATATTTGTAATATCTTATTAACAATAGATATATATCTATTTATCTATTAGTGAATTTTTTGTATTTTTATTTCTTTTAGTTATTTTCATTAATTTTCAACTAAATATATCAATCTGTTTTTAATTTTAATATGTAAATTATTAACATAACAAATATTATCACTATGTTTGTTTAATGTGAATATATAATTAAATAAGTTATGTAATGCAAATATATTTAGAATGCATCTTAATATACTTGATATTTTTGTATAACACTGTATATGATATTTTAAATAATGATTAATTTAATTAATAATATAATAATTATATTAATAGTCACTTTAATCATATTCTCAATCCAAAATAGTAACGAATACACTAAGTAATACTACTTTATAGAAATTGTTAATATATAAGTATCTTAAATAATTGTTAAGTATTGACTATAGTTGTATTATAATAACAAATCTACTAAGTCATATATTATGGTATATGCTGTGTAGATTATCCCATCGGCAAAACAAATAAAATGGTAATATTTATATTAATTCTAATTCGAGTTCTAGTTCGAAAAAAAGATCTAATATCTGCCACGGTTAAGAATGTAATGATAGTAATGTATTACTATAGCATATTAATATAGGAGCAACAATCGCAATATTAATGAGAATAAATAGTAACATTATTATTAATAAAATAATATAAATAATAATTATAATGGTAGCTTGTAATAAAACTAATCACAAGAATATATACATATATATATATATATATATATATATATATATATATATATATATCATCAATTAATATCGGTGCACTACGAATACAGTTGGATCGGATTAATAGTATTCGCGGAACAATACTACGTATTACATAACCCTAAAGTGCGGAACAGCAAAAGTGTGATGACATCACTGATGACTGATATCGAAATCCAGCTTCTAACGAATAATTGTTATTATACTGGAATAACAGATATGTATACTATACACATATAATATGTAGTGCAATATGGATGATATATATATATATATATATAATTTTATATTAACTATGATTACAAATATGTTTATAATATTATTTTCTTTTCAGCGAATATACAAATCAAGAGAACGGGTGTAAATTTAAAGGAGTATATAACAGAAACTCCTTTAATACAAAAATGGGTTATAAATAATTAATTAAATAACACACATATATATATATATATATATATGTGTGTATAATATATTCATACTAATATATATATATATACCCAAGCAACCAAACGCGTTGCGCGTCAACGTAAAATATATAACAACGTTCCACCAGTGTATATATTATGGGTCAAATAAACACTTTGGATATAATTATTTTATTTATGCAATATATGTTCCAATTTTGTATATTTTATAGGTAAAATAAACACTTTGGTTATGATTATTTTATGTATTCAATGTATGTTCCAATTTTGTATATTTTATAGGTCAAATAAACACTTTGGATATCATTAATTTATGTATTCAATATATATTCAAATTTGTATATTAATATATACAATTGTATAAGTCAAATAAATACATTGGATATTACAACAGCGATATCTATTGTGAAATATTATATTTTATAAAATATATCTCTTATCAATAAGAATTATTATTAATAGATTTATATATCAATATAATTGTATGATATATACATACGCACACACATACAAACACATACACACATACACACACATATATATATATATATATATATATATATATATATACCATCTATTAGCGTTAATTTATACACTTATTTATGTTTAATATTTTGTTATGTTCATTAGTTTGTAAATATACATTATTATAATGGAATATGTATATAAGATATAATTAGGTAAAATAACTATAAATAATATGATTAATACGCAATAGATATTAGATATTTTTTAGTTTTTCTACTACATATCTATAAATAGAGGTGCATAGCATTCCACGAATGTATTATATCATACATGTCGTAAATACTGTATGAAATGAAGCGTTACGAAAAGTCACGCTAATTGCGTCACCCACCACACCCAGTGCGCAGGTAAGTGTGTTGGTTACTTGGGTCTGGTTGCTTGGGTATATATATATATATAATAACATTGATGGTAAATTTATTGACTAGCTATTATGTTACTGAATAATTTCGATTATAATCTAAAATAGAAACTAATACCGACTAAAACCAACAGCATATTTGTGATATTCTTTACGCTTTGGTTATTAGTAATAGTATATTTATAGATAGCCTTACCATGCCTCGTATTTATCATATGTACGCTAGTAATATCAGTATTGAATTTAAAATTTCAAAACAATATCAATAATTCATTTCCGATATGTGTTACAATCAAGCATATATGTAATTGAGTATTCCCAGTATATCACAGTTAGTAAACAATTATGCATAATACATGTACTTAATATTTACATGTAAAAGCACGTATACGTGTATATATAGTATATATTATATATATATATATATATATATATATAATTCAATGTTACCTATTTAAATAGTCATGTAATTACTATTGTTCTTCTTTGGTGTTATATATAGTAATACGTATTCCAATGTCATTTTTACTATTATTTTATTATTTGTAATCAGTAACATATAGGTATATCTATCCATCAATCTATCTACGTAACATACTCTTTTGTAGATAAATTCAGGACAAGTCGACGAAGAACATATTACGTCGGTGGCTCACTACGTGTTGATCGTGTACTTCTTCATGTTGGTCAGCAATCAGCTGTTTTATATACAAGAACATAATTCCGGAGTTAAAAGCACCCAGGTCGAGTATAACCTATACGCGTTTGTAGCTAATGATATATAATAACTATAGGGGTACGTTCGTGGATACTTCTATGTCTATCTGGAGTCACTATCACTTATTACGATGAACCAATATGATTATATTGTTATTGTTATTGTTATTTGGTGGAGTCCTTTCATACCATCCAGGAACTTGAATGATGTATTTCACTTATAACCATATATGGCTCTAATGTCCCTTCGAAGCAGCTCCCATGATAAGGCATCCATAGTTTTAACGAGAGCCGATCATTTATTTATACACAATTATATAAGATCACTTCTAAATAATATTTTAGACCCATTTTATAAAATTAATTAATGGTCCGGACGAGGCTCGAACCCGTTTCCTACTGCTTGTGTGTCTGACGCCTTAGCTACTGAGCTATGCAGGAAGTTATATATATATATATATATATATATATATATATATAATAATAATAATAATATCAGGTTGGCAATAGCCTGGATGAAAGAAAAAGCATGGCTTGTCGAGTCTTTCACCCAATAGATTATATGGAGAAAAATAGATAATTATATTAACATAATGAGAATAAAATAAAGGATAGGATAACATTATAATTAATAAGATAATTACAAGTATATTAATAATAGTTACACGAAACAATTAGTACAAAATTAAATAAAAATAAAATTTAAATTTAAAAAAAAAAAAATATGTTGTTAAGTATCAATTTTACATGTAATTTATATTGGTGACACGCATATTGATTCAACTTTCAAGGTGTGTGTTCGTCCTATGCCTTAAGGATCATACTTGCGCCAAGAGCATGAACACTGGCAACATTTACCGCCAATAAATGCACCTTTACTCCCAACTACATACCACTATCGCTAATAATGCCACTCAATATAACACATCCAAAAATCTAAATTGAATTAATACATTTTTGTTTATTTGATTTTCTTAAATAATTAAAAGTAATCAAATTTATAAAAAAAAAACATCAACGTTAAAATAATAATAGTCAAAAACTCCTCATAATCTAAATCATCATTTCATAAAATAATAAAATTTAATTATAAGTTAAAAGGGTAATAACATAAATATAAAAGATATAGTATAAAATAAAACTATGAAATAATAAAATATAATATAAATAAAATATAAAGTGAAAAATCAATAGTCATACATAATAATCATTAATATCATTAATCAATATATATAATTAGTCAATTATTACTGATCATTATCATTAGTTTATTATCTTTAGTCAAATATCATTAGTATAATTATCATTAATTCGTTATCACAATTCAGTTATCATTAGTCAAATTCGTATCATTAGTTAATTATAAACAAAGTTAAAAATAAAATCAAAGTAATTAAATTCACTTCATCTTCCTAAAAAATAAAAACAATATAAAAATAATCTATAAAATAGTAAAAAAAAAAAGCAATAAAATAAAAATTATAATTTTTTAAAGTGTCAATTGTAAAATGCACTATTAAAATTAAGTGTTATTATATAAACTTATCAACATTTTTTTATAATTTGTACTAAATGATTTTTAATTATTTTATATTCTTAAAACTTTTTTTAAATTATTCCACAAATGTGGTCCCATTGGATATACAAAAATATTTTCTTTGCGTCCTTATTTTTATTCTATGAAATAAGAGATTGTTGTGATGATATATATATATATATATCATTTTATCCTTTTATTATTCTATGTATAATAAATAAGATACATTATATATAATAGCATATAGCATATAACATATACAAATATTTTAAATATTTCGAAAATATATTACTTATAAAAAATGGCAAATAAAAAAAAAAATGACAACATTAACTTAAATTTAAAGGATTTTAATGAAATATTATCTAATCAAAAAATTATAATTGACAATCAAGCAATAATAATTGAAAAAAAAAATGATGACAATTACTTAAACTTAAATTTAAATGATTTAAAAGAAATGTTATCTAATCAAAAAATAATAATAGATAATCAAGCAATAATAATTGAAAATCAAAACACAATAATTAACAAATTAACAAATACAACACATAAGTCAGATTTACAATCTTTCGCAGAAATTACAAAACTAAATATAAACTCAGCAATCCAAACTAATATGACCAATACTATAAGAAAGACAATAAATGAAAATAATGTTAACGTTGAAAAAAATAAATCCATAATACTGTATAATGTTAAAATGGAAAATGATGACAATTTCGAAACAAGAACAAGTAATGAATTAAATAAAATACATGATATACTGAAAAATACTGAATGTGATTATAAAATAACTAAATACCATAGAATAGGAAAATATGATGATAAAGCTAATAAAATAAGACCAATAAAAATAACATTTAATACAGAAAACGAAAAACAAGACATTATAAATTCAGCACATAAATTAAAAAATACGCAGTATAGTAAGATTAGTATATCACAAGAATATACAAAAGAACAATTAATAGAAATACAAAAGCTCTCCATAGAAGCTAAAGGTAAAACAATCAATGGACACAAATTTGTGGTAAGATGTTCAATAAATAATACATTCAAAATAATAGAATTACAAAATAAAAATGAATAACTCAAAAGAAAAAAATGAATATATAACAACAAACAATTTTAATAAAATAAACAAAAAAATAGACGAACATAATCTAACATTTATACATCTAAATATACGAAGTCTTAATCACAACTTTGAATACTTGACAGATTTTTTAAATTTATTAACAAAAAAACCAGAAATAATTTGCCTTTCAGAAACCTGGCTAAATAACATAAATAATAATAACTTAAATATACCTAATTATAAACAGGTAATAAATAATAGACATTGTCAAGATAAGAGACGAGGAGGGGGAGTATGCATATACGTAACTAACAACCTAACATATAACATAGTAAATGAACTAACATTTAATATAATAGATTATCTAGAAATAGTAACAATAGAAATAATACAAGAAAGTGATAATAAAAATATAACAGTATCATGTATCTATAATAGTCCATTTAACAAAATAGAAGAGTTTAATACAATATTTTATGATAAATTTCATAAATTCATCAACAAAAAACTTATAATAATGGGGGATTTCAATATAGACACGACGAATAATATAAATTCAAAAATAAACCAACTAATGCACCAATTAGGACTAACACCACTTATACATTCTAATACAAGACCAATATACAATACAAATACAAACTTAATAATTGACCAAATCTACACTAATATAGATAGAAATTTCATAGGAAAAAGTGGTATAATACAAGAACAAATAACAGACCATCTTCCAATATATGCAAACTTTAACTTAAATAACAGATTACTGAAAAATAAAACATTAATAACAACAAGAAAAATTAAAAACAATAATATTGTAACATTTATTAAAAATCTATTACAAATAAAATGGGACACTGTATATAATAACAATAATGCAGAAGATGCCTATAATATTTTCTACACTCAATATATAAATATAATAAACAAACACTTTCCCATAATCACTTCAAAAGTATCATCACAAATATTCTCTAAAAACTGGATAACAAATAACATAAAAAGAAAAATAAATAAAAAACAAAAACTATTTAACTCATATCTACAAAGTAAATCAGAATTAGATTTATACGTTTATAAATCTTATAGAAATAATTTACAAAACACAATAAAACAAGCAAAACAAAAATACATTAACAAACAAATAAACGATAACATAACATCGAAAGAACATTGGAAAACAGTAAATAATATCATTAATACAAATGTAAATAAACACAATATTACATACATTAAAGATAAAAATAATAAAAACACATTTGACTCAAGTAAAATAGCAAATATATTTAATGAACAATTTATTAATAATGCACAAATTATAAATGATCAATTTAAAAATCAAAATATAATAAATCCTGTAGAAATACCAAATATAAATAATTCTATATTCATAGAACCAACCAATAAACAAGAAATAACTTCAATAATAAAAAATAGTAAATTAAAAACCTCATTAGATATAAACCTAATTAACATGAAAATTGTAAAAATATCAATAGATTATATTTCATCACCACTAACACATATTTTTAATTTATGTATTAGTGAAGGTATATTTCCACAAAAAATGAAAAATTCCATAATAAAACCCATATATAAAAATAAAAACCAATACGAACCATGCAACTACAGGCCCATATCAATACTATGTCAAATTTCAAAAATATTTGAAAAAATAATACATCAGAGATTTACTTCATTTTTTCAAAAAAACCTAATTATATCTAATACACAATACGGATATACTAAAAAGCATAACACAACACATGCTATTTTAGATTTATATAACCATATATTAATAAACAAAGAACAAAATAAATCAATAAATACTCTATTCCTTGATCTAAGCAAAGCATTTGACACGCTAGATCACAACATATTAATAGATAAATTATATAAATATGGAATAAGAAGCAATTCGCTACAACTTATCAAAAGCTACCTAAGTAATCGAAAACAAGTTGTTTTGATAAATGATAAAAAATAACAAATATTATGTAATAATATTGGGGTACCACAAGGATCAATACTTGGTCCTCTCCTATTTATAATATACACAAATGACCTATCATTACTATTCAATAATAACCAACAAGTAAAACTTATAGTATATGCTGATGATACAGCAATAACATTTACAAGTGAAAACAATGAAAAATTAAAATATACCATAGATAATATGATTACAAAAATAGAAAAATGGTATACATTTAATAAACTTAAAATAAATATCAATAAAACTAAAATAGTCAATTTTAACTCGAGAAAATACAGTAACATACATCTAAAAATAAATAACATATCAATACAAAATGAAATAGAATATAAATATCTAGGAATAATAATTGACAAAGATATAAACTTTAAAAATCATATATTTAATCTTAATAATAAATTATCGAAAATACTTTACTCAATAAGCAGATTATCAAAATACATTAAGACAAAATCAATGATTATCATATATAACAGCCTATTCCTGCCACACATAATGTATTGAAATATAATATGGGGTAATATTTATAAAAGTAATCTTACAAATTTAATTCTCACACAAAAAAAAATCATAAGAATAATAAACAAAACCAAATATTTCAGAGAACATACAAATTTGCTATTTGAAAGGAATAATATATTAAAACTCAATAGTTTAATAAAATATAATACGCTAATATACATGCATGACCATCACAATAATAATCTACCACAAAATATTTATAACATACATAAAAAACACGAAAATAAAAATAAAAATAAATTAAGGAAATCACCTATCTACAAAATACCTTATACAAAAAAAAGTCAACTAATAAATAGTATCCTAACCATGGGACCTAAGTTATGGAATAATCTAAATGGAGATATCCAAATTATAAAAAACAAAAATTCATATAAAAAAAAAATAAAAAATCAACTCATTGAGATACAAAAAAAAATTAAAAATTAAAAAAAAATTAAAAAAAATAAATTATATAAAAAAATTATTATTATTATTATTATTATTATTATTATTATTATTATTATTATTATTATTATTATTATTATTATTATTATTATTATTATTATTATTATTATTATTATTATTATTATTATTATTATTATTATTATTATTATTATTATTATTATTATTATTATTATTATTATTATTATTATTATTATTATTATTATTATTATTATTATTATTTTGATGTTTATGTTTTTAAATGATAATAAAATATCTTATAAAACATAAGAAGAAAACGAAATGAAAAAAAGTAAAGTAATTCAACAAAAAAAAACGTTCCGGTGATGGTGATGCAGGCGACAGCATAGAAAAGATAATTATCTTCATCTGAAGCCTTTTAGAGGAAACAATAATATAATGAATTTAATAATTCACATGATATATATATATATACAACTTTCTTCTAATAAATATTATTATTATTATTATTATTATTATTGTAAGACTTTATTTTAAATAAATTCTGTAAATTCAAGGGTAGAGAATAATTTCTGGCCCTGGACATGAATTTAAAAGTATTCAATTTAACAATATCATAAAACTTTAATATAATAAAATAATACCCAGAATTTTATCATTTCTACGTTACGTATTTCTTTATTATAAATTTTAAGTTTTAATTTAACATTATCATTTGTATTACTTATATTGAATAATAAAATATTAGTTTTATCTATATTTAATGACAATTTATTAATATTTAGCCATACATATAATTGATCAATTCCACATTGCATTTTATTCTTAAACTTTGAAATAGATGTATCCGAAAAAATTAAAGTGGTATAATCCGCAAATATAATAGGTTTGAAAATAGAGGATATATTACACTGAGAAAAATAAATGCATCAGATGAGTTAAAAATATTTTTTAAATGCATCAAGAAAACAGCGCTTTTCGATTCATAAATTATAAATAAATGCATCACAGAATTCATTTATTTTTTTACAAATGCATCACAGAATTCATTTATTTTTTACAAATGCATCACAGAATTCATTTATTTTTTTACAAATGCATCACAGAATTCATTTAATATTATATAAATGCATCATTGAATTAATTTAATTTTTACAAATGCATCATTGAATTAATTTATTTTAACTAATCAGAAAATTAATTTACTATTGTATAAATGTATCATAACATTAATTTATATTAAAATAAATGCATATATAATTAATTTAATATTGTATGAATGTATCATACAAATTATGTTGTGTTATAATTTATAAAAGACATCAAGGAATAAATATATCATTATTTAATTTAATCGCATTATTAATTTTAATTATTCTAATTAAATTAACTAGAGTATAAATGATTACATCATGTTTATGCACATGTAATATATATTATATTCACAATTATTTAATATGTACAATATTTATAATTATCCAACAATGGTTCATTTATTATGATAGTGGTCTTTAATTATTTCCAAAAAATAATATATAAATTTAAAAATAAAAATATTTCTAATTTATTATGAGATTTAAAAATAAGATTAGTACTACCTGTTTAAAATAAATATACAAAATAATCTATAACTTTTAAATGTATATAATACTTAGATAAATAATAAGTTATTTAAGTTAAAATATAGTTTATTAAAATAATAATCATAAACATATATTTATCATAATTTTAAATAATAATAATTATAACAATATATTTAATAATTTTAATACTTTAATATCTTTAATCTTTTTTTTATGAAAATATGATTCAATAAATTTAAATAATGAAGATAAATAATTTGCTAAGATATGAAATATTAAATATATAATAAAGAAAATATAAATTTTTAAAAGCATTAAGGAAAGATGAACATGTAATAATATGTTCATTCTCGATATATATATATTAAAATCTGTACATGTTATTAAATTGATACTCTTTGCAAATATCATAGGCCCACATTGTTGTATAGTTTCAGACTTAGTTTCAGGCTTATAGAATCAGATTGAACTTCGCAGGAGCTAAATAGTTAATAATATAAATACATATTTGAGTAGTAATAATATATATATATAATAGTATTTACCTGGATTGACTTCGACTTGACATAACAGAGGTATCTGATTGAACTTGGTGGGACCTATAATAGTAAATAATGATATATATATATATAATATTGTATGGTATTTACCTGGTGTGGTTCATATCATCAGATTGAACTTCGCAGGAACTATAATAATTAAGAATATTATTAATATATATTAGAATATACATAATATATATATAAGGGTTGAATATATGCTTATACTAATCTATAGGTTATTAACTCCCATGGTAATAACCAATAATAACCTATCCTATGAAACAGGTGTATAGGTACATAGATTTATTATATAATAGTTAATATAAAATTGAAATAAATTTACAATTTACAAAACAGAAATCAAATTATATAAAAAACAAATAACAAAATATATTTAATCAACATTCATTCAAATTACATAACATTTACATTCGTTCAAGGCACGTCAACTAATTGAAATTTACAAACCAGAAATCAAATTATATAAAAAACACAAATCACAAAATATATTAAATTAACATTTATCTAAATTACACAACTCATGTATACTTCATGCACAACATATTTATAAATACCTACACACAGTTATACACGTAGTTGCCATACTACATTGATATGGAAAAAACCTTCATTTAAAATATTAAATATATATTAATATATATTAGATAAATAAAATATAATTTTATTTATTAATTGTATTGTCATATATAGGAATATAAAACTTACTAAAATAAATTTAATTTAAATGTTTTATATAATTTATTTAATATATACAATATATAATAATATATGTAATATATACATTAAATTAATAAGTAAATCATGTATAACTCATGGTACCTTCTTTAGTATATATATGCTAGACTATATGTGAACTATAATCTACATTCAACATATGACTATATGTTTTCATATCATAGATACAATTGTAAGCAATGACTATATTAATTATATAATTGGTAGAAGATATTAAACACCAGTATTGGATTTTTAAAAACAGAAAAGGCCACCCATTTATAAAATAGAATAATATTTGTATTAAATTTATAATACATTATTTGTCTAAAGTTGAGCCATTTAAGGTAATGGCACAGTGCACATAATTCACAGTTTATCATATAAATATATAGGCTACATATGGTCTATTAATAGTCTGGCAGAATTATATTCATTTAATCAATCTGTTTTTTTTTGTATTTATAATATTTGAATGTATAACAGAATAGACATATATTTATTATATTTAGCCTATTGTATATATATATATATATATATATATATATATAAATTACAATGTTAAGTAGTTATTTATTCTCTATACATTGTATTTTTACTATTAAAACATAATTTGAAGTCTGACAACAATAGAAATACAATATGATCATTTATATAATATAAATTATATTAGATATACTCACACACAAATACACACATACATACATAAACACACACACACACATATACACACACACACTTATATCAATATATTCACATTAGCCTATACACATATTAAATTATATAAATAATATTGTAGCCATAAATGATAAATTTAATTGAGTATATATTAATCGAATTAAGTAGTATTATATAGTATACTCATGGTTAGCATATTATGCTATACTATCTAGTTTATATAGTTAATATAACTAGTGTTAAGCAGCAATACATATATACATATATATATATATATATATATATATATATATATATATATATGTATATATATACATATGTGTATCTGTACAAATAAATTAACCTATTATTAGCTTCAGATTATATTAGTGAAGTAAATAGTGATGCTGGGCTTTGTACACTTTCTTCAATACTAAAAATAAAATAAATATATGAGAATTTTTATATTTGTATATTCAAGTTTATATTACCTTAAGTCTTGATAGTTATTTTTATGTAGTACCTATTTGATTTATCTTCAGGAAAGCTTTTTTTTTCAATGTTGACATATGATTCCCAAATTTGTGTTATATACTTGCAATACAATTTAATGTATTTTAAATCTACGTTGTATTGCTCTTTGAAGATTTTCGAAAGTATCGGCATCAATAATAACTTTATCCTCACAGTAATATATATATATATATATATATATAAATATATAATAATTAAAGTAATAAGTAATATATAGGTGGCGATACTAACATAATGATGCTGATGCATTTATATTTATTAAAGTGAATCTAATGATTTAAAAGTAAATATAATGTTAATCACATTAAATCTGGTGCATTTATATGTGAAAAATGCATCTATAGATGTATATAATAAATCTGATGCATTTATAATTTATTAGATGCATCACAGAATTTATTTACTATAAAAAAATGCATCTGTAGATTTAAATGACAAAATAATGTTAATTATGTTAAAATGTGATGCATATGTAGTAATTTGTATGCATTTTATAGCTTTGATGCACTTTTTATATTATATTTAACTCATCAGATGCATTTATTTTTCTCAGTGTAGATAGATCGTTTATATATAATACAAATAAAATAGGTCCTAATACAGATCCTTGTGGAACTCCACACTTAATATTTTTAAAATTAGATTTAATATCTTTATTAAATACATATTGCATCCTATTAGATAAATAACTCTTTAAAGGTCTAAAGAAATACCTATTATCCCATATACATATAGCTTTTTAAAGAATGTCATGATTTAATGTATCAAAAGCTTTTCGTAGATCAATCGATAATATAGCACATTTATTTAGATTTTCAAGCTTTTGACAAACAGTTTCAATAACATCTACTAAAGCATCTGCTGTTGAAATTTTATTTCTAAACCCATATTGACATTTACTTATTATATTAAATGTATCTAAAAATTTTAATAATCTATTTTTTATTAATTGTTCTAGAATCTTAAAAATTGTGGTAACAACGACATTGGCCAATAATTTTCTGGTTTGGACTTATCAGATTTTTTAAATAATGGTACCACTTTAGCTATTTTTAAAATATTAGGAAAAACCCCTTCAGAAAAAACTCTATTAAACAAATATGATAAAATTGGACTAATTTCAATACTAATTTTTTTAATTAAAAACATATTTATGTCTGAACAATCATTACTATATTTAAGTTTTGAATTAATAATTTCTTCCTGAATTTCAAAACTTGATGTAGGTAAAAAAAAGTGTATTATTATAATTATTTGTCATTGTAGTATATATATTATTATCACATACATTTGTTTTTATTTTATCAAATAATTCTATACCTATAGTACTCAAATAATTATTAAATTCATTAGATGAAGGAGTATTTAATTATTCATTAGATTGTATTTTTTTTTTATTTAATAATTTATTTATTACAGACCAAGTGTATTTACTATTATTACTTTTATTATTTATTTTAAATGAATAATATAAATATTCAGACCTACGCAATAGAGATGTAAGAATATTATTATATTTTTATCAAATTTAAATTTGTCCGTTGTCCAATGTTTTATTAATTTCTTATACATTCTATTTTTTTTATTTATACATTTAATAAGACTAAAATATAACCATGGTTTATTATTTTTACTCTTTTCTTTAACTGTTATCATAGGACAATGAATGTTATATAATTGTATTAATTTATCAATGAAATAATTAAATATTGAATTTATATCATTATTAGAATAAATATAATCCCAATCATATTTAGATATACTTTCTCTACATTTTAATATCGATTTATCATTTATTTTTCTTTTAAATTTATATTTTTTAAAGCATTTTTTCATTTTTGTATTATTATTTTCATATATAACATAAATAGGTAAGTGGTCACTAATGTCACTAATTATAATCCCGTTACTTATGGGTTTTTCATTAACATTACAATATATATTATCTATTAATGAATGTATAGTATTTCCATATCTTGTTGGTCTGGTTACTAAAGTAAAACATCCCATACTATATAATCGTATTTATAAAATGTTTATTATCATTATTATTAACATCTAAAATATTAACATTAAAATCCCCAACTAAAAATAAATTATTCTTTACTGAAAGCATATTAAAATTATTATATATAAAAACGCTAAAATATATATATATATATATATATATATATATTATGTGTGTGTATAACAATTATAATGTAGATAATGTAGTTTATTTAATAACTATATAATTTATAAAAGTATTACGGTTTGTACGGCAATTATATAATATAACATATAGTACAGGTGAATATTAGTAATAAATATTACATACAAAGTACAAAGTATTATCGATATAGTAGAATAAAAAATAACATAAAATCTGACGGACACAGATGTGATAGAATCTATACGGCGTGTAAAAAGAGGTAGTTCTTCTGTTTATATTTGATATCAGTAGAAGAGACATCGTTGATATTAAGTCCGTGTCTTTTTTAATGATTTGAAAGTGTGTGGACATTTCAAAAATGTATTACGTGATTTCATTTGAATATGAAAATCAATCTAATAATATCCTTATACTTATTAATAGATACTTAAACTAAATAAATATGATTATGATATCATTGATTATGAAAAAAACTTAATGTGTATATGTGTTTGTTTATACATTTAATTGTATAACATTTACAATACTATTTTACCCTAATTATATTTATACATTAGATTTAACGTGATTATACACTCGTAGATTATAAGTGGCTTGGACCGTACCGTCTACATATATATTAACTTGTTTTTGGATTTTATGTTAAACCTGACGTCATTAATAATAGCGGCAATTACAATGACTATGTTAGTTTTGTATATATATATATATATATATATATATATATATATGTAAATAACATACATATATAACATGATTTGAAATTTAAGTTATAAAACTACATACATTACAATATACGCATACACATCTACGACCAGCTACGATAACGTTATTAAAGAGCGTAATACAATGTAATTCGGTTGTAAAGCGGATATATTATATTAAGTATACCGACCAACTCCTCATGTGTGTTATTCTCAATCGGTAACGACCACGTATAGTGGTGCGGGTTCCCCGATCAGCTACGATTACGATACGCTATTCTATAGGGTATATACCCTATTGTAATCGTATTAGAGCGTTGTAGGGTACTACATTTATGGTACAGAGGACTTACATTCTCTAGGGTACAAGTATTCATTTGTAGCATGGTGGACTATAATTAGGGTACGGCTATACGGACATGGCTTGTACCCTAATGTGTACTACGCTTGTACCCTAATTGTTTACAGTGTAATCCATGATAACTTCGTATTAATAACATTAATTAACAATACGTAGTACGATGAGTGGGTTCAGTTTTTACAGATATTGATAGTGAAGTTATCCCAGCTAACAGTAAGATCAGCATAATAGCAGCATAACAGTATATGTTATAGCCTCAAATGTTTAGATTGTGCTATTATGCTGCCATTATGATGCTATTAAATGTATATTTTGCTGCTATTAATTTGCCATGCTATTATGATGCTGTTATGCTAATATTATGCTGCTATTAATTTTAAAAGTATATTATGCTGCTATTATGCTGCTCTTACTGTTAGCTGGGATCATATCGTGTTCTGATTATTTCTACCACAATGTATATACTTTTTTATTTTATAGGTAGTATTCTATCTGTGCCAGATCTATTCAAACTGCCTATACAAAATTGTATATAGAATCTAAAATAAGCTATTTCATATATTTAATTCACTTGACAAATACATTATTATTAAATAATTTAAAATAGGGCTATAGCCTAGTTATAACTATCAATTCAGCTTAATGAGTATACACTATGGTGTATGTAGTATATATATAGTGTATAATCTTAAAACATATATTTTATATTATAATTATATATAATTATTATATAAAATATATTTGTTATTACAATAACGTAAAATGTAAAAAAAAGAGTTTTCTTTGAAGATCTGAATTAATTTTTTTTTTAATTCGAGCGATTTAAATAATTTAAATAACACTATTATTAATTCATTCCATACTTTTTTTTAAATAATTCGTTTAAATAATTTAAATAACTTCAAATATAAACATTTATCGTATTTTTAGATTAGAATATTGAATAAATATCCAATTTTTATATTACAAATTAATTTTTATTGTATACATTTATTATAATATTACACTTATTATAAACATGGTATAAATATATACATATACATATATATATATATATATATATATATATATATATATATATATATATACATTTAATTTTATTATAATATATTTAAATAATTTTGTTTTTTTTTGTATGATAGTTATTGACAAATTCCTGGAAAATATTCGATATATTTTTGTTCATACAAAAAAATATATAATTTAAACTATAGTTTAAGATAAAACTTTAAAAAAAATGTATTAATCTAAGTTAGTAAATCTAAGTTTAAAAATATCTCCTATCTCATCCATGTCAAACTTCCTCTTAAAATCTCATCAATATTTAACTTTAAGAGGCATCTCCAATGATTTATTTATATTTATTTTATTTTATTCTTTCAATTTTATTATCTATTTCTATAAAATACTCGAACTCGAACTCGGTATACGAGGTACGTTAAGGGCGATCATAACAAATTGAAAATTAACAGATTAACATTGGACTATGTTTTCTTAATAAATATACCATTAAAATGAAGCACACACATTTTTTTTTTATTAATCTAAGGTCACACGACAGCCTCGTGAAGTTTAACATGTAGTTAGATACAAATTTTGCATTATAAAAATAATTATAAAAAAATAAGTATTTGAAACCTTTGTAATGAATAATTTGTTATAACATTTTATACACTATTTATTTTATAATAATGGAATAGAAAATATAAAAAATAGAATTTTAACAAGAATTTTAGAAATTTCTTGGAATTTTAACAAGTAAAGAATGTGTAAAGCACATGTAAAAAATCGTAAAAAATTACTAAAAAAAAGATTGACAGTATGTCGTGTTATAAAAAATGAGTCAAAACAAATTGAAGTATACATATATTCTTAGAATTTCAATAGCTATAAGATGCGATGTGTCCAACAAAACTTTGTTTTCTATGATCACCTTTAACGTACGTTAATTCAGCTCAGATTGGAAAATTTTTATATAGAAATATTGAGGATTAGAATTTATTTGAAATAGATAATAAAATTGATTGGATAAAATTTTAAAAAATTACAAAATAAATTATTGTAGCCCCGACTCACTAAAGTTTAATATTGAAGAGATAATTGTGTGAAGAGATAAAAGTTTCAACGTGGAGGAGATATGAGATGTTTTAAAACTTCGATATATCTCAATTCAAATTATTTGTTAAGTTATATATTTAAGTTATATATTTATAAATATCATTTCATAGTAAATATCACACTTTTTCATATAGAAACTTATATAATTCAAACTATATATAGTTAAACTTTAGTTATAACTATAGTTTAACTATAGTTTGAATTATATAAGTTTCTATATGAAAAAGTCGCCCAATATTTTTCCCGGTACGAGTCATAGTAAATATCGTAAACTTGTTTGCATTATTATGTTATCATAACAATGTTAACATTTCGCTTTACACTCGCATTCGTGTTATAAGGTTGGGATCTGCGTTCTACAACTCCTACAACTTGGTAGCCTACTCCATATTGACCGTCCTCTTCGCTATGAGCAGCACTACGGTCGCTTACCAGGTAGCCACCAAGTATCAAGTTTTCCATAACAACGTAGGCGTGATGATTTATTACTTTATTTTATTTGGTAAGTGAAACACGATATAATATAATCATATATATATATATATATATATATATATATATATATATGTATATATATATATATATATATATATATATATATATATTATAGATTATTATTTATTATATTATATATATATATCTAAATAAAAATTATAAATACTAAAATGATGGTATTTCTATAGAAATTATAATGTAATACAATGAATTCTATACATTTGATTAAATATCTCTCTATTTTACTATTCATATAATTAAATTCTATATAAAGCAAAAAAAAGTAATATTATAATTATAATAGTTTTTATGTTCTATATTTTTGAATGCACATACCTAGCGCGAAATAATTATTCTGAGAAAACAGCGTTTGCAGTTTGACAGCATAACAATGTTTATGTATATTGAATAGCATATAATAGCATTATCTTATCGTTAAAAAACACATTTTTATGCAACTTCTAGACTGAATTCATGTCTAATTTTTTTACAGATAATAAAAAACACTACAATAAGTATTATTATGTAATAGAATAAAATATTAAAAAAATAAATTATCATCACTTTAAATGTGCGGGATCCCCTTAAATGTTGCCCTGCTATTACGAATGAAATTGTAATTATTACGAATTTTATTTATATTTTCTTATTTATAAAAAATATATGTTTTTCATATAAGATTTTCATATATATTATATAATATATATGAAAATCTTTGGCCAGTATATATAATTCTTTTTCTTCTCGTGCTCTTGAACAGCCTACATACACTTGACCGTGGGCGAAGCATTCGGTTTCAAGATCTAAGACCTTAAAAGATTGTCCTTGAGATTTGTTTATTGTCATTGAAAAACAAAGTTATATTGGAAATTTGAGTCTTATAAAATTAAAGGGATAATATGATGGTATCAGTGGTATTTTGGGAATCATGACTTCTTCTCCCTTATATTGACACGTTAGTATTTTGGCTTCTATCAAATTATTTTGTAAATTTGTTATGATCAATCTGGATCCATTACATAATTTTGGGAGATTTAAATTTCTTAATAGCATGATTGGCGCTCCAACTTTAGTGCTAGTTTATGGTCTGGTAATCCGTAAAGTTTAATGAAATTAAAAAATTCTATGGGATAATTTACAACTTCTTTTCTTTTGTACTCTGTCTATGGATCTATATACTTCTATCTCTCCTGGAAATTTATTTAGTAAATTTTGATTTATTATATATACATTATAATTTGTAGGTGTTAATATACATATTTCGCAAAGCCAATCAGAGATGATTTTCGAATGTGACTGTATATTGATTGTTTGATAAGAATACTCTCATGTTTTTAGTTAATCTTATATTTTTCCACATTACTGAAGTTTTCAAACACGAATTTATGTTGTCTGTCTTTGTACCTCTTTTAACTACTGGAAGGATAATTCTGAAATCTCCGCTAAGTATTAATGTCTATCCTCCTATAGGCTTATCTTTGTTTACTATGTCTCTTACCATTCTATCGACAGCTTCTAATGCGTGCTTGTGAGTCATTGTGCATTCATCCCAAACAATAAATCTACATCTTCTAAATAGTTTCCCTGATTTTGAATTATTCTTTATACTGTAAATGGAATCTTCGTTTAACTGTATTGGAATCTTAAAAATGGAATGGGCTGTTCTACAGTTCAATAATGAATTGCTGATATTCCTGATGATGCTACGGCAATATGTACTTTATTTACCATCTTCATTTTAGCTAGCAATAAATTAATCAAAAAAGTTTTTCCAGTTCCTGCGGGGGCATCTAGGAAAAACAATTTTCCATCTTCGTTATTCACACTATGTAAGATTTTGTTATAAACTATTCTTTGTTCATCATTCAATTTAATTTCATGTGCATGAACATTTCCCGGGCTACGTCCCGGCGTTGCCCGGGTATAATAGTAACTAATCGTTATCAACGTAGATGTAAACAAAGAGTTAATTATAGAAAACAATATATTTATTAATAACAAAGCACTTAAATTTAAGTGTTTATTGAAAAATTTAAAATTTATTCGTTAAATATATCGAAAACGTAAACGTTATCACCGTTTATTGCCATTTACGAATGCATTAATTATGGAAAAGTGAATATAATTACATTTTTACGAAACGCCTCATATTCGCATACATTTCATGTGTGAAACATTTTCTTCTAAAATCAAAAGATTTCAAGATATAGGGAAAATAGCTCTAAAATGACAGTTTTACGTAATTATGATCGGTGTAAAGGTGGAAATAAAAAATGCATCCAAACAACCACAATACTTTTTTCATAGAATTATTTCTTTAGTTATTCAGTACTTCTTTGTATACTACGTTAGCTGTTAGACCATCTTTGGCCAGTATATATAATTTTTTTTTTGCGTGCTCTTGAACAGCCTACATACAATTGACCGTAGGCTAAGCATTCGGTTTCAAGATCTAAGTCCACGACTTTAAAAGCTTGTCCTTGAGAGTTGTTTATTGTCATGGAAACACTAAGTTTTATTGGAAATTGGTGTCTACTAAAATTAAAGGGATAATCTAATGGTATCAGTGGTATTTCGGGAAACATGACTTCTTCTCCCTTATATTGACCCGTTAGTATTTTGGCTTCTATCAAATTATTTGTAAATTAGTTATGATCAATCTGGATCCATTACATAATTTTGGGGGATTTAAATTTCTTAGTAGCATGATTGGCGCTCCTACTTTAGTGCTAGTTTATTGTCTGGTAATCCGGAAAGTTTAATGAAATTCAAAAATTCTATGGGATAATCTACAACTTCTTTTCTTTTGTACTCAGTCTATTGACCTATATACTTTCATCCCTCCTGGAAATTTATTTAGTAAATTTTGATTTATTGTATATACATTGTCATTTTTAGGTGTTAATATACATCTTTCGCAAATCCAATTTTCATCCAAATAATGGTCTTCTACATTTTCATAAATTGTCGTGATGAGTTAATTTTAATTTTCCATTATATTTCCGCTCGTAATAATATCCATACCATTATTTTTCTGCGTCATTTCATTACCTATATCTAAAAGATGATTTTCGAATGTGGCTGTATCTTGATTGTTTGATAAGAATACTCTCATTTTTTTAGTTAATCTTATATTTTTCCACATTACTGAAGTTTTCAAACACGAATTTATGTAGTCTGTTTTTGTACCACTTTTAACCAATGGAAGGATTAGTCTGAAATCTCCGCTAAATATTAATGTCTGTCCTCCAATCGGCTTATCTTTGTTTACTATGTATCTTACCATTCTATCGACGGTTTCTAATGCGTGATTGTGAGTCATTGTACATTCATCCCAAACAATAAATCTACAGCCCAGCAAACAGTAAGAGCAGCATAATAGCAGCATAACAGCAAATGCTAGAGCCTCAAATGTTTACATTGTGCTATTATTCTGCTATTAAATGTCTATTATGCTGCTATTATGCTGCTATTAATTTGTAATGATATTATGCTGTTGTTATGCTGCTGTTATGCTGCTATTATGCTGCTCTTACTGTTTGCTGGGAGATTCTAAATAGTTTACCTGATTTTTAATTATTCTTTATACTGCAAATGGAATCTTCGTTTAACTGTATTGGAATCTTAAAAATGGAATGGGCTGTTCTACAGTTCAATAATAGATTTGCTGCTATTCCTGATTATGCTACGGCAATATGTTATTTATTTGCCATATCTTCACTTTAGCTAGCAATAAATTAATCAAAAAAGTTTTTCCAGTTCCTGCGGGTGCATCTAGGAAAAGCAATTTTCCATCTTCGTTATTTCCACTTTGTAAGATTTTGTTATAAACTATTCTATTTTTGTTCATCATTTGCTTGACAATTTTCCGGGTTACGTCCCGGCGTTGCCCGGGTATAATAGTAACTAATCGTTATCAACGTAGATGTAGACAAAGATTTATTCATAGAAAACAATTTATTTATTTATAACAAATCACTTAAATTTAAAGTGTTTATTGAAAAATTTAAAATTTCTTCGTTAAATATATCGAAAACGTAAACGTTATCACCGTTTATTGCCTGAATGCATTAATTATGGTAAAGTGAATATAATTACATTTTTACGAATCGCCTCACATTCGCATACATTTCATGTGTAAAACATTTTTTTCTTAGATCAAAAGATTTCCCGATAGGTCGAAAATAGCTATAAAATGACAGTTTTACGTAATTATGATCGGTGTAAAGGTGGAAATAAAAAATTCATCCGAAAAACCACAATACTTTTTTCGTAGAGAATTAGTAGAAATTTAAATTTTGTAAATCCGTCGAGCCGTTTTCTTAAACATCGAACGCCTATATATAAATAAATAAATAAATAAATAAATAAATAAATATTTAAATAGACTTTCTTTTATATGTATAGAAGATAAATAAATAAATAAATAAATAAATAAATAAATATTTAAATAGACTTTCTTTTATATGTATAGATATCTATATATATATTCGTCTAAACATACTTTAATTATGTGGTGCGCGGCGGGCTCGTACGCCGAGGCCGCAGGCCGAGCCGTCCCCACCTCGACGTTAACGGATAGGAAAATAATTTTTTTAAATTGAGGTGTGATTTTTTTTCAAAATTTTTCAAAATCTCTTTCCCATAAAAGTCTTTTTCCGTCAAAAATCTCAACAAAGTGTATTCTTAAATTCAAATAATTCTCGATTTGAAATTTTTTTTTGCCAATATATATATATACGAGGTTAGCTACCCGAAATATAATTAGGAATAAATTGTATGCGCACACTCATTTTCATCAACGGGCAATATTTCTGATAGTATTTTGGGTTTTTATCGTTAAAATTTAATATTTAATATTTTGAATAAATTCAAATAATTAAAATTCGCCGTAAGGAAAACGTAAGGATAACGTCGTGAGATAAAGTGGGGCAGCGGGGGTAACATGAATGATTTACTTTTTTGAATATGTATTCACGCGATACCAATAATCGTTAAATAGTGTCATTTTTTGATTGATTTACGTAATCGAAAAATTTAAATTCGACGCAAATTTTTAATAACAAACATTATCGTGGAGAATTTTATCGTAAATAATTTAGTAAAAATGAGTTTCTTTAATTTGAATACATTACGTAGATTTACGAAATGGTACTTCCGATTTGAATATCTAAATTTATTTACCCGTATTATTGAGGTGAAATTCAAGAACGAGTAAAATCGAGTTAATATTTTTTACGTTACGAGTTTATATTAATTATTTCCTATCTACGCCATGTAAACATAAATTATTAAACATAGGTGATGTAAAAAATCAAAATCTACAATAATTATTCTATTTCAATAATGTTAACTTTATTAAATAGTTAATTAACATAGAATATACTTTGATAAATTGTGACTTCTTATGTTTAATATTCTTCGAGCTACGGCCGAAAAAGTGAAAAATACATGATTTTAGAATAGTCTATTTGACCGACTTCCGTTAAATTTTTCGTATAAATTATGAATTCATCAGATTAGGAGTACGAAAATACATGTAATAAAATCAGAAAAATCATGAAAATATGAATAATAGGGTTTCCATCTCTGTTTTAATATTTCGCCAACTGTCATCATATATATATGGTCAAAGAAAAAAATATAGATTTATAAAAAAATATTTTTTCTAAAATCTATTCTATAATTATATATACAGTACATACCGAGTGAGTCTATACAAATATATATATATAGTCTTTCGCGAGTTGTAAATCCTGCCAATATTCATATTTATAACCCCCGTGGAAGAATTACTTCAAATGTTGTTTACCCTGAAGTTTTTAGAAATACTTTTACCTATATAGTATACCAAAGTAGTTAAAGTTTTGTTTTATTATTATTGTTTTTTTTTGTTTAAAATAAAAAAAAGATAAATAACGGCCCACTGACTGCTAGAAATTATTAAAATTATATAAAAATCTAAAAAAGACCCAATGGTCTCAACTAACCCATTACATCCACACCTAAAATATTCTTATTCACGGGCAACGCCGGCCACACACCCTAGTATATATATATATATATATATATATATATATATACAGTAAAACCTCTCTATAAGAAACCTCTTTATAAGAAAAACCTCTTTATAAGAAAATTGTTCACACATTTGGTTAGAATTCAACCTTTTCCACATTAAAAAACCTCTCTATAAGAAAATCTTATAAGACAAATATAAGAAAAACCTCTTTATAAGAAACTTATTGTATACAAAATAATTATATATAAATAGAAGTATTGTATATTGATAACAATTATAGAAATTAATTATTATATAAAATATTTTTTTTTCTTACAAATATTATATTAAATAAATAGCTCGAAATGAATTAAAATTAATTAATAATTGTTATTGTATATCCATAAATTTATTAAAATTCATTAATAAATTTTATTTTTGATAAATATTATATTAAATAAATAGCTCGAAATGAATTAAAATTAATTAATAATTGTTATTGTATATCCATAAATGTATTAAAATTCATTAATACATTTTATTTTTATCCTTGAATTTATTCAAATTCATTAATAAATGATATTGTATATCCATAAATGTATTCAAATTAATTAATAAATGTTATTATATCCTTAAAATGTATTGATGATACAATTTATTATATTATACAATTAATTGTTAAATAATAGATTATTATAATATTCATTATATTATATTCATCAGTGATGAGTCATAATTTATAATTTCTAATGTAAATCTAATAAAATGTCATTATGTATTAACTTGTCTAAGCCCAAACAATACAGTATACATTTAAAACAGTATATAAAATAAATATACTATATATATATAACCTATAGATTATATAATGCATTTTCAATTATAAATTAATTCTTAAAATCATTGGAAAAGTAAAAACCTCTTTATAAGAAAACCTCTCTATAAAAAAAGTACAGAAAAAAAATAGTTTCTTATAGAGAGGTTTTACTGTATATATATATATATATATATATATATATATATATATATATATTTATAAAGTAATAATTACATACATTAGATATTAATTTATAATTGTTATTTTTTGTTCAGTATTTATAAAATAATTTGTAAATTGTTTAGTAAATTAGTTTAATTAATATATAATTAATCAAATTATGTACTCTAGTCTAATTTGTTTAGAGGTCATATTAATATTAAATAGATCGATAATATATTTTTATTTAGAAATAGTAATGTATAGTTTTAATTTATTTTTGAAAGTATATGTGCAGTTATAATTATTTTTTATTTTCTTTATATTTTCTATATTAAGCGAATAATGTTTGATTTTATTAAGTTTACCTTTTTAATTAATCATCCAATATTAGATAATATTTATCGAATTATTTTATATGTAGTTATTTGATACATATTGCACATCAACTATTGCAGTGAATTGTGTATGGAAAGCATTTGTATCAATATTATTTTTGTTATTTGTCTTGATATTATTTCATTTTATTGTTAAGTTTTTATTTGTTTTTATATTTATTATAGCATATATAGATAACTGATCAATAATATCTTTATCGTTATACCATATCTGAAATATAATTATTTCATAAAATAGTGAATATTTTTCAATTGTTGTTGTTATATTTATATTTACCAGGCTAACAGTAATAGTAACATAATATTAGTAACAATTAATAGCAGCATCATAGACTTTTAATGTCAGCATAATAGCACAATGTAAACATTTGATTAAACTACTTATTTAACTATTACTATAAATTAAAATTATATTTGTCTATTTTATAACTTCTATACATATATGTATTTGTATATTGAATTATAATATATATTTGAGAACTCTATATTATTATGTACTAATTATTATTATGTTAGTGTTGTTCGCGTACCATTATATTTTACTTGTTATTTATACATATATATATATATATATATATATATATTATAATATTTTGTGATTATTTCTTTTTAAAAACTTTGAATGTCATTTTCTCAAGTTTCTACTTTTTCACTTAGTAACCACATGTAAATTCCTACTACTTTTTTAATTTTTAATATTTTTATCTGAAATGTTTACTATAAATATATAACATATACATATATAGGAACCTGTTGGATTTATTATTATATGTTATATTAATTAAATAAATAATAATAAACTTGCATTTTTATAAAAAAATAAAAAATAATATTTAACTAATTGAGACTATTTTTTTACACCATTTTAAATTAACTATATTTATATAAATACATATCCTATATGATTGTGGAAAGTATCTGTTGAATACAAAACATTAAGTAATTATCTCTATTAGTTATTTATCCTTAACATTTTAGATAAATCTAAAATATATTCTATAGCATTGTTTAGATGAACGGCGCCTCCCCCTTAAAAGTATATCAGTTATAAAATATATTTTATCTATAGTAATACTATTATTATTTTGTATATGACTATTATTAATTTTGTCTTTAAATATATTATTTGCCTTTGTAAATTTAAAATTATTAGTGTCTGATAATCAACTTTATCATTCAATTTATAAATTTTGCGTGATAAATCTTGATTTAATTTAAATAATTTGTCATTAGAAATTGGGGACATAGTAAAAAATCAATACTTTGTATTAGTTAAAAATCAATATATATAATGATAATTAGTATACCAATATATATATATATATATAATATAAATTTAAATTTAAGAAGCTAGTATAATGTATTTTTAATGAAGATGACCTATTATATAGTAAATATAAACAAATATATCAATACAATTTTAATTAAATAAAACTAGAACAAATCAGTGAATCCGACTATTTATAACTGACACTATTTATAAATGGATATTATTAAATATATACGATATTATACTAAAATATACGAAAATTTACGAATTATTATTAAAAATGTAAACAGGAAGTTATATAAATATATATATATATATATATATATATGTATATATATAACTTCCTGTGTGGCTTATTTGGCAAATGCGTCAGGCACAAAAGTAGTAGGACGTGGGACCCACGTCGTGGGTACGATCCCATTCCGGACCATTAAAATAGGTATTACAATAATATGTAGAGGTGATATATTATATAATTGTATAAATAAATGATCGGCTCTCGTTAAAATCATAGATTTCTTAACATGGGAGCGGCTTCGAAATGACATTAGAGCCATATATGGTTATAAGTGAAAACTTCATCTAATTTCCTGGATGGGTTGAAAGGAATCCACCAAATAAAAATAAAAATAATAATAACAATATATATATGTGTGTGTGTGTGTGTGTGTTATAAATGAAATATATTATATTTTCGATATATGTTCTATATATATATATTATATATAAAATATATTATATTTTCGATAATTTAATTAATCACATTATTTTAGGCGTATTTTATAACATATATATGGGGCGACACGGTAAAGAATTCATTTACCATAAAATTGGATCTAGTTTTGAATTCTTATTTATATTTCATAGATTCGTTATATATGCAAACTATGACCTACAGGTTTGTATATCTATTTTATGTATTATATTCACATACATTAATATATATGTATATATGGTTATAAGTTAAAACGTCATCTAAGTTCCTGGATGGGATGAAAGGACTCCACCAAATAAAATAACAATAACAATACAAAATATCAATAAAAAAATATATATATATATATATATATATATATAAACTGCTTGTGTGGCTTAGTGGCTAAGTCGTCAGACACATAAGCAGTAGGACACGGGTTCGAACCTCGTCCGGACCATTAATTAATTTTATAAAATGGGTCTTAAAATATTATTTAGAAGTTATCTTATATAATTGTGTATAAATAAATGATCAGCTCTCGTTAAAACCATGGATGCCTTAACATGAGAGCGGATTCGAAGGGACATTAGAGCCATATATGGTTATAAGTGAAAACTTCATCTAAGTTCCTGGATGGGATGAAAGGACTCCACCAAATAAAAATAATAAATAAATAATAAATATATATCTATACAAGATTTGGTAGACATTCTAAAATAATAGTAACCGTTAGGTAAATAATGTTTACTAAACATGATTATTTGTTAGATAATTTAGTGTCCATCAAATAGTTATGACAATAATTTAACACTTTTTATATACATTTGACTTATAATACAAAATAGCATTAATATATATAAACTATATTTTCATATTATTTATTAATAATATTAAGTCTAGAGAATAAGTGATTTTAAATAATGATTGAATTTATACTCTATATATATATTTAATTCATAAATATATCTATTTAGTATATATATAAGGGAAAGATGGGTAATGTGTCCACTTTTAGATAATGTTGTATAACTTTATAAATATTAGTTCTAATTCAATAATTTGTTCAATATAGATACATCTTATAATATACAAGAGAACTGCCGAATCATTTTTTTCATTTTAGCGTATCTAATTGAAACGATTAAGGTTGCCACATTACCCTCCATAGAGGGTAATGTGGCCCCCTATTGTGTGTAATGTGGCTACTTTAGAATGTGGAATTAATCTACTAGATGGCGTTACTTTATATCAAGTTTAGTCCAATGATATCACATCAAGAATAATATTAAATAACACATTCACTTGTGATAAATTAATGATTTTTATTTTAACTTTATAAATTACTATATTCATTAATAGGCTATATCCTAGTATACCATTAAACTTACTTATCATTTTATTATTATTATTTATTTTATTTCTATATATATATATATATTTATTTATTTGTATTTATTTTGATATGATATGATTTAATATATATTGGTGTAATATATTTAAAATATGTATATAATTGTATATATAAATATATAATTTTAGAAATTAATAATGTTTTAGTATATTGTATACTCTTATATATATATATATATATATATATATATATATATATATATATATACTATATGCATATATATAATGGGTGAAGTCACTAGATAACAAACTTTTATTGACATGAATAGTATTATAGCGCCTGCGATTAAATCATAATCAACATCTAATATTTTATTAGCGCGTTTTAATTTCACGTTTTTGATCATAACTATTTTTTAAAATAATGATTTGCAAAAACTAAAATATGAGTCATTTTATATAATGTCTATTATAGAATTTAATACGCTTTACATTGGTCTAAACAATACTATAAAGTGTATTACAATTGCATAAATTTAAAAATCGCATTCTCATATCTATATAATACATTGGGTAAACTAACCTAACATCGAATAAAATTAATTATTTAGGATATTTTTATGTATGTTTGCATGCTAATTATAATATTAATATATTCACTATCAAGCTTAGTAAATTCTATAATATAAGTCATATTTTTGTATTTATACATATTAAATAAATAAAACGTTATGATCATATATGTAAACAAATTATGTACATATTCACATGGTAGGTTGAAATTATGTATGTTATATTTATTTATAATACTTATTTTTAAATGTATATTTATAATAACATTATTAGTATATCTTCTTGATATATATATATATATATATATATATATATATTTATATATATATATTTATATATATATTAAATACACAATTAAATAATCATTCTTTTATATAGTAGATATATATACATTTTTATTCAAATAGATTTTTAAATATCAAAATATAAACTGCAACGCTACAATTGCGAATTGTATGAGCCTGGATTGCATTTCTCAAATCATGAATACTGATATACGTTAGTAACGTGAACAGTACGGTTAATAATCAATTCGATAGGGTTAAATAAAAATACATTATATTTAATAATTAAATACATGATATTATATGAAACATATTCATATATATATATATATATATATATACATTTGATAACGCTGTATAGCTGAATGGGTTAAGTCGTCGGATACAATGGTTGTAAGCGGAATAAATCCCCGTCATTACAAATAAAATAGGTATTCAAATAATAATTATATGTGATATTATATAATTTGATATACAAAATAATCGGCTCTCTTTAAACCATGGATGCCTTAAAGCAGGGCATATAGCTAGATATAAATGTCTCTCTAGCTCTATGCTTAAAGGGCTGTTAACATGATCACTATATTCTTGCAATTATCGCAGAAAAACTATATACTCTTACGATTGCACAATACCCTAGCGCTATAGAGTGTAGGGTAATCACATACACATGCATTACAATCGTAGCGGAAATTATACATACATATTTGAATATATGATTATTTTATATAATTTATTATAATTTTCTATAATTTATATAATCGTACATTCATAATCGCGCACATTCGTTATAACATGAATACTGTTCAACGTACATACTTTATAATGTATACATATATATATATATATATATGAACTTATATATAATATTATAAATAAGATACTACACATAATTATATGAACATATTATATTATATATGATTTATAATATATAAAGTTTTGTCATAATATATAATCATTTTATGTGTATAAACTTATGTTAATAAATTTATAATTAATATTTATATCAACATATATAACTATATAACTTATATATATTTATATAAACTTATATAAACTTATATATTAATATAATTAAATAAATTAATTACATATAATAATATCACATATAATATATGAACTTATGATATATATATAATATAGGCTTTATGAAATATATCATAACATTTATACGTATATTAAATTAATTTGTTACCTTTTTTAAGCTTTAATAATGTATAAAAAGCAGTATTTTTAATATAATTATGTTTAAACCTTTGAAGATAATATAAATTAAAATTAAAATTTTGATATTTATTTATCTTTTTAATAGTTTATAGCCAACGGTTTATAGTAAACGATTGGAATTAATTCTATAGAAAAATAACGAAATAAACGTTATCGTACAGACGATAAAATATAAAATACCAGAAAAAAAAACAAACATTGACATGGCTATGGCTATGCAATTAACACAGAGCGTGACACCGAAATCTAGTTTAAGTTTTTATGTAGATATATCGATTTCTGTTACGTAATGCTAAATATATTTAAATGCATATCACAATAATCGATATATACACAACTTTGACTTTATAATATATATATATATATATATATATATATATATATATATATATATATATATATATATATATATATATATATATATGTGTGTGTATGTGTGTGTGTTGTGTGTGTATGTGTTTATAATACTAAATATTAATAATTAAATCATTGTGTTTATATGTATATGTAAATATAACATAACTATAAAACGCACAACTTCTAATGTGTATCTAATAGATACTATCTATACTGAACAGGATACGACTACATGATGAACTTGTTTATTACTGCATTGTTTCTGTGGTTCATATTCAAAGCTGAATTTGGGGTGACGGATACCGAAAATAAAGGTTACGATGTGTTCTGTAACTATATATATATATATATATATATATATATATATATATATATATATATATATATATGTATATAGGCATATATAGGTATTTAGACTGACATCTCCCCCAATATTTCACGTGACTAACCGATAATTAAAGCAAACAATGCATGCAGGGCATATATAATATCATATTAATATATAAAAATACGGCATTATGATATGTAATACATAATGTGTGTACATATAAAACACTAACTCACTACTCGGTGAATAATTTACTAAGAAATATAACGCCAGCCGCGAAATGTTTATCTTAACTTTTGGTTTGACACGTGACTTATTGGGGCCAATGTCAGTATTTATCTATATAGGCATATATATAGGCATATGTAATATATAATAGAGTTATTTATTTGTGTATTATATACTATAATTTAACAAGTTAAATTATGCTATATAATATATTTATAAATAACTTCCCAGTACATTTTTGTGTAACAAAATTCGTGTATTACACTGTCGACATAGAGCCATACGGCTCCATTACTGGCTGTAGTACACGGATATTTTGTCACTATAATATACAATTTTGTATACACATACTTTATACTTGCTATTCCGAGGTACATTTATATTATCGATACGATTATAATTCTATATGTATTATTGAATTACATATCGGTTATATTTAAAACGTAAATTTAATGGTAATATTTTTTTGAATATTAAATACAATGTTTCAATGTTCAATACATAGTAATCGTTATAACTTTATTTAAAATTGTATTATCTAAATTATCAATATATGATTATATTTGTTGTTTAAGTTGACATATAAATGAAATTATGATTATTTAAAAAACACGGACATTTTATTAATGTAAAATACGGACATTTAGTATGTGTAAAACACGGACATTAGTCATCTTACAAATTATATAATATTTATAGAATACAATTATTTTTTTTGTAAATTAAATATAAATAAATTGTTATATCTAACCGAATATTAATTTCTATATCATATATTAACTTATAATTATGTTTTACATTTGTACCGTGTAATATGTGACAAATCGTGTAAAATGTCAGGCTTTACACGAGGTCAAACACGGACAACAAAACAAAAAATGTACTGAGTCTATTATACTACATATAGTATATATATATATATATATATATATATATATATATATATATATATATATACTAGCCGTGCCTGATCCGCGTTGTTCGATTTTTGATTATTTCCTGATTCTGCATTGCTTGTATATACATAATAAAATAAATCGTATCTAAAATACAATAAAAATTACACAAATATTTGCTTTTAATATTTCAAAAATTTGTGGATAAATATTTCAAAAAATAACAAATATTTCAAATATTACAAAAAATGTCGAAAACCCAAACCTTAACTCAAACCCAAAGCATACTCGACCCGGCGTTGCTCGGTTTTTGATTATTTGCATATTTGCATATTTATTAATTATAGCTATTTTTGATTCTGCATTGCTAGTATACTTATATATTGCTACTATATATATATATATATATATAATAAAATAAATTGTATCTAAAATAAAAACAAATTTACACAAATATTTGTTATTAATATTAAAAAATTAATGGAAAAATATTTCAAATAATATTTTAAAAAATAAAAAAAACATAAAAAAATATTACAAAATATATTTTCAAAAAATGTCCAAAAATAATTTTAAATAAATATAAAAAATATTTCATAAAAATGTTTAAAAATATTTTAAAAATTTGTTTACAAATATTTTACAAATTTTTTTACAAATATTTTACAATTTTTTTTACAAATATTTCAACAACAAAAATTAACAAATATTTCAGTACTATATGAAATGAAACTGTTATTATTTGTAATGCATACAATGCTAATACGTATTTACATTATCGTATACTTTCATTGTTATTAGTTCGAAGTGTAATACGGCAGAATGTCGTTATGTGTTTAGTTGATAATTCGTTTATTTTGAATATGGTGTGCCTTTATATAGTGTTCGTTACGCATGACTGCGCACACGTGACATCATTATAGCATAATCCATTCCATCCAATGCACGACAATACCATTATAATGGGGTATATAATACTCTATAGGGGTGTCATATCAACTACAAATAACACATTCAATACCAACACTACTAGATAAAGCTAGGTCGCGGATACTTGATTCTGACGTCATAAAAGAAAAGGATGAAGTGATGCTGATAAACAAAGAGTATCACGACAAAGCTGTCATCTTAGACAGACTGACAAAGGTTACGGATATGGGATAATACATTTTAATATAGCTACTAGGGGAGAGAAGGGTATTGTGGCCGATGCGGGTATTGTGGCCGATAATAATATTTCAAGAACCATTATAGTTATCAAAAAATGATATATACGAAAAATGTAGATAATTGAATTCTAAGAATGATAGTGTACATTATTTGTTATTTATATCAATATTAATTATTAATTTTTGATTAGAGAAAAAAATAAAATAATCGTAATTTTTATCGAAAAAAAAGTTTGAAGCTGAATATAAGTAAAACTAAATGGGATAACGATTAATTATTTTTATATTTAATATAAAAGTGCGTGTGTATATTGATATCTGATACAATGCATTTTATTTTCTAATTATAAAAATAGTACGTATTTGAATAAATGACGCGATCCTAGTGGCTATTTCGGAACTATCGACCATAATACCCTTCCCTCCCCTATATTCTTATGTTACACCCTTGTTATTATTATAAAAAGGTAAATAGTAGACTATCATCAGCAACAATATGGTAATGAATATTCGTAAAGTTCTTAATTAGATCAGCAATAGGGCCGCTATATATATATATAAAAGAGGAAAGCACTTAGAACTAATAACTGGAGAATTCACGTTATTTACGTAGAATAAGAATACATAAAAATTAGGTTTTTACATTAGTAAAATTAACATGATTAAGCGAAGAACTATAGAGTATGATGTTTCTAATATAAACTTTTATCATAATAGAGATATTACTATGTTTAATATATTATATAACCTATTGTAATGCTATGACATATAGTATCATCATAGTTCGCAGTGATAATAGTATTTTATGGTCGAGTGTATCAAAAGCAGATTAGAGGTCAAGTAGGATTAGCTGGCAATAATTGTTGCTATTTAAGGTTGGGAATATTTTATCAATAATACTGAGGAGAACATTTTCATTCGAATACCCGTTATGAAAAGAGCTTGGAAAAGGGTCTAAAAGATTTTATTTATTTATATGTGCAATAAGTTGTTTGGAAAAAATTGTTTCTAGTATTTTACTTAATAAGGGTTGGTGGGAGATCGGGCAATAATAACTAAGTGATTTAGGTCAAGGTTTGTTTTTTTAGAATAAGAGAGATTTTGGTATTCTTGAGGTAGTATGAAACCTGGCCAGAGTTTAGTAAGTTCGAGATAATATCCAAGTAAATAGGAGAAATAAGGGTAACGTTTTTAGTATATATATACTATATAGTGTAAACAAACGTTACCCTTATTTTCTCCAATTTACTCGGATATTATCTCGAACTTACCAAAAGGTAGAATTTTATTTTCAAGTATAAATAATTTACGAGGACCATAGTATACCAATGATAGATGAAATTAGAATAGTTACTATCCTGGTTAGTTATACTTTTGTCCAGTAGGCTGATTTTTAGAAATTTCTTCACAAATTTCCGAAAACTCAAAACTCATCTTGAAGACTTAATGTTCGTGAGATAACTAAAGATAACAATATTAGTCAGAAATTAATGTAGTTTTATAGGTGCATTTAGATTTACAATATTGTTGAGAACATAGTTTAGGAGAACCGGACATATGGAAGTAGGAAAGAAGATTGCAGTTGTTATATTGATTACAAAGCTCGGTAGTCAATAGACTTAATATATATATATATAATATGTTTTCGTTTATTCTTCGTAAATTTTAGATTCATAGATAATTCCACAATACAATTATTAGTTAGTAGTTCAATTTGTTGAAAGGATTTATGGTTTTATATCCAATAAGATGCTTGTATAGGGGTTAAAATATCATATTAAGTGTATTATCACTGGAGTGGGTAGGAAATGATATATGTTGGCACAAGGAATATACTCAAGTAGGAGTTTAAAGTCACCACGGAGAAAGATAAGAGAATTAAAGTTATAGTTTAAGTCATCAAAAATGATCTGTAAATAGTAATAAGATGAAGGATAAAAAAGAAGAATATGGATAAAATCATAAAATCGTCAAATAATAAACTATATTCGGGTTTTGAGATACGATAGATTAGGGTAATTCGAAGAGTAGGAAGATTAAGTATCAGAGAAGTAAAATCACTATATAGTATATATATATATAGTATATACTAATGGAGGGTATAACTGGGATAGAAAGATTTAAAATAATTACATATAATATAGTATTACATAATAGTTTTGTTATACAAACGATATTCTTAATATAAGCTTACACATAGCTTCTGAATATCCATCAGTTTATTACATTCAATATTCAGGAAATAATATCGCATGTATTTATCCATTCTAATTAAACTATATATAAATAAATAACTATATTACTACGTTCAACGTGTATTATATGTGTATAGATGTACGACGAGAAAACAGTGGTTAACGATCTGTTCCTAGCTGTTCCGAAGTCTCAGTGTTTCGGTTTACTCGGCTTCAACGGATGCGGTTAGTGATTACATTACGTCACTCTTACTTAGCAATTAGATTACATTAATACCTACCTGAAATACATAATAATTGTAATAATATATATATATAAATATATTGGAAATAATTTCTATTTTAAGTAATATTATTTTTTATTAAATTGAATAATAACTTTAGTTAAATGTAATTTAGATGTATATTGAACTATACGTATATTAGTTATATATTAAAGTTTTGTTATAATTTATATTTAATGTAAACATATTTCAAGAATGCAGTATATAATAGTATATACTTTTTTAATAACTGAATTATCTGTATATATCTATATTTAAACTTATAATAATACATAAGTATACATGTTTATACTAAAATAAAGATCTATATTATATATTATACATTAATACCAGGTAAGAGTTCGACCTTTAAAATGTTAACTGGATTATTAGATCCAACGTACGGAACTGCCTACTTAAATAACTTCAATATCAAAACTGATAAAGTTAAGGTGACATACACTTATATAATATTATTTATATAATTATGCGATTATACATGTATTTATAAATAAATAATTATACTTATTTACATTACAAATAAATATAATATATGTTTCTTTAATATCTATTAATATGTGAAATCATTAAATACGCAATCTTGTATGATAATATTTACATATATTTACACATATATATATATATATATATATATTTTACTATAGTGCTATAGTATATAAATATAGTACTAGTGTACACCTATTTCAATATGAATTATTAGACTTATAAAGCTATCACTAGTATTTCTAACACAATATTATCTACCTTAAATGGCAATGCTTACAGATAATCCTACTCGATATATTATCTACTCTTCATACGCTTAATCGTACTAACTAATACCTCACGTCATACAATACTGGCCATATATGACATAGTATTATAATTTCTTATAATTCTTTTCGGTGCATTTCTTTTCTCTCGTTCAGAAAGGTTTATATTATAATATACATATCTCACCTTCTCTTTTTTCACTATATATATATATATATATATATATGTATTTATATATCCGCCATATTTCTGATTTAATTACTAACTTTTCAAATAACCATTAAAGCAAATTAATTTAATAAGAAATTATCCTTTAAATTTCACACAAAAATCCTCCAAATTTCATCCATTCATAATACAAAATTAAGACATAACTTTAAAGAAGCCTTATGCCGACACTAAACACATCTCTTACAAGCTTTTAGTCTCCCGAGTTGACTACTGTTGATCCCTAATTAAGCTACTTCCCGCTAAATCCACTAAAGCGTATTAATCTCCCTTCAAAATCTACGTGTTACCGCGATATACTAGTTACCATATAAAACTATTGAATCACTAGTATACAACTTCTCATTAATCATCTCATATATGGTTACTAATAGTAGCCTACTATTCTTCATCAGGTGTAAACTCTGCATTACTAATTCATAAATAAATATATTATTTTAAACATAACTATATATATATATATAGATATATTTCTGATCAAACTTTAAAAATGTTCTATATCGACTACATTTCGATATCAAAATTCTGTTCTACTTATCTCTCAGAACTTTAGACAAGCATAGATTAATGTTAGAGTTTATTTTAGAAATCTCGCTCCCACCCTATGAAACATATCCTTCTACAAACCAATGTATTAGTTCCCTCAACATATTAATAAATATCGATAAAGGGATGATAAATATCGATAAGCAACATTTCTTCTATAATTACCCTGACATTGCCTCAATCTGATAATAATAAATAATAATAATATTTCTCAAATATATACTCATTATAATCAATAACCTTTCTTAATTCTGTATTCGTTATTTGTATCTTAGTTATATTAAAAGTATTATGTATATTCGATTAACTTGGTTTTATTTATTTTCTTTTTATGTGCTTATAAATGTATCAAAGATATATCTTAACTTAAAATAATAGTTTAACATTATAACAAATAATAATGATATAGTATTATTATTATTTTTTATAAATAATAAACTATTATTTTTACAATAATATGACTACAATTTTCTTATTACATATTTATAAATACATAAATAACTTTTTCCTATTAGATTTAATATATTATTAAATAATTGTCATGATTCACATGATATTTTTAATATTTAATTACATTATTATATACTTTATAATTATATTATTAATATCCTAAAAATATTCATAAAACTAAAATAATAATCTCTATAATAATATAAAATAAAATATAATAACAAATAATCATTAATCCGGTAGTCTTTAATACTCCTAAATAAAAACTAACTATTATAATTAAACTATAATACTAATAATTAATCTGTTTAGGCCCAAAAAATAGTAGGATATTGCCCCCAAACAAACGATATATTTCCGTATATGACTTGCAAGCAGAATTTAGAATTTTATGCATTACTAAGAGGTATAATTTATTTTATAACATATGTTAATTTATCCCTATATATATAAGTATGTACAATTTGATATTATCGATGCGGAATTTTAATATTTTATTAACAAAATATATATATTATATAATTGTGACTTATTATATTATGTATTTAATATATAAATATATTTTATCATAGTATTATTATATATCATTATTATTTATTATTATAATTGTCTAGTATTATATAACATTATAAGGTATAACAAATAAAGAACTAACAAATAAAATAATAACTCAAAATTTACGAATGATGACCTTAACTGAATTTACAAATGTTCAATCTTCAACTTTAAGGTTTAATTAGTGCATATATTAACGATTAACTATCAATATTAAATATATCAAATGTTAAGTTATTACTTGATATCAAGTTTAAAATTATGCTAGGTTTATTATTTTTGGACAAAAGAATTAAGTTGACAAATTATGAATTAAATTATGTGTTTATGCGTGTGAGTGTGTGAATGTGTGTGAGTGTGTGTGTGTGTGAGTGTGTGTGAGTGTGTGTGTGTGTGGGTGTGTATATTTGAGTATGAATGTATGTGTACATATGTGTGTGTGTATATGTATGAGTATGTGTGTGTGTGTGTTACAAATAAATATCATGGTTATATACATTTATTTCCTAAATATATAAAATTAATATAAATAATATCAACAATTTTAAAAGATATATTTGTAGTATATATTATCTATAATTATAACAACAATTGTACACTAGATATATATAATTATTATTTATCTACTATTCCAATCGAATAACAAATAACCCATGATTACTATCTCCTCCCAGCGGCGGAAATAAGCGGAAGTTATGCGTTGCCATAGCGATGATCGGTAACTCAAAGATTATATTCTTAGACGAACCCACATGCGGCCTGGACCCGTATGCTCGCAGGTTCTGTGTATACATGTTATGTACCCTATGTACACTTATGTATACTTTGTGTATACTTATCTACACTTTATGTATACTTAATTTACACTTTATGTACTCTAAATTTACATATTACATACACTTTATGTACACTTTATGTATAGTTTAGGTATAGTTATGTACAATTCATGCATAGTTTAAGGTCACTAAATGTATATGTTATGAGTACTTTAATTACATATTATGTACACTAAATGTAACCTCTTCAAATATACCACACTAGTATACCACCTTTCATGTATTGTTAGTTTATAATGACAATATAGATGATTAATTAAATATATATATAATAATAATATAATAATATATGTGTGTGTATGTGTGTGTTCATGGGTAGAATTATATTATATATCAATATAACATATATTTATATATACCTTATAATTGTATATTATTGGTTTAAATATAATTAAATTTAATTATATTTAAACCAATAATATACAATTATAAGGTATATATATAAGGCTTAAGCCTTATTAAATTAAATATTCTATATAATGTATAACTATATTCAAAATTGAAAGCATTTTTCTATTATTGATATAAAATAGATTAATTTTAAGTTATTTAATATTAATTAGAAGTATGTTTTCATTCTGCCTGTAGCTGTATAGTATTCTATTTGTATCTATA
>OZ025245.1:24484522-24572022 GCA_964019155.1 Osedax fenrisi | reverse complement strand
TTTCATTTACAACTATCAAGTATTTGTAAATTGTGATACACTGTAATAAGTAAATGATTTTCTGCAGTAAAATAAATGGTATTTAATGTGTTCTTATAATAGAACCCTTTTGATGGTTTTATGCAGTGAATTTTTAGAATACCATATTAAGGGTTTTATATTATCGGATTTAAGAATACCATTTAGATGGTTTTCCACAGTAGAAATTAAGAATACCATTTATATTGTTTTCTGCAGTAGAAATTAAGAATACCATTTAGAGGGTTTTCTACAGTAGACATTTATAATACCATTTAAAGGGATTTATACAGTCGGTTTCACAGAATAACATTTAGAGGGTTTTAAATAAATATTTTTTTTAAAATACCCTTTCGATTGTTTTCTGCCTTAAATATCAGTCTAGAAAACCATCATTAATAGTGTGCGTTGCCTAAATACGCATGAATCAGATACATTATATGTAGGTTTATTAATTATAGTCCTAATATTACTGATTAGAGAAAGAGTCACAGAAAACATTTCATAACACAAGCTTAACTTTACAATACTACCTCACAATAGCATTGCTTTATTTAATGTTGTGTCACATTTTATTAAAATTTAAAAATTATTTATACTAATACATTGACTATTAGGGGAGGGAAGGGGATAGTGGCCGATAATTAATATGACTCAGAAGATTTCTAATATATCGATAAATACTGAATTTTAGGCTCATATTTTTTTGAATTAACTAGAAATCATATAGTTCTAGAATACTGTGATTTCACTTTTATATATAAAATGTTTAACGTAATAATATAAACGTTTGATTAGGCATTACAAAAAGCACTAAAATAAGGCAAGGCCGTAGTAGTGGCCGCTATTACAAGAAAATGCGATAGATGTCTCGTAATGTATTCGATTTATATTTTGTTAATTATGTAATATTAAATAATTATATTTATGATGCATACGCACCTTATTTGATTCAATGATTTAATTATATACACAATCTCTTACATATAAATAAGCATAAATATATATAATCATATTTTTTTGTCAACATTTGACAACAAATGATTATATAATAAATTAGAGTAATTAATTAATTATTAAAAAAAAATGTACTATATATTATAGATATTTGGATTATCTAAATATTGTATATATAACTTTTTATCCTATCAAGCACCATTTAAGCGTTAATTAAAACGGCCACTACTCCCTTCCCTCCCCTATATATATATAACATTGTATAACTTTTTCTTACAAATATATACTCAACTTTTAAATGGTATTATTTAATATTATATATATATATATATATATATATATATATATATATTAATCATTATATTATATATATATATAATTAAATTAAATATCTCTATCACTACAATCGTTCAAATTCGTTAGTTATATATCGATTAGATTAATGTCCCTCTCTTTTCTATCACCACCTATTGCATCGTCTTCTAAATAGAATAATTCGTTACAATATTCGTACAATATTTAATATACATATTGGTGACCATTCCTCTACTCGAGCTCTACAACTTCTAAATAACTAGTTTAAAAAGAGGTTTCTACGTAAATAACGTATATCACTATAGTTACATGCATACACGTATGTAGTAAACTCTTCCTAATCCATACATCCTAGCTCCAGGCCTATTATCAGTGTATTCCCCATACACTACACTAGTCGGAGACTTCTGTCGGATTCGTGCTTCGTCCATTCGTACTTCGTGCTTCGTCCTATTGGCATATATAGCAAGGACTATAGTCCTTTATCTTATATAATCTTATATAATCCTATATATATAGTCCATGCTACAATCGTATGCCAATCTTCACTAACATTCTAGATAAGTCTATGCTCATATATTATCCCTATCTCTACTTTTTAATTCACTTCCGTTACCCGCAAGCTCTACCCCTTATTAACCTTATTTTACTGCCTCACTTAAACCTTAAAATTTAACTCGTCTGACTATGTTTATAAATTTTTGTATTTTTATATCTCATTTTTCTTTTATTTTCTATCAACATTTTTTCATCTATATTATAATATCATTCGCTTATATATTTGTATTGTTTGTCTTGTTTTTGTTTGTTATGTTATTTATTGTAAATGTGCATACACTATGAGATGTATTTATAAGTTGTTGCCTAATACATGTATATCATCATCATTGTTTTATATATATATATATATATATATATATATATATATATATATATATATATATAAAGGCGTCAGATACACAAGCAGTGGGAAACAGGTTCGACACTCGTCCGGACCATTAATTAATTTTATAAAATGGGTCTTAAAATATTATTTAGAAGTGATCTTATATAATTGTGTATAAATAAATGATCGGCTTTCGTTAAAACCATGGATGCCTTAACATGAGAGCGGCTTCGAAGGGACATTAGAGCCATATATGGTTATAAGTGAAAACGTCATCTAAGTTTCTGGATGGGATGAAAGGACTCCACCAAATAAAAATAACAATAACAATAACAATAACAATATATATATATATACATAAACTATTTTTTCTTTATTCCGATTATAAAATCATCTAGATTCGGAGACAGTTATTCGTTAAAAATACAAATGGCACCCAACTCTCGAGAAGTTCACACCACCGCGGTAAAAGAATGCGTTGCGAAGAGTTTCCACGATTCAGAATTTAATTACGAGCAAGGAATTACGGTAATAATGATAATTAAGCCACTAGTAATACGTATGTGTATAAGTTTTAATTAATTAATACGCTATGTATATGTATAGATAATTACAATTATTATTTAACAATTATTAATTTAACTATTATCTCCATCTATGTAATAAATACTTTATAATTATAACAATTATATTTATAATTATATCATTTATTAGCATTAATTTAAACTATTATATCTTATCTAGTTGATATTCAGTTTAAAGAAAAACGATAATTGGGCCAACCAATTCAAGCTCATGGAAGAGATCAAATCTAATGCCGATTATAACATAAAAAACTACAGCATTAGTCAAGTGAATTTGGAACACGTATTCAAAATACTCGCTCAAGAAGAGTAATAAGTACAATATATTATTGTTATTCATTCGAATATTCGTATTCAATTCTTTATTATACGTTTGCATACTCTATATCGTATTGTTTGTTATTGTATTATTTCTTAACTAATGTGGATTATTTTAATAGACATATTACCTTAATACCTCACTACCTTACAAACGTATTTATCTTCCGAATTGTATATCATCGTATAGTTAGAGCCTAGGCTACTTCTTAAAAAATGTATATTATCTCATATAAATTTATCTATATGTTTTATTTAAACCCATTGTATGTTTTATATTAGAAATGAGTTCCGTATAATATGTAATATGCCTTTGAATCGATATGATCAATCCCGTATGACAAATATTAATAACAATATAAATATACTAATTAGTATACCTATATATATATATATATATATATAAATCAATATATATTATATATATAATCCAGATATGTTAGTACTGTCAATATATTATACATTATTATATTAAATATAAATAATCGATTGTGTTTACTAAATTATCATTAATTAAAAACTTCCATAGTTTATAATAGTATTGATTTATATAATATTAACGATCAGGCCTGATTACCCGGGTACACCTAATTTAATTCATAAGGTTAAAGATCCAGGTACCAACAGTGTACTATACCTTAGATAGTATAATAACTAACGTACATACTACCTAACGTATATATACTACCTATACGTTCTTATCAAATACATCAAGAGTTCAGATACACAGAGTATACAGATATGCTATTGTAGTAAATCGTATAATTCACCAATATAATAGATATATGTTTACTAGGGACATTATGCGATATTTTATAGTACTGGTGTTAATTAATCAGGGTGTAGACATACTAAATGTCAAGGTCCATGATTAAGAAATCCCTAAGTTAATACAAATATATTTATTAGTATACAATGTAAACTCCCAGTAAACCAAATTTTAAAATAATATTTTTGTATTCTATATTTGAAAATAATTTTAAAATGATTTTCGAAAATGTTGTTGACAAATTTTTGCAAACTTTGAAAAAAAATTTGTAATTATTTGGGTACATTTTTTGGAAAATCATTTGCAAACTTAGTAAATAAATTTCAATTATTTTATTAATAATTAATTTTGTCTCAACTAAATTTTAAATTTTTCGAAAATTATTTGTAAACTATTATTTGGAACATAATTTTCAGAATTTAATAAATATTTAGTCAAAAATCAACACATTTTCAAATTAAAAATCAATAATCTGGAGAATATTATTATTATTATTAAATTTTATTTAAACACTTTTTAAACGTAACATAAACGTTAACAAATGTGTGTACATATTCATAAAAAATATGTAATTATATGGATTATATAAACGATGGGAAATAAATAAGGGTTAAGTGTATCATTAATAAGGTGAGAAAAGGTAGTTTTTAATTCTCTCTTGAATTCAGTTCGTGATGTGGTGCATCGCAGAATATCGGGAAGTTCGTTCCATGCCTTTACTCCATATTCGACGAATGGACCAGTATTACTGTATGCTGGAACTTCTATAGCCTTTACTCGGAATATGTGACGAGAACGGAGACTCCTATGTTGCTGAATTACGGATATTAACAGGCATAAATAATCAGGTGTTCCATAGTGGATAGCCACATGCATGAGTGTGCATAATTTGTACACGATTCGTTTCTTTACCGGTAGCCAGTGTAGATCGCACATTAATGATGTGATGCTGATGTGGTTATTATCAGCTCTGTGTGGTATGTCGTAAATGATACGGACGGCATAACGCTGTAGTGCTATAAGCGGCTTGAGTGTAGATAGAGATGAATGGCATAGAAGTGAATTACAATAATCAAAAACCGAAATAACTAGACTTGTCACTAAAATTTTACAAGAAAAAAAGTTAAGACTTTTCCTAATTTTTTGCCGGCAAACGTAAAGGTGAATGGCATTGGCTTACTGGTTTTATTCTGACTTATATAAATGATTAGAGTTTTCATAGGGTTAATTTGCAACGAGTTATTCGTGAACCAGGTAATTAATTCATGTATACAACTGGTTAGACGTGCATGCGCAGATATGTCATCATGACTATTGGCCTGGGTATAAATTTGAAAGTTATCGGCGAACGTGTGGAACAATATCGTTGGGTGATTTAAAAATTGGAGATAAGTAGATATTAAATAATATCGGTCCAAGTACTGAGCCTTGGGGTACTCCGTGTGTGTGGAGACGTGGTTTTGAGCATTCTGGTCCAATTTTTACTTCACTGAATCTGTTTTCTATGTATGATTTGAGTAAGAATATAATGACAATAAAATATATGTTTATATATATATATATATATATATATATATATATATATATATATATATATATATATATATGTATATATATATAAATAAACATTAATTTTAAGATAGAAATATTTTATCTATTTTATATTTATTTCGTTAAACATAAATAAATATTAGAAAGTAGACTTTTTAAAAATGTTATACATTTATTTTAAATAAAATTTATATTTTAAAATGTAATTTAAATATATTAATAATTGTAATATATTAATTAAATTATAATAATATAGGTTTGGCAAACTTCGTATTTTATTTTCAAAAAATGTACAACCTTGCATTTTATTTGTAAATAATTGTCGTGTAATTTTCTAAAATTATTTTCGTATTATTTGCGTAAATTATTTGCAAATATTTTGCAAACTTCGTGTTTTATTTTCAACAAAATTACAAACTTTGCAAACTTTGTAAATCATTTACAATAATTTTTAATATTCGTAAATAAATTATAATATTTTCGAACAAATTTCAAATTTTGGTTTACTAATTTTAGAAGATCACGTTATTGATATATGTCCTCTTTAATATCTATATATATATATAACTATAGTTATATATGGAGCTTATCAGCTGGCAACAACCTGAAAAGACCAAGGTCTTATTTTGAAGCCATTTGGATAACGAAGAAAGAAAACTAAAAATAATACTAAATGAAAAAAAGAACGACTTTAAATTACCCCAATAAACTATATATATATATATAAATATATATATATATATATATATAGATAGATATCTAGTTATATATAGTTGTATACATCTAATATGTTTTAAATTAAGATATTCTGCTATTATCTACAAAATTACTTTATGATATTGTCAGCTGTTATTTATAATATACAGTCTTCCGATTATATATATATAGTATCCTCTTTTCCCTATGTCATAGTGTACGTAGACCTATGGGTATACCCATGTATTATGAACAATCCAAGGCCCTTGGGCCAAGGCTCGCAATAACGTAACTCTATCAGCACCCTCACGTGTTAAAGTTAAAACAGAACCACTCTTGCGTCTCGTCTAACGTGCTGCCTTGAATATATCTAACTCTTAAACCATTATGTTGTTAACCAGTTCCCCCAAACATGATATGTGTACCCTTGTTATTATAATAAGCGGAGTAACATTTCCTAAAGTTCTAAATTTACATTTTTATAATTTCATATTTAATTCCATTTAGTTGTCCATCGTGAAGATAACTCGTTATATTGAACATTATATAATAAACATATGTCTGTTTATTTGATATATTAAAAGCCAAGGTTTTTTACTTAGATTACAATTGTTAATATGAGGTATTCTAAAGATTATTAATAATACGCGTTAAATCGTGAAATAAATGCATTTACATGTATATTTATATCACAATGTATATAACTACATGATCGTAGATTAATTACTAAAAATGTATATTGTAAATTAAAACTCATATCCGTTGATTTAATATATTTGGTATACCACGTGATATAATATATATATATATATATATATAAATATATTAATTGAAATCGCTAGTGTAATATGCACACATATTATATAATCGGAAACATCGTAGCCTAGCGGTATACGTTATTATTAGTCTATATATATATATAGAATACTTTAAATGTAAACATAGGGTATCGTAATATTAGTTGATCACTACGCGCCTTTAATCCATAATAAAGCTAAGGAAATTATTGATAATTAACTTTAACATGGATAGAGAGCGATAATGAGAAATTCGGGTAGTTCCTTTATCTATCTACATATCTTTCTTTCTCTCTATATTTATATATAACACCATCTCTCTATATATATATATATATATAATTCGCTCTATCGATATATCATTATCCTTCTCTATCTCTATTCCTCTCTATACCTTTATATATTTATATATATATATATATATATATATATATATATATATATCTTTCTATATCTCTATATCTATATGTATTTCTATCTATATAAATTGATCTCACATTTATAATGTAGACATATATATGTCCAGTCTACTGCTAATACTGACCTTCCAAGTGACAGAGGGTAGTGGTGTTTACTAATCAAATAAATTCACATTTCCCCGGGGAGACGCGACAATATTTACCGACCGCTGATAATTAATAATATTCGTATAATCCGTCGCCGCTAATACTCCCACCGCTACTACTGTTTGGGCTTTAGTAACGTATCACTCTCGGGTATGTAATATTCAGAATAAGCGCAATGTATGTCACAATGTATGTCACGCATATTACAATATGAATATGAATATGAATATATATATATATATATATATATATATATATATTATATATATATATTATATAACGTATATGCCTACTATAGTATGCGACGCGTATGTATGACTTGATATATCTCATTATCACACCTCCTCATCCGATGTCCTTATCTGATTGATAACAACGGTACATTAGTGGATTGACCAACACAAACTAGAGTGTCGCTATACATTAGTTAGGTCAATGATGCTCGTTTTAGAAGCATTGTGACTGCTAGCAGACTCGGTATCATATTCAAAAGCATTCACTTAACACGATAGCGGCTTCTGAGTGAAATTAGAGCCATATATGGTTATAATTGAAAACGTCATCTAAGTTCCTGGATCGGATGAATGGACTCCACCAAATAAAAATAATAATAACAATAATAATTCACATTATAGCAAGCATAAATTAAATCTCACAAACAGCAATTCAGTTAAATGGTAAGGGGTAATAGTGTTCATTTATATGAAAATATTCATTTAGACTAGTTCAGTATCAAAATGTATCGAGTTAAACTGGGAACTAAAACGATGTATCTATTAACAGGCCCATATTATAATCAGTGATGAAATGTATACGTTTGTACGTGATATATTCATGTGCTTGATCATATGCATGATTAAAATGAAGCTAATGTTGATAAAGATTATCCGATAATAAATGTTTTTAATAAAAAATAAATACATTTGTGATACAATATTGTCCATTTATTTCTATTTATTTCGAGTTTAGTAAATGACATTAATTATATGCATAAACCAATTTGTATTAATTCACAATTGTGTCCTTAAGGATGTTTAGTTATCATGTAAACTCGTGTTTCAAAAATAATATAGTTTAACTTTAAATATATATATATATATATGTTTATATATATAATATTTATTTATTGAATCACACATATAATAATATCGGATACAAATGGACCGCTCAAGAAGTCATAGACGTGTAAATGTATAATGTACATGTTATAAATGACTGTGAGGGGCAATACAAATAGTAAAAGTTGTTGTTTTGTGTTTTTATTTATCGTTTATTAAGTTCTTAATAAACACAAAAGAAAAACATGAACTGCCTGGAGTCGAATCCGGGACCTCTGGCTTACTAGCGTGTGGTTGTTCCACTGAGCCATATACACCATACACCCATACCTTACCTTACCAGATCGGGATAGTTTCCCGAGCATATTCAACAATCTTTTTCCAGATGTTTCTATCTTTCATCGCTTCTTCTACTGTTAGGCCAGTGTCATCAGTTAGTTGCTTTATATAGTTTCGTTTCGGTCGTCCACGCTTTGTAAATCCGTGAGCAGGTATCCACATTAGTACACCACTAATAATCTCATTTTCGCTACTGAAGCAGTGTCAAGCAAATCGTGTTATTCTTTGCCGGATAGTCTTGGAGAGAGTAGGAATATTTCCATATAGTTTCTTGTTTGTTAAGTGTAGTTTCCATGATATATTAAATACTACTCTCAACATTCTTGTATATATTCCGTCAAGTTTTCTTTCCAATTTTTTAGTGAGTGTCCACACTTCAGATCCGTAAAGTAACACTGATTCTATTACTGCTCTGAAGAAATTTCTTTTGAGTGTTGCCATAAGATTTGATTTCCATATTGAACTTAATTTGTCAAGAGCGCTCAAAGATTTGGCTATTCGGATATTTATGTCCTTATCTATTGATGATATCTCACTTCTAGGATATGTATAGTTATCTACAGACTTCAGTTGTGTTCCATTTACAGATCTTACTTTATGGTCAGTGTTGATATTAAAATTCTGAGTTTTTCTAATATTGACCCTTAATCCTACTGAATTTGCTTTATCTTCCAAGACATGTAGAAGCTTTTCACGTAGCATCACTACATGAATCCGCAAAGAGTGCCAGATCATCTGCATAATCTGCGTCAGATATTATAACAGTTTGGTATCTTCTTCCTCTTGATTTCTGAAGTGTTAACCCTAGATCTTTATGTAGGTCAATGGATGTCCTTAAAACATAATCAAGTGTTATGATAAATAGTAAAGGTGCAAGAGTATCCCCTGAAGTACACCTGAATTAATTTCAAATAGTTCAGTGTCCCCGTATGTTGATCGAACCATTGATTTGTTATTACTATATAGAATCATAATTTCGTTGATAATCTTGTTTGGTATGCCGTATGATTTCAGTATCTCTGCCATTTTTGGCCTATGTATCGATTCAAATGCTTTGGAAAAATCAATAAATATTATACACGCTACTAGGTTTTTTTCTTTGATTCCTTCAATTATTCTTCTAACCGTGAGTATTTGTCCTACTGTTGACCTATTTTTCTTGAAACCATTTTGATTTGGTCTAAGAATCTCGTCTATGGCAGGTTGGATTCTTTCTCTAATCATGGTATTATATATTTTTGCAGCGATTCATGTCAAAGTAATACCTCTATAATTATCAGTTACTGAAAGGTCACCTTTCTTTGGGAATGGTAAAATACATCCTTTTTTCCAGTATTCTATGGGCTTTTGAGAGAATACATCATTACAAAATTCTAGTAACTGGTCATTGAAATAACCAGATTTCCATACTTCGGGAGGTATATCATCAATACCAGCAGATTTATTCAGTTTCGTTTTAGCCAGAACTTTTTCAAGTTCTTCTAGTGTAAAAGGACCTTGCTCAATTGCAAGTTCTTTATTTACTATTTTCACTGTAGTTTGATCCGTGATTATCGGGTTTTCGCCAAGTAATGATGAAAAGTGATTTTTCCATTTCTGTAATCGTTCTGTCTGATATATAGCCTTTATTTTAGAACGATTCGTAGACTTCCTAACACTAATTATGTTCACAATTTGCCATGCTAGGGCAGATTTCTTATTATCTGCGGCCATTGTGATATCTTCAATTTGCTTTTGCAAATATTTAGATAGCTCAGCGTTATATGTTTCTTGTAGTTTTCTTCTGGCTGAGTTGAGCTTGGTTGTGTTGATCGAGTTGGTATTACTTCTCATTAATATGGATAATTGTTTCAATTCAGTTCGTTTTTCTTCTATGATTTTATTCTCCCATGGTACTATTTTCTTGAATTTAGCTTTTAACGGTATATGTTTCTTGGTTGACTCGGTATGAGCATTAACAAATGCTATATATTTTTCATTTGTAGTTTTACAAGTTTTGACTGCGTTTTCGAAATGATTTTTTAAATATTTTGCGTAATTCTGTCGAATCGTTTTATCTGTTATTAATATATACCAATTGTAACGTTTCTTGTTTACTGTTATCTTTTTATCAGCTCTTAGACTTAATATGAGTATTTCAGAGACGATTCTATGGTCAGAAAAAACACCTTCAAATGTGTTATATGCTTCACAATTTCTAGCACTATTTATCCATTTTTTATTCACTATTATAAAGTCCAATTGGCCTTGAAACCATTTGGACGTGTATGTGTCCATAATTTTCCTTTTTTCTTCTGGAAATTAGTATTTAAACAATGTAAACTATTTTCTATTAAGAATAGTTTCATTAGTATGCCATTTCTGTTCGCTTCAGTATGAAATGAGAATTTATTATTGTGATCTGTTCCTAAATGAGCATTAAAATCACCAGCTATAATTAAAACATTATGCTTTGGGACAGAGCGTGTGAAAGCGTACAGATCATGGTAAAAGTTTTCAACATCTTATTCTTCTGAAACATTCGTAGGACTATAACATGATGTCACTGTTGTTGTCGGGTTTCCATTGAAATTTGCTATAAGTATCCTATCACTTATTTTGTCCACGCTTATCAATGAAGCTGTGGCTCTTGGGCTTAACAGTAAACCTACTCCACCAGTAGAGCTATTAGAGTTATTTTTCCAGGATGAAGAAGTTACAAGAGACCATCCAATGTTTAGTGTATGATATTTGATATCAAAATCTTTATGGTATAGTCGATGTTCCTGTATACAAATAATGTCAATATTATGTTCTATGGCAGAGGCAACAAGTTCAGAGGATTGACATTCACCTTTAATGGTTCTGATATTGAATGTCGATATACAGATCTTGCTTGATCTCTTGAAGAACTTAGGTTTCAGTCTAATTAACGAGTCAGTAGCTTGTTTTTCGAGAATCGGGGCCTGACTTATTACCCCGATACACGCTCCTTGATAATCCGCGCGACGAGCGATGCGGCATGATTTTCTGGTTTGATTGTTCATATGCTTTTCATTAGCTTGTTACGCAGATGTGCTCGCCACTACTACACCGCGGGCAGTTATCCAGTGACTGAACTCGTTAATATTGACCGTTGTCCATTAGTAGGTTCTTCCGCTCAACATCAATACCATTGCTACTCCCAACGGTTTGTACCGTTACCTTGGTGCGGGTGGCAACAGAGTAATAGGTCTTGCCAAAGGACCACTCTGATTTTGGGTTCGGGACTGCTTATTGAAATATATTCTTGTATTCGCAGCTAACACTTCATATCTGAAGGCCTACCTCCTATCCACCACTCTGGGTACCCGCTGGATGGGAGTTGATTTATCCACAACAGTAAAAACCCATACACTATATATATATATATATATATTATAAAAGATAAATATATAACTATATGTTAGTACATATAAATTAATAAGTATACAACATTTTATATATAAAATATATTGCATATCTGATATAATAGTAATACATCTAAACATAATCCTAATTGTGATATATTGAATTTTATTTGTTCATGTATTACATTTTTTTTCATTTTTATTAAGAAAATATATAGATAGATATATAACTATTTATTGATAGGATATATTTGAATATGAAATAATAAAAATAATAGTGGTTTGATTTATTATTTCATCAATCTGCTACCGGAAAGTAAAATACTCTGTAATGGCTTCCTTGAGATACTTCAATATCTGATTCTCTCATATTGAATATATTGAATATTGAATTGTGTACTTTACTTTTTAATATTTTAGACTTTTCAAATTAAATCTTCTCCAATCTATTCTCCATTCCTTTACTCCAATAATTAATAAACAAATATCATTACGAGAAAATATGGTTCATCGTATATTATATTGTCTTCTATGTATTATTGATAATATTATATTGTATTGTATATATATATAGGGTTTATAACGTGTTTATGTTAATAACATTGTATACTTTAAGTTCATTGAATAACTCTGTCGTTGAATGGACTAAGTTTTATTAGATATGTTAACATATAATTATAACATCCATAGAGATCTATAACTTTCTATGGAAATATTAGTTATATTAAAGTTATTATGTGTATTGTGATTGCGAGATATATTATATAATATATGAACATATGTGTGCATTGTATGCTATTTGTGTAAAGTTTATTATGTGAGTTAGCTGTAATGCATATATATGGTGTATTATTTGGGATTAGGTATAGTATGTGTATAACATGTAGTATATAAGGATTTGATAATCGAACAAATAAAGTTACTATATTTTGAAAGACGCAAATGTAAATATTGCATATTTTTATATTAGAATACGATATTTTATAAATAATATTTGTCAACTTTAAATTACTAAAAAAACTACTTAATTTAAATGTATACAATATTACAGAATACGTCTATATTTTAATTTGTATACAATAAATAAACATTATATAATAAAACAATGTGAATAGTAAATAGAAAATTAAGTCAACAAAACTAATAACAAGGCAGGATGAATGCAACATAAATATATCATATATTTATAAGTGTATATTACGCATACATGTAAACTATCCCATCTAACAGTAAGAGCAGCATAATAGCAGCATAACAGCATATGCTAGAGCCTCAAATGTTTACATTGTGCTATTATGCTGCTATTAAATGTATATTATACTGCTATTATGCTGCTATTAATAGGTCATGCTATTATGCTGCTGTTATGCTGCTATTATGCTAATATTATGCTGCTATTAATTTTAAAAGTATATTATGGTGCTATTATAATAATAGCAGCATAATAGCAGCATAATATACTTTTAAAATTAATAGCAACATAATATTAGCATAATGGCAGCATAATAGCAGCATAACAGCACAATGTAAAAATATTAGGCTCTAGCATATGCTGTTATGCTGCTATTATGCTGCTCTTACTGTTTGCTGGGATAGTTTATAATATTATATATATAATATTTTATGTTGATATAACTTCACGAATGGCCGTGTAAAGAGTTCGGTAACATGTCGAAGCCTACTTTCATGTAAACATCACAACTCGTACACGTGTTCATAAACGTAATGTGTCGTTATGTAATAGTTGCGTAATGTGTCGTTATGTAATAGTTACGTAATGTGTTGTGTTCGCTTATCACGAGTGTAATGATGACTCAGTCGGCATTACACATCGAGGGCTCTTCTTATGACATACACTCACCGTATGCACACACATATATACAATAATATATATATGCATGACTATTAGTTTTATGGAAATAACAGTAAGTATATACATATATATATACACATATATTATACTATAGTATACTATATTATACTATAGTATAGTATATATAGTATATATACTAGATTTCTCAATTAAAAAATAGTGCATAGTGTATGTAAATCTATCATGTCTAAATCAACAGACGGTCTGATATGTACCGTGGTCTACAAATAGATGTTGAAGGCAGTAGCAAGAGAGGCCGCCCAAAAAGAACTGTACGGATGGCATATTGGACTGGTGTAATCTCCCCTTGCGCGATCTCCTAAATAAGGTTGCTGACCGTGAAGAATGGAGGAAGTTGTGTTCGTCCTTATCATATTCATCCCCTACAACGACAGCTTCACGTTACTAGTAACTAAGTAAGTAAGTAACTAAGTAAGTAAGTAACTAAGTAAGTAAGTAATTAGTAACTAAGTAACTATAGTTACACTTATAAGTGTAATACTCATGTTCCCTATAAGTCAGGTGATTGTAAAGACATAATTGACGAGTTCAATAATACACTTATTAACATAAACATACTAATTCTATAATATATCAATCATTATAATTAAGAGTACACTACAAGGTTAGTCTAATAATATTACTATCACCAAACCTTAACAAACGTTACACTAAGTAAATAAGTAACTAAGTAACTAAGCAGCTAAGTAATTAGTAATTAACATACGAAGGCATGGCTTATATATTTCCATTTTAATTATAATATCACAATAAGCACAACATTAATTAAATAATGTTCAATCGCCAGTCAATTAATATATTCCACGTAATGAGATCCGATATAGAACGACTGCTTCATAACAATGGTATAGTATCGATGTGTACATACCTACTTATGTGTATTATTACCGGTGAAATTGTCCATATAAGGAATACTAATAAGTATATACACTCCCTATAAGGAGTTTATATATATGAAACTTTCTATAGAAATATTACCAGGTAATTAAGTCGTTTCTTATGAATACCATTGTCTATGCTACAGATAATATACAAGTTCTGAATGCTTATATTGAAGGTGTTATAACGATGCTGGACGTATATGCAATACCTATAGGTATTATATCCAATTCTGATTATTGTAATAATTAGTATTCCATTCCTTATCCATGTCAACAATATTGCGATAATAGAATATAAATATATCTAGAATATATTAGTATATATATACAATTATACTATTAATCAGGTTTATATTAATATTTATTGTTGTTTACAAATTGTATTTCATATTAATAGAGTATTGAATTCGTGTAATATAATATTTTATTATTTTTAAAAGAAGTTTTTTTATATATATTTATATAAGATTTATATGAACCTATATAATATTTGTATTTTAATCAAAGTTATTATTTTATGATGACAACATATATGAACAAATTATTATAGTTATATAAATGTATTATGATAGAGTCCCTTTCAGGGGTCACTTTAAAATCCATCTGCATTTATATAACTATTACATACGCAATGAAAATGATTTCATTTGATTATATTGTTAAATGGGTGTATAACACCTTATATGGTATATACACATATCCTTAGAGAGATTCACTCCCAATGAATTATATGTTCACTATATTAATCATATCGCATATAATAAATATATAAACTATATACTATATTATATAACATTGTATATTTGTATGAAATCTCTACTAACATATAACGCGTATATTTTCTATGGTATTATGATATAATTTAAGATACATGTAATTATATGTATATATTATTACATTCATTATTACATACAATGTCCTTATGTAGACTAAGTTATCCTTATTACAGATATCGATTATTTTCAATTTTCTGTGGAAGATATGTTATTTAGGTGAACTCATTATGCAAATAGAATAAAATGGCGTGACGATGCCCTAATATTGTTATAAGGTCGCGATAGTAGTAGTAGTAGTAGTAGTAGTAGTAGTAGTAGTAGTAGTAGTAGTAGTAGTAGTAGTAGTAGTAGTAGTAGTAGTAGTAGTAGTAGTAGTAGTAGTAGTAGTAGTAGTAGTAGTAGTAGTAAAAGTAGTAGTAGTAGTAGTAGTAGTAGTTGTAGTAGTAGTAGTAGTAGTAGTAGTAGTAGTAGTAGTAGTAGTAGTAGTAGTAGTAGTAGTAGTAGTAGTAGTAGTAGTAGTAGTAGTAGTAGTAGTAGTAGTAGTAGTAGTAGTAGTAGTAGTAGTAGTAGTAGTAGTAGTAGTAGTAGTAGTAGTAGTAGTAGTAGTAGTAGTAGTAGTAGTAGTAGTAGTAGTAGTAGTAGTAGTAGTAGTAGTAGTAGTAGTAGTAGTAGTAGTAGTAGTAGTAGTAGTAGTAGTAGTAGTAGTAGTAGTAGTAGTAGTAGTAGTAGTAGTAGTAGTAGTAGTAGTAGTAGTAGTAGTAGTAGTAGTAGTAGTAGTAGTAGTAGTAGTAGTAGTAGTAGTAGTAGTAGTAGTAGTAGTAGTAGTAGTAGTAGTAGTAGTAGTAGTAGTAGTAGTAGTAGTAGTAGTAGTAGTAGTAGTAGTAGTAGTAGTAGTAGTAGTAGTAGTAGTAGTAGTAGTAGTAGTAGTAGTAGTAGTAGTAGTAGTAGTAGTAGTAGTAGTAGTAGTAGTAGTAGTAGTAGTAGTAGTAGTAGTAGTAGTAGTAGTAGTAGTAGTAGTAGTAGTAGTAGTAGTAGTAGTAGTAGTAGTAGTAGTAGTAGTAGTAGTAGTAGTAGTAGTAGTAGTAGTAGTAGTAGTAGTAGTAGTAGTAGTAGTAGTAGTAGTAGTAGTAGTAGTAGTAGTAGTAGTAGTAGTAGTAGTAGTAGTAGTAGTAGTAGTAGTAGTAGTAGTAGTAGTAGTAGTAGTAGTAGTAGTAGTAGTAGTAGTAGTAGTAGTAGTAGTAGTTGTAGTAGTAGTAGTAGTAGTAGTAGTAGTAGTAGTAAATAGTAAATAGTAAATAGTTTATTATACACTGCATTAATGTTTTATAAACATTCTTAGAGTGTGAACGAATAAATTAAACAGAACAAATATTACTAATTGTTTTTAGCATTTAAAAACATAACATGATAAATATATACATACATATATGTGTATATAAATATATAAACGTATATAAATAAATATACACAAATATACAGATACATACAATACTTTCGTATATGTTATAAACTTTAGAATATTATTATACAATTATTACAATCAATAGTTATTTAATATATAACGATGTAAATGTTTCTTGAACGTATAATGGTTAATCATATTCTTAATGTTGGATGGAAGTTTGTTCCAAAGGTAAGGGGCATACCACCGATAAGATAGCTCGCCATATATTGAAGAATTAATTTTAGGTAGTTCAAGGTTAATTGTAGAATTAGATCTCAATTGCGAGTTATTAATAGATAACTGTAGCATATTATATATATACATAGGTTTCTTAAATACTATAGCTTTATGCGTTATAGTGAGTATTTTATATATAATAGATTGCTTAGTATTATGCCAATTGATTTTAGAACGAAGTTCAGAAATACTTGTAGAATAATCAGTATAAGGAATTTTAAATATAATTCGAATGCACCTATTTATAATGGAATCACATTTTTTTAGTAATGTAGTATTAATTTTATAAAGAAAAGAGTTGCAGTAATTTAGTTTAGAAATAATTAGTGAAGTAGATAATATTTTAGCTGTATTTAGTGAAATGAAAGGGCGAATTTTTTTTAAATTGTAAACATTATATGATGCAGACTTAAGTATATCTTTTACATGTATTTCAGTCGATAGATCTTGTGAAATAGTTATTCCAAGATACTTTGTACTAGTAATAGGAGTAATATTATCTGTACCGATATAGATATTTGGAAATGCAGTGCGAGTTCTAGAAATATTAATTAGTTTAGTTTTATTTGAATTTATTAGTAAGTTATTATTAGTAAGCCAGTTAGTAGTAGAATTAATACAGTCTTGAAAATAATTATTTTGTGTAGAGTTAGTTGCAAATGTGTGTAATACAATATCATCTGCATATATATTATATTTTAGTAAAGTATATGATTGGAGTAATTTTGATAAAGGTCGTAGATATATAGAAAATAGAATTGGAGAAAGGACAGAACCTTGTGGGACACCGAAATTTAGTGGATAGGGTTGAGAAAATGAAGAATTAATTTTAACAGAGTATGTTCTAGTAGTAATGAAAGATTTAAACCAATTGAAAGCAGTTCCAGTAATACCAATATTGGAAAGTCTAGATAGTAATATAGTAAAGTCAATGGTATCAAATGCAGCAGTCATATCAATAAATAATAATTGCAAAGATTTGTGGTTGTCAAGTGAATGGTGAAGGCTATCAGTAAGTGCAATAATGGAAGTTTCAGTACTATGATGTTTACGGTATGCACTCTGGTAATTATCAAATAAATCATTATAGTCAAGATAAGATATGAGCTGTTTATAGATAACTTTTTCTAGAATCTTTGAGAGTAATGGTAATTGAGTTAGAGGTCGATAATTAGATAAAATAGAATCATCTAAAGATGCATTTTTTAAAATGGGAGTTATTATAGCATGTGTTAATTCAGGTGGTATAATGCCAGTAGTTAGTGAAATATTAATAATTTTATGATATAGAGGTGTTAAAGTGTTAATAATTTTTTTAGTAATAGAGAGAGGTAATGGATCATTTGGTGAAGTACATTTGGCGGTAATTATCAAATTATATATTTCAGTATGTGTTGGAGTTATGAAATTATTAAAATTATTATTGGGAAATGAACATGTATCAAAACAATTTATATTGATAGATTTATTTACAGATTTACTTTTCGAGATATTATCACATATGTTGGAAATTTTATTATCAAAGAAATTTGAGAATTTATTAACTAGTAGATTATTTTTTTGAGGAGGAAAAGTTTTTCTTTTGTTCCTTCCCATTAATTGATTAGTAAGTTTAAAAAGTTTTTTAGAATCATTTTTATATAAATTAATTTTATCATTATAGTACATTGTTTTTTGAGATTTCATTTGTTTACGGTATTGAGATCTAGCAAATAAGAAATTATCATGATTAATTGTATTTTTATTTTTATTATATATTTTGTTTAATATGTTAGTATTTTTTTTATAAGTATGACATATATGATTAAACCATGGTGTTATAGAGTATATTTTAATTGTTCGGTTATTAAGTGGTGCATATGTGTCTAGAAGATTAGAAAGTGTATTATTAAGTGCAGTTATAGTAAAATTATTTATGTCAGGATTAGATAGAATATCAAGAGAAAATTTAGTTAAGTCTATATTACGTAAATGTCGATAGGATAATAATTTAGAACTTATATATTTTTTTATATTTAATGTACATTTAATAGCATAATGATCAGTTAATAGTGTAGAATTAGTTGGTTGTTTAGCTAATAGAATAGAATTATTATGAGTAAAAATAAGATCGAGTACATTTCCAGAAATATGTGTAATTTCAGTAACATGTTGAGATAAACATAATTCATTACAGATATCTTTGAATTTATTATGGGGATATGATGTAGAATTAAAATGAAAATTAAAGTCACTAAGAATTATAAGGAAAGGGCTAATGTGTTGATGTATTAGATCCGAAAATTCTTTAAAAAATATTATATGGTTATTATTTGGAGGTCTATATATAGTGAGAACAGTTATTATTTGAGATTGGGATGTTTTAAATTTTACAAGAAGTACATCACATAGAGTCATATTAATTCGAATTTGAGAAAGTATAGTATAGTTATTATTTAAAAGTAAAGCAACACCACCACCATTTCTACCATCACATCTAGGACTATGTATAAAATTAAAATGTAATGGTTCAAAATAAGAAGGAGTAACATCATCTAATATATGGAGCCAAGTTTCTGTGAGTGCTATTATTGATGATTTAGATTCTATTATATATTGTGTGATGATATCAATATTAGCAACTAGTGACCGACAATTAATGAGGGAAGTAATGTTTTCATTGCTACATACCGATAGTCAATTAGATTTATTATTTGATTTATTTTTGATTGATGTTATATATGTATCGTATGATTTACTCCATGTGTTCAATTCATTTATGGACGGTAAATATGGAGAACAGTTCCAATCAAGTTTATTTGTATCATTATATGGTCTTAGTTCATAAGTATTAGTTTTTAAATTTAATGTACATTTATAGTTTAAAATTAGCTTAGATTTAATAGCATGATAAAATATATTACCATTTCTTCTAACATCAGCGGATAAATTGTCATGAATAAATAATTTATTAAATTTATTATCTAAAGTTTTAATAGTCGAGTTAAGATTTAAAAATTCTGATTTTGCAAACACAGTAGTGAAATTAATTATACATACTTTATTATTAAAGTGTACTTTAGAAATGGTATTTAAATCAATGTTTAATATTTTAATAAATCGTTAATGTAGTTAGTATTTAGATTACTACTGTCAATTTGTTTAATAATGGCCGAAAATAAAGGAATATTTAATGCATCCCTATTATAAACAACAGCATTCGAACTACTTATATTTCTACTTGTCACATTAGCATAGGTTATGGTGTTATCGTTTTCTAAGCAGGTTTTGGCATTATCATTATTTACAGTGTTGTTAGATAATGAAGAGCTTATGCTACTTTTTAATTCATTAATTATATTAGTATGGCTGGATAGTAAAATAGCAATATTATTAATTTTATCTTCAATAGATGGCGAGGCACTTACCGGTGATGGTTCACTATTACGGCATTGTAGGCACGTGTATAAGAAGCAGGGCGAGTTCATCAATGCTATTGATATCTTAGATGGAACTTTGTTGCTCCATGCACAGTTAATTTCGTTTGCGTTAAACAGACATGCGTAGTGAATAAGTAGACCGCATTTACATTCTAGGAAACCATCTGGAGAGGTGATATCGCTTGTTTCCAGAGACATCTTACATTCATAGCAGGAACTCATCTGTTTTATTAGATTATCAGGCAGAAACACAGAATACACCGATTACGTAGACGGTAGTCTAACCTCCTTCGAGTAGTAGGCAGAACCGACTACCTATTGAGCATAATCCCACGGGAGATCCACGGGAGATGATTATAGTCGGATATAATCGTAGTTTAATTAATTAGATAGCATATTATAACAATGTATAAAAGTTATTATAATAAATCTAATGTAAAAATATTACATGTAAAATGCAAAATTCTGATGTAATATTAAACAATAGAAATTTAGACAATAGAAAAACACGACCGTTCGCTATGAGAGACAGTGATCGAAATGGTAGTAGTAGTAGTAGTAGTAGTAGTAGTATTAGTAGTAGTAGTAGTAGTAGTAGTAGTAGTAGTAGTAGTAGTAGTAGTAGTAGTAGTAGTAGTAGTAGTAGTAGTAGTAGTAGTAGTAGTAGTAGTAGTAGTAGTAGTAGTAGTAGTAGTAGTAGTAGTAGTAGTAGTAGTAGTAGTAGTAGTAGTAGTAGTAGTAGTAGTAGTAGTAGTAGTAGTAGTAGTAGTAGTAGTAGTAGTAGTAGTAGTAGTAGTAGTAGTAGTAGTAGTAGTAGTAGTAGTAGTAGTAGTAGTAGTAGTAGTAGTAGTAGTAGTAGTAGTAGTAGTAGTAGTAGTAGTAGTAGTAGTAGTAGTAGTAGTAGTAGTAGTAGTAGTAGTAGTAGTAGTAGTAGTAGTAGTAGTAGTAGTAGTAGTAGTAGTAGTAGTAGTAGTAGTAGTAGTAGTAGTAGTAGTAGTAGTAGTAGTAGTAGTAGTAGTAGTAGTAGTAGTAGTAGTAGTAGTAGTAGTAGTAGTAGTAGTAGTAGTAGTAGTAGTAGTAGTAGTAGTAGTAGTAGTAGTAGTAGTAGTAGTAGTAGTAGTAGTAGTAGTAGTAGTAGTAGTAGTAGTAGTAGTAGTAGTAGTAGTAGTAGTAGTAGTAGTAGTAGTAGTAGTAGTAGTAGTAGTAGTAGTAGTAGTAGTAGTAGTAGTAGTAGTAGTAGTAGTAGTAGTAGTAGTAGTAGTAGTAGTAGTAGTAGTAGTAGTAGTAGTAGTAGTAGTAGTAGTAGTAGTAGTAGTAGTAGTAGTAGTAGTAGTAGTAGTAGTAGTAGTAGTAGTAGTAGTAGTAGTAGTAGTAGTAGTAGTAGTAGTAGTAGTAGTAGTAGTAGTAGTAGTAGTAGGCGACATCTGGCGGTTGAGATCATTAACTAATCACCGTTTCACATCTGACGTAGAGCATTAGTTGATTATCTTTATGAAATATGTGGATTATGACTTCATAATTACAACTTATTACACATTTCACGGTGAATACATGCATTACATTAATATACTACCAATAATATATACGTTATATTATATGATATAAATATATGTGTATAATATATATATAACAAATTACATTCATATACGATTAATAATATATATGTTATATATTATGATATAAATATATGTATACATTTTATATAATATAATATATATATTTATATTTATACTATACAATATATAATGTAATACTTGTAGTTTTCATATTTCATACCTAATATTAATGTATATACATGTATATATATTTGACGATATAAGATGTAATAATTGTTGTCATATTTCATGCCTAATATTAATGCAATAAAACCTCACGTCCATCTGTCATCGCGGCCAACACCGCTCTGGTCATTTCAGACTACTGGACAACTGTCGTTAATCTTTCACAGGGGTCAATATTCAATGAATATTATTCATTCTCCCTGACCCGCCCCTCTCTATATATATATAGTAATAGATCGTAATGTTTATAGTATATATATATATATAAACAATATTGGTTTGACAACTTGTGGCAATACGTATGACCTTCAATACCTATAGGTAATAATTGCTGATCTTTTGAACTTATGGAATTATCCACACTTGTGTACTTCATGCATAATTAAATATTTTATAATAATGAATTATATTGTTGGTACGTTATTATAGAATATTTAGACACGAGTATTACATATGTTATATATATAGAAAAATAAGTTTTATTTTAGAAAAACAAATAATACATAAATAAATAAACGCTAACATAATATATATGTAGAAAATAATAGGATGGTTAGATTGTAAAACGTGAACAAAAATAATATAAAATAAAAATATACGAATATTAACATTAACAATTTCTATTAATTACTAATTAACATGTTAACGTGACCAATAATAACATCTTTTTTTTCCTGCGAAACGTTTTATGGCTGGATTTATTAGTATACGATATTAAAAAATAGGGTACAGCGAGTGTCTTTTTGGGGTGTATGTAGTGTCACTATAGCCGTACCCTAATTAGGATACAATTTGAAAAAATACGATGATTACCATAAAAATGATCAAATTGTACCCTAAAGAATATTAGCTGGTTGTACCCTAATTATATGATACAGTGTACCCTAATGCAATTGTATGATATGTACCTTAATTGTATTGCATGATATGTAAATTCAATGATCACGTACCCTAATAGTTAACATAGCTGCACCCAAATAAATACATAGAGTGTACCCTTTTGCATTAAACAGTCATGTACCCTAATATTTAACATATATATATGTACCCTAATAAATATACGAATATATATTGTACCCTATAGGTGTACTCACTATAGTGAGTTTAAAGGTTCCTAAATAGGGTACACGGTATTCAAAAAAATCTCAAAATTAACTTACTATTACGTAATTGTATTGTTTTACAAACTAGGACATATATTTGAATTTTGTGAGTTTTATTCGTATTTTATCGTTATGGATCAATATAATAATGAGTCATTTTCTTAAATACTATATTCTTCTAATAGATAACATTAATATATTGAAAATATGATCCATAATATCCCTAATTATAATATTAGATCTAAGATAATTAATTTAAACAATAAAATAAAATGTATATTATAAAATTCTAAAAAATTAAGTTACTTTGTTTATTTATTAAAATTATAAAGATATATATTTTTGTAATCGATAATACTTGTTCGCTTAAATATAACATCATGATATGAGGTAGAAAAAAATCTTAAAATTTGTAAAGGTACTAACTTCACAGAAAAAATGGTCATTTATTAATAATGTTTACAAAATTAAAGAAATTACATATTAGTTATTATTACTAAGTCAAATTATTATATATAATGATATTATGATATATTATATATAATGAATTTATATAACGTTATACAATATGAAGGTATCATATATATATATATATATATATATATATATATATATATATATATATATATATATGATGAAATAATTCATAAATTAAAAAAAATACTAGAAATAAAATTATTTTTGTTATGCATTTGATATTATTCATAGAAATACATTCTGAACATGTCATGAATGTATCTTAATTATAATGTGAAAAATATTCATATGTATAGTTTAAAATATATATTTATGTTTTTGTGTTGTATTTTCCACTCCATTCCCGTGTTAAATGTTTTTAGGAAGACGTTAGCCAAATATTGATCCAAATTAAAAAAATTGTGTATTCTCAATACACAATGTATATTACACATGTACACCATTTGAAGGTCGAATCCATAATCAACAATATGTTTAAAATAACTTTTAATGAACGTGTCACTATATCATTGTTATATCTATTTTTAACAATTAATTATGATATTGAAATTGATTGTAAAACGGATTAATACAAATACAATACGATGTTAATTGCGTACATTGTAATACATATTTCAGATTTCATATAATGGGTAATTAGGTTTTATATTGTAAATGAATGTAAATGATGATGGTGATATTCGGTTTAAGCAGTAAAATAGGGTCATTAGGTCACCCTTTCGCTCGTGCGGTAAGACACATAATAATATAATAATAATACGATTTAATAATAATATACTTTTAACACGGAAAAAAATAATAAGTGATATAAATATATATATATATATATATATATATATATATATTACTATAGAGGAGAGTTATATACTACAGAGTCTGTAGTACTGACTGCAAACTGCATTGATATAGTTGAGTGTTATATATTGCATTGATATAGTGGATTAGTAAATACATTTATTTTATCACTGCATTGATATAGTGGAGTAGTAAATAAATTTATATTATCACTACAATATTCAATAATATATATTTATGAATACGTACATATTGTAATATATATATTATTTTTATACATATATGTATTAAATATAACCAACTTTATAACAAATTTGTCGAAGCATTAGAAATATTTAGTATAACTTTAAATGAGATATAACATTACAGAACCATTATATTTGGGAATATAATAAGGGATGGGCTATAATAGCTTGTATGCATACAGTACGTGGGAAATATTAAGCATTCGATAGTTTTTTTAATTTAATAAAATAAATAAGTAACAAATATAAATACGCAAATTTTCATAAATAAATATTTTAGATTTTAAACTATTGATTATAAATACGTAGGTACATGCATATAATACGTGTATCAATATATTAATATATATTGTCATTAATTAATTTACAAATTATTTAAATCGTATATTCTATATTTGTATACGGCCTTTATTATTAAATATATCGTGTAGACGATAGTATGTAATAACGTGAAGTTATTTATTGTTAATTGTTAACAATTCATTAATTAAAATATATTTAAAATATAACTATCAATATTTATCTCATAAGATGTACTGTTTAATTAAAATAGAATCATTTATCGATAACATTAGAATCCTACGTCGTCTGTGTATAATTATATACTGTATAGTATACACTACTTCTATACACAAGCACAATAGACTCTAATCATATTTAATCATATTTAATGAATTGACCAGCGCATTGTTGTGTGTTCATGTGTGTGTATATGGGTGTGACTAAGTAGACTTTTAATTACGCGTGCGTTTACTAATTAATAGAGTGCACTGGCCAAACACTGCTGCCAGCTACAGATCGTAATCATCGAACGAGATCGGGATTGATAACGCCCGCCGCCCCTTAATCCGATAAGAGGGCGCTGGAACCGACGCATGCGTCGGTGCACCGACTTCTACAGAACGAGTGATCAGATGTTCAGTTTTCATTAATAGTAGTGGTAATAGTAGTGGTCAGTGTAGTGGCCAGTGTAGTGGTCAGTGTAGTGGTCATAGTAGTGGGCATAGTAGTGGGCATCGTAGTGGTCGAAGTTCTGTAGGCGGTGGTTACAACCCGCGGCGTCCCATCGGCGAATCGATAACCTGTCTATGACGTCATCGCGTACCCTACACCCCCTTCGCGCACCATCCTCCTCGTTCAATGCGGGACTAGATCGTAGAGCTAGAGAGAACTAGAGTAGTAAACAAGATGTCTAACATTGGGAAAGCGTCTATCTAATTTGGTCAACGCAAAATTTCGGATTTGATCTTTTGATTTTTATTTGTATAGCTAGAATAAAATTATTAACACAATTGAAAAGAGGATAAAAAAGTAATATAAGTTTCACATTTTACTTTTTTGATATAATTAATAATAAAAAAGTTACGATCAAAAGAATATTATATTTTAATATTTGGTTACCGCGAGATGGCTGATTTTTTGTTTCCGCTTTCCGCATCGGCTTACGCTGCCAGGCATCGAGTGCATTACCACCACTCTATTACCTCTCTCTAGCTCTATGGACTAGATACATCTTGTTCATCGCCACCGCAGTATGATACACGCGTACCGGTGACCGAAAGTGATGTATTCGATGCTACGAGGTGGGGTGTGAATATCGGGCATTAATGTTCATTTCGCGCCGTTATGTGAACCTTTTGAATGATTTGAAAGTGGGAGGTATAACAAAAGGCACATTCCAACAATTATTATATCATTTTCAATAAGAAACGCAATCAATAACACACGCGCACTGCTGATGTAGCACGAATAAATAGGAGTATGCTATAATTTATATGAACAATTCCGTTTTGTGGGCATACATTTAAAAGCGATACGAACAGTAAAATAATAGTAAGGTCAATTGGAAATCGTAATTGAAAATCGTACACAAAATACCCCTGACAATGGAATGTTGCCCACTGTGGAATTCAAAGTGAACATACTGTGCCGTATTGTGTTGGTCAGATGGTGTTGGTCAGACAACCATTACAATACTAAAGAGTATACGTATATAGTATGCCTATATATAGTATGCCTATATATAGTATGCTTATATGCTTAACGAATACGAACGCATTTCACACACCCACACTCGCTTATGTTTCATACTTCGAAGTTAACTTCTTATATGGTTAACAAGTGTATTATGTTTATGGTTATATAATATGGTTGTGAATGAATATATATATATATATATATATATATATATATATATACAGTCACATTGTAAATGTGTTTATTGTTGTGTAAAATGTTGACATATTTACGGAGTTAGTCGCCTACATTCTTAACTACGATAAGGGTACACGTCACGTGACAACGGGGTTCTTTTGACGAGTCACGTGACCGTGACATTTGACATCTAGAGGTCATCTCCACGAGGTCATCGACACGGTATGTAAATATGTACATTAATGAACTAAATTTAGTTTATAAAAACATTGTTTACTCTAGAATACATTCATATATATATATATATATATATATATATGCGGATCAACAACACAAACTTGACCTACTATAAATGTTGTTAAGAATAACAGTCTTGAACAGATTAATTACGCCTGTTTAATTATATTACGTCAGACGAGCTCGGTCAATGTCCGCCTTCTAATATCGTATGCGGATGTTACGATAACAAATGTATTACGTCATTTATGTAATTAACAACCGGAAATTACGTAATAAACTGTCGCGTTTGCGCAAAGTTGTCAGTCGTAGTATAAAGAAATGCTTACATAGTTAATTAATATGTATGAATCATCCGACCTACATCAATAGTGGCGGGTATTACTGTAGAATGGGTAGCGTTAGCTACAGTAACCTATTTCAGGGGTGTACGATAAGAATAAGGTCGATATCCCACCTCCTTCAATATTCATCTTAATATTCATCATATCTCTCCTCTGCCTCGGCAAATGTCCTTATATTATTTATAGATTATTATTCCCCTTTTATGATTGTGTGTTTTTACCACGTACTATTTGTTATATTTTATAATTTCGTGTCCTACTACTTTTATTCATTATTCGTGCACCTACAAACTTTTTTAGGTAGAACTTATACATTTATAATGATGCCTATAAGCTTATAAGACTATACGACGTATAATTTTAGGCATCCTCATGTGACCACTTGTCTGGGTGGTTCAGTTGGTTAAGGCGTCAGACACCTAAGCAGTATTACACGGGTTCATTAAAATATTACTTAAAATAATATTTAGATGTTATCTTATATAATTGTGTATAAATAAATGGTCGGCTCTCGTTAAAAACATGGATGTCTTAACATGAGAATGGCTTCGAAGGGGAATTAGAGCCATATGGTTATAAGTGAAAACTTCACCTAAGTTCTTGGATGAGATGAAAAAACTCCACCAAAATGAAATAACAACAATAACACTCTACATTTCAATAGATACCATTGTTTATAAACACGAACATGTTTTTTTCTAGCATATTTATATATTACGCCTAATAATAATGATTTATTAGAAGTTTGTTTTGCTTATAATGATATAATATATATATATATATATACAAATAAAATGACGCAATAACCTGTTCCTTCGAAATGACTTCAAATTATGATGTAACTCTTTCTATTTTTTTCGACTATGGGACTAGTTTTTCAGAAATATATTAGTTTTAACAACAATTTAAGTGTTCTTCTCAACCGGGTGTATTCCTAGCTCAGTACACTGCACTGAATGCGAACACGGTTATAAATAGACCCAGTTTTAGTCATTATACAATTTAAAATTAAATGTTACTTACACTAGCTCTTTACATAAATATAACATGAGCTTGAAATTAATATAACATGTAATTGAATAATATCTATTTTACTTTTATACTATAAATAAATAATTAATACAATGAAATATGTATACATTTTATTGTATATATACAATAAAATAAAGTTATATAATAAGAAAAAAGTACTTGCACAATTTCGGTAGCATAAGAACTTGTAATGTAACTTCTAACAGATCTGTTCTAATAAAATCCCAGGTGCCAGTTGATCGGAGACATATATTATTCCTATGATATACCTGTAGTATAATACCGATACTTTTACTTACTGCTCGGTAATACTATGCATTTACGTTTAAGTAACCTTTGACCTCTGTAGGTATAAGAAATATAATCGCATAATTACTCGTCGTGAGTGCGTTCTTTGTTAGGAGGTTAAAGATTGCGATCTGTATTCGGGTGTGTTATGACGTCACGCTTATGCCGTCAACACACACACTCACACACACACACACGCACACACACACCATATGTCAACAATACACCGATGTAAGGTATACCTCGTGTATATACTAGCTGTGTTATCATATCCGTATGCCTTTACCTATACAACGCGCGTTGTATTGTGTTCTACTCGAGAATGCCCTATATTTGTAATGCAGATAAGAAGTTTGTGTGTATACGCGAGTTGATACGGTAACCGGGCTGCTAATGTTGACATAGCATAACATGTATTCATTAGCATAACACTGTATACAGTATATATATATATATATATATATATATGTGTATATATTCGGCATTCTTTTCACATACATCTCATATTTAAACAAAACTAAACAAGCTGACCTTTACATACCCTTCATAGCAGCCGTGTTGTGTTATGTTGGTATCGTTAACTAGACCACCGCTGTAACTATGACATACCGTACCTGATCGAGTAGGGTTGTTATCCAGAACCATTTGAACAATATCTCCCGTATATCTCTCCCCATCATCGCAGATCTCACTTCATCCAGATTTAGTCCAACATCTTTCTTTAATTGATCGATATAGTTTCTTCTCGGATGACCTAATCATGGGCGTCCAATGGGCGGTACCCATCCGTGAAAGAATGATGGAATTTAACCTATTTACTAATCGGATATACTACATATCCTACTTACATCTCTGGCCTTAGCTTTGTTATGTATCTCTCCGTTATTACTAATAAACCACACGCCTCCTATGCAAATACTATTTCACATGCGTCTTCAAACAATCATGGAACTCCTTTCCTCTATCTACTATATCAATTATAGCATATTATGTAATGTTTGTTAAGGGGATATAACCCGCTACTAGATTTTCCATCAACTTTCCGTACATGTTGCAACTTTACAACCATTTTCTATCAAGTTGTAGTGGGATACCCCTTATAAAGTTATTATATTTCAGGCAAGTTGCCGGAAAGTAAGGGGGATTCGCACTAAAATTGTAGTTAACTTGATAGAAAATCGTTATAAAGTTAATATATTTCCGGCAAATATACTCGTAGTGTATAACCCCTTTATGTAATGAAAATACATAATATAAATGCCGAATTATGAATTTTGAATATATACGTATACTTATATATAGATATATATATTTATGAGTATTTATATATATATATATATATACATAATTACATAGGCATATATTCCTATATAATTAATCACATGCGTTATTAAATGTTCACTCTCCGATAATAATAATAATAATAATATCGGTAGTAATAGCTATGCTATCCGTAGTGGTTGTAGCTGTAGCTGTAGTCGTAGCTGTAGTCGTAGCTGTTGTCGTAGCTGTTGTCGCAGTATTAATGAGGGTACTATCTCGATTTATTGAATATTCAACGTATAATTAAATCTTGCTCTCTCTCTCTCTCTCTCGCTCTCTCTCTCGCTCTCTCTCGACACGCAATATCGTCCTCGTCGTACACACACGTGTGATTAGCAATTATAAACGCGACGCTATGTGGCGCTAGGTGGTGATACGTTCGCTGGGATCTCATTAGTCGCGGCTGCGTATTAAAGAAGAAGAGGAGGTGAGCACCGGGTCACGTGATCAATAATCGACGGTCACGTGACGACTATCGCACGTGATGCGTAATCGTAGCGAGATGGGGCCACAATTATTGAGAGAACAGAAGAGCAGAGTGAAAGCGACGAGTAACACAAATCGCCAGTGTGGCACCATCTCGAATCGATTGTATTACGAGTGATATTCGTTACCTAGGTTACCTAGATATTCATCGCCTAATGTCGCAGATGTTAAATACTCATTTTAATAATCGAACAAAATATACCTTGTTAAGATCGATATATTATTGAGGGAATTATTACATAAGATGCTTGCATTATGTACTAATTTATATATATATATATATATATATATATATATATATAAAGTATGTTGTAATAAAAAAATAAAACAATACCGCACGAACACAACATAACAAATCATTATAATAGTAAGTAATCGATTCACGAACCGGAACAACTAAAACCGACAAGCCTTCAATACACACGTGAGAGAATCACGTGACTATAGTAACACATACACACAATGATTACAATATCAACTACTAGGTCGGAGATGTTAATACTCGATTGCGAACGAGTAACCATTGTTATTATACACCTCGAATTCTCGATATATATATATATATATATATATATATATATATATATATATTGTGTTATAATAACTAGTTGGAAATATTATAATTGTATTATATATATATATATTATATATATATATATATATATATATATATATATATATATATATAATACATACTTGATGATAAATATATACGGTTTACTAGGCACTAAAATACGGTCGTGTATGCCCCTTCGCTCGATCACGAAGATAATAACAATAAGATAATAATAATACTATAATAATTAGATAATAATAATACGTTGAACATATAACGAGACAACATTGACGAATACAGAAATAATAAGTTGGATTATTTAGTGATTAGGGGTAGAGAGAAAAGAAGATGTACGATGTATAAGTATTTTGTGGGATCTAATAGATCGGATGGTAGGAGGAAAGAATAACATAGAGTAGGATAGAAATTATTGGGGATAAGGATAGGAGGTTATATTGTACGTTTTTGTATTAGATCAGAGATATAGCTATACACTATAGGGTCGAACGAATTATTTTTTAAGAATATATGTATTTATGGAGTATATATAACACGTAGTTTAAACACGATGGAAGGGTATATTATATATAACATATCGTATAGTAAACATTATGTAGTGTTAAGAGATATAAGTTTTATTTCTATAAATAGAATACCCGTGCGTTTCACGACTACTTGTTATGTAAACAGGTATTGCACTTTGGGCTCTATCGCTAATCGAAGAGGTCAGGCGGAGGTCAAGCGGAGGTCAACTTAAATACGCTCGTGTATTTATATGCGTATTCAATCAATAATAATTCACTTTCGTCAACAACGCTTGACGTATTGTAGAAGTGATTGATATTAAACCTTTTTTTATTTTAGCGGTGTGGGTGATAGCGCTTGATATCAACTATTGTCATTAAAGTTATAGTATGGAGGGAGTTAATGGAACAAGTTAAGTATCGAAATAGTCCTACAATAGATGTGAGTCGGGTTATAAGGATAGTATGATGAATATCGTTTCGACTACATCACAGTTAAAAACATCCGATTCCTATTTGCGTTATTATCGTTTCCCGAGTGTATTAATGAGAATCGGTTTTAAATCGCTTCCTAAAATTCTATTTTAGGAATCGGTTTATTTGAAACCGATTCTTAAATGGTTATAGGAATCGGTTTATTTGAAACTGATTCCTAAACTAATACTATAGGAATCGGTTTATATTAAACCGATTCCTAAACTAATACTATAGGAATCGGTTTATATTAAACCGATTCCTAAACTAATACTATAGGAATCGGTTTAACGTAAGTTGTTGATATAAGTTTGATCGTAAGTTTAGATGTAAAATATAATATTAAAATACATATTAGTATCGTAGCAAAGTATTAACTCATATATTATAATGTATTATATAAGTTCATTTAAGTTAGATTTAAAACTTAAATTCCATAATAGTAGTAGTAGTAGTAATAGTATTTATTTATACACAAAGATTAATATAATATTCTACAATGTGTTTTACTGTTTGTCGAACAGTTTACAGGTGTGGGGTCCCGGATGATTTAACGATCATCCGTAAAAATAATATAATAAAATAAAATAACATTCTTAAATATAATAATATAATAATAATATAATAACACGATTACATTTCAAAGAGGGTTAGATATGTGATATTTTAGTGGGGAACGTTTAAATAGCTCCTTGAGTTTATATTTGAAAGTGGTGATTGATATATCTTCTTTTCGTATGGATTGGGGAAGTTTATTCCAGAGAGTTGCACCTCTCCAGCTAAATCGTTTGTTACCGTACTTTCGTAGTCGTGTAGTCGGTATGTCAAGTCTATATGTTTGTCTCAGTTGTCTGTTAAATAATATAATACATTATAATATTTAATTCAATATCCAACTCCTATATTCAATATTGAGCAATTAGTTCAACATGATTACAATTGTATTATCAATATAATTATGATTAAAATTGTAATTCAATGTGTCACTTGAATGAGATTATGATAACTTAGAAAAATATATAAAAAGGATTACTTACATAATTTTAGTTTTTTAAATAATATTTTATTTATTAAAATCAGTATATTAACTTAAATATAAAATTAAAATAATAATTAATAATTAATTTGGATAGATAACAATTAAATCAATATATTAAAATAATTAAAATGTATAATATTTTATTCTTTCTATATTACAAAATTAATATTCCTATAATTTAAGAAATTCTTACATCAATAACTTAAACCGATTCTTAATAATTAGTTTAGGAATCGTTTTTAAAAACCGATTCTTAATAATTAGTTTATGAATCGTTTTTATCGATAATAATGCGATTCCTGCACGATAATGTTAGGAATCGATTTTATAAACCGTTTCCTAAACAAACTTTACAGGATTCTGTTTTCCAATTTTAATCCGATTCCTAAAATAAAATCGTCGTAGGAATCGGATTTTTTTAACTGTGATCTCCGTGGGTACCGAGTATGACGAGAATCAGTGTCCGAACCATAAAGGAATACATTAATATGTAACGTTGCGTGTAAATAATACTCTTTATTTATTGAATCACATACGCTAATTGCGAATGGAACCTTCGAGAAGAAATTAAAATAAAATAAATATATCTATACGTATAAGATATATTTAATTTTAGAATGTAGGTAACCGGAGGAACGTGCTAAGGCCTCCGATTATAAGCGACAATGGCTACGAAGTGCTAAGTAAACTTTTATGCCAACTCGTTCACTGTCTATAGAATAATAATAATCATTTATTGAATCACGAATACAAATAACGAATACAATTAGCGGATACAAATGGACCCCTCAAGAAGTCGTTGACTTATACATGTTATAAATAACTGTGAGGAGCTTAGGATAATACAAAACAAATATGTTACTTTTTGTCATGTGATTTTCTTTAAATATTTTTTGTAATGTGTATTAAGTTCTTGATAAACATGTTTATACACAAGTTTGTGCACGAGAGATAAAACAAGAACTAGCTCAAATTATCCCGAGGACATCTCGCTTACTATAGTAAAACCTATAGCTTTTGACTGTTTCACTGAGCCATTGACTCACGGTGAATACAATAGTAATGTATTAAGGGGAAATAAGTTAGTGTTATCTCTTTTGTCATATTATTGTTGGTTGCTTCGTCAATCAACTGCCAGTAAGTTTATCGCTATAACTATTAACGAATACCGCCACGTATACAATGTATACTGATTCCGGTTATAAATAACTATAAAATAGGGACAAACCTAAATAATGTACAGGGTGCATAATCGGATGAACTCCAGGGGTCGCTTGTTCCGAGAGAATACATTATTCTAGGAGTATCCTAGGACAATCCTTAACTATCTCCGTAATGATAACTATTGTCCGCGAATAAATCTAGGAGGATGTATGTCCTTAGAACATCTCGCCCTAGATTTGTAATACATAGAAATCAATGTGCTGATCAACATAAGAATTAAGCACGATAATAACATTGTAGATTATTTATCGGGCATTAATGCGAGCGACTTCGTTGAGGATTATATTGTCATTATCATGTGTATTAGGTTCACGCATGCGTTATGAGGTGTTCCGGTATATCTGGTACATGTGTTGTTATTATTAGGATGATAATATACGATAGTAGTATTATTAAATTACACAGAAAATAGTAATAACCGCATAATAGCAGCATAACAGAATATTTAATAGCCACAAATGTTTACATTATGTTATTATGCAACATTATGTTGCTATTAAATGTTTATTATACTGCTATTAATTTTGTTAATGCTATTATGCTGCTGTTATGCTGCTATTTAAAGTCTATTATGCTATTATTATGCTGCTATTAATTTTAAACGTATATTATACTGCTATTATGCGGCTATTACTGTCTTGTGGGTAGATACATCTGAGGTTATGTAAAGAGTGTGTCGTGCAGTAGGACGAGGAAGGGGTAGGAGTATTCCTACCGGAGTCAAAGTACGCCTGCCTGATGAACATTTAGTAATAGTAGTTTATATATATGTTCATTATGGTTGAGAGATGCACCCATAATTTAAATTGTTGATATATTCATTGATCGACAATTAACGATATCGGCTTTGATGAGGAATATGTCCTTCAGTAGCATACGTATACGCATATACGGGCATGTGTAGTATTTCCTATCCGTATTAATACATTAATACTATGTGTATACATTAATACTTTATGTATTCATAACAATTGTTATTCACGATGTTGGCAAGAACTTTGTTTGCGTAATATTGCGCGATATTAATATTAGTAAGATAACTGCATCTCGGAGGTGAATGGGTAAATATGTTGGATGGGGAAAGAGGATAGAACGGTAGAGTTTCGTACGGTGAGTTATGTATAAAGGTTGATAAGGTTGATAGGATAGTTATATATATATATATATATATATATATCCCATACAAATTATACCCAATATTCAATTTTATAATTTGAAAAGTGTAGCTTTTTCAAAAAAATAATTAATTCAAATTCTTTAAAAAATAACCTAATAATGTGTCAAAAGAATTCTTTAAAACAAAAGTATGAAATATAAATTCACAAATGTTGAAATTACATACTATTAATTAGACGTATCACGGTTTTTCTACATTAATACATCGTTATCCAAATGACAGCTTCCGGTTCAGCCGAGTGATATATAATCGTATGTCAACGTAGAGCGCTTAGCACAAAGCGCGTACTAGATCCGTATCGATCTTAGCCCGGCTCATTCCCTCTCCACCAATCAGCGTCCGACTCGCTAATAACCCGCGCTCTCGATTACGTAACTCCTCTGGGGCGGAAGTGGAGTGCTCGCATCCCTTATCTAGATCACGTCCACCCACCGCTACATTAATTATCGCCCGAAGAGGTACACTGACCGGTAGTCAGTGACCGCCGTCCTGCCGCCCTTTCCCGCGATTACCTTTAAAGTCGTGCGCGCCTATTGTATTCGTTATTCGTTACAGAATATTTAATAGTTCATAACTTATCAACACCCACTAATATATATATATATACCTATAGGTATATATATATATTATTCTCTATATATATTCCCTATAGGGAAGTCATAAAAGGGTGGGATAGGGTATATGTCCCCCACTTTTAAAAGTTGGGTGGATATAACCCCCCCCCCCCCACTTTTAAGATCTACAAATTATTTTATTCTTTATGAATATTATATTACTGTTATGTATAGTCTTTGTAGTATTATTATATCCAGTATTGATGTGTACTGTGCACCCAAGGTATACCCAAGATATATCCTTGGTTCAACCCAATACAAGTCGATCACATCAAGCCCTCTACAAGTGCATTTTAGATTTATCTTCTTAGAAAAGTATATGGTAATAATTGATGAGTCTGATATACCCCCCCCCCACTTTTAATAACCCTGTGACACCCCTATAAATTCCACCATTATGGGTGCACCAACCTCTTTAGCGCGATTACCATCAACATCATGATCGTGTTATAATATTAATGATGATGATGATGATGATGATGATGATAATGATGATGATGATGATGATATAAATTGATATGTCAAACAAGCAAAGTTATAAACACTACCGGTAGTGAGCACGAATTATTCGTAAAACATTAGTCATAATAAACTATTCAATAGTGTGTTTGACATATACGTTATATTCGATATATATTAACCCAATAATAAATATATATATATATATAATTTGCGTATACCAACTAGCATTTACATTAGAGATACGTGGTTTGCAGACGACGCCCTCAATGTTAATACACTCGAGTATATGGGGGGCGTGGCTCTAGATCCGCCCACCGCCCCTTTAGGTAACGCCCTCTTTCGTCGATGGCCGCCGAGAGAAAGTGAGCGGCTCTCGATTTCTTCTTAGCTCTATCGTAGTGGCATCGATACTAACTTCTCGAGAGAGTGCATATACCGCTCGGTACTACTATAGTAAAATACCGCATCGTTAAGTACTCTTAAGTAGTCGGTACTATTAAGTACCTGACCCACAGAGAGGTTGAAACCGGCGGATAGATCTACACACGATTGGATATTTACCTTCCCGCAGTATATTGTGGATAACACAGTGGATAACTGAATAAGTGGATAACTGACTAACTGGATAACTGGATAACTGGATAATCGTAAATAAAACGACGAATTCTACATATTATTACGTAATAATCACGACATCCCCACGGTAAACACCACATTAATCGTAGCTTTAGCTGCCTATAGTAGTACTACCAGATACTACCACAACCGGATAACCGACGGTGTTACACTCCGAAATATCTTCTTGACCTCTTGACCTCGCCGGAATATCGGATACACAATGTCAGGCGATACCCAGGATAGCATGCAGGATATTAACTTCTATAAAGGTAAGTTAATTATCAATCAATCATATATATATATATATATATATATGTACCTATATATATATATCTATTTTATGTATTTAATTTAATTTAAATCAGACATGATATACAGAGGTCCATAGTATATAAACGAAAATAATAAAAGAATAAACTAAAAAAATATGTGTATGCTTATATGTATACGTTCCTACATAGTGAATATGTGTAACGCATAACTATGAGTGTGAGTGTGTGTGTGTGTGTGTGAGTGTGTGTGTGTGTGAGTGTGTGTGTGTGTGAGTGTGTGTGTGTGTACGCAGCTAGTTCACATTTAATGCGATTACACCACAGCAATACTAATTGTACTAATCTGCCGCGTGTACGCGTGTAACAATGCAACAATCGTGTAGATTACAAGCGACCACGTGATGTGACGTGGTCGCTTGTAATAGTTCAGTTCACCAACTATTGTATAATATCACTTTTTATGTAGCTCCCTGCCCCTCTCTCTCTCTACCAATATATCTCCCTCTCTCTATCTCTCTCTCTCTACCAATATATATCTCTCTCTCTCTCTCTCTCTCTATATATATATATATATATATATATATATATATATCTCTCATTGTCTCTCTTTAAATCTAGCTTGCTCTCTATATTGATGAGCATTTATATCAACATAGTTTGTATACGTGTAACAGTGGAAATAGTGTAGATTACAAGGGATGTCATGAGATCGGAATAGTTTACTTGCCGCTAAATTATTACTACTATTTGTTATGTATCGCTAGACCTTTACTTCTCCCTCTCCCTCACACATCACTTTATCTACCTCTACCATATATATATATATATATATATATATATATATATATATATATATATAGTTATCTCTCAGTATATCTCTCTGTAGCTCTCAATATAGTTTCTATAACACATATACAGCGTGTATAATAACACAGATGTCACGTGTAACAATCACGTGATCAGCAGCGGAGGTTTACTTCACACGAACTACTTTTTTGTTACGTATCGATCTCAGCCCCATTCATGCCCTAAGACTCCGCGCGGTAGGGCGATAATAGCGATAACACGTGGTTACGTAATAGTAAACAATGGAGGGTAGCAGATGATACCGGGGGCGGGGGTGGGAGTGGGGGGTGTTATAATAACTAGTACGGTAATAGAGATATCGCTACGATAATAAGCGATACAAGTACTGCAGTGTCGTTCGTCTTTTTTTATATGACTTAGGTGACTTAGGGTGTGTTTTTGGTCAACCACAGGTGGTCAACCACAGGTGTACGAGAAACTCGTATTCACTGCATGTAAAAATCCATAGCACAACCAGACGTGTTTTGTGACAGTTGGATTTTTACATGCAGTGAATACGAGTTTCTCGTACACCTGTGGTTGACCAAAAACACACCCTTAGATATCGTGGGGAACCTGTGATTGATAGGTACTGAGTGTATAGAGTCCCTGTGCATATAGGAATTAATGAATAATCCATAATATATTATATACGTACGCGTGTATATTTGTGTTGCAGAAGACAATGACTTTACGTATATATATATATATATATATATATATATATATATATATATATATAGTACAATACAAATAGTCTATTTGCATTATAATGTAAACACGACGCTCACGTTCTATTTTTGAGCGTCATCATCTCGACGAGCCCCGCAGCTTCCCGTCGTCTCCATCACCGTATAGACACGGGTAAGATAAGTGTACGAAGTGTATACTATACACATCGTATAGTATACCCATTATACGGTATATACTATATATATATATAATAGTTTAGCATATATTATAATTACATTATAAGTAGTGTTCATATATTTCATTTGAATGTTGACCAAACACGATTGCATTACTATACACTACTTAGTGCTGTACAATGTACAATGTACAGTGTAAATACCATATACTATATATAGTGTATATATGTATATATATATATATATATATATATATATATATATATATATATATATGTATATATATATCATAGCGTAGAATAGAATATATGTATTCGGCATTGCATTATAATAGGTTTTCATCTATTTTAGTTTCATTCAAAATGTTCATTAGTATATTATACATATATGTGTGACTCATACATTATACTATATATTATACGATTTATATATTATATAATATACGGTGTATAGTACGCCGTACAGTACTGTACAGTACTATACAGATAGTATATTGTGTATATTATATAACTCAGAAGGTGTAGCGAATTACAGTTCAGTATATTACAGTATACTGGGTCGAAAAAAGCAAAGCTTATCTAGTTCTACCCGGTTAATTATAAGAGTATGGAAAATAATAATACAAATATATGATATAAATAATAGGAAATTTGATAACCAATAAATAATAATTATACTATAGTATATTACGCTATAGCGTATAGTATACTATACGCTATAGCGTACTATAGTATACTATATATAGAGTATACTATGTATACGGTATACAGACAGCTCGTGTGACAGGGAACAGACGTATGTGTCAATATTATCGGAGAATGACGTTTAAAGTGGGTCAAAGTACGAAAGTATTGATTATTGGGTAATGCTATAATCTATCTAGCGTGTCTGAATTATAATGTATTGAGAATATATATATATAATATATAAATATACTATATATATTATATATATATATAGTATTCTGGTAGATACAACTAGTCAATATTTAAATAGTAATGTAAACAACATCTAACGCATACATTTCTCTTGTTCTTGTGTTCATCTCAATGACCCTTACACACATAACCGAGGTCGACGACCTATAGGCCATTATAATAATATAATAGTATACTTTGAATATGAAAGCTATAGTTATAGCAATAGCTGAAAAGTTATATTCCCTTAGATTCGACTACAGGTAGTACCTATGTGTTTGTGTGTTTCATTCGTGTGTATATATATAACACCTTATATGGTTTTAAATCAAACACTAGAACACACCCATGACTATATCGTGTGTTGTATTGAACTCCGCGAGGTACATTATAACGCGTATACGGGTAGGGTAGACTTCTCCAGGGGGTACATGTTTAGCAGCTATTTATATGTTATGTAATATATTTGTGTTATATATATAAATATATATATATATATAATAAGTTACACATTTTCGCAATATCATACATTATCGTATAATAAGACGCGTTCGCTATATAACACGTGCGACGTCGTCCGTTGTTCTAAGATGTGACCTCTAAACCTCGATACATCGACATCGGGCGGGCGCTCTGTTCTACCCGACCTAATGTATGCGTGTGTTTGTATATGTACGTGTGTGTGTATGTTTATTTGTATGTTATATATTTCATTTTTGAATATATTTAGAATTATTATATATTTCATTATATTTATATAATCATATGTTGTATGTTTATATGTTATATGTCGTATTTGTTATGTGTTACTTTTATGTGTAGCTTTGTAACTTGTTCTTGCTGTTGTGTACACTGCTCGTGTGTGCTTAATTACTTAAGTATTGTGACGTACCTTTCGCGCACATTAAAGAGTGCAACGCTCATCTAACCACTCATTCGCACACTAAACCAAACGTCCAATACGCTCGTATTAGTGATGTAAATGATACCGAACTTTTTAGTGGTGAGAAGACGCTTTTGCTTTTTTTTGACGTGACTATAATTTCGAACAAAAACGAGCCCGAGCCGAGCCTCTAACCATGCGAGCCCGAGTCGAGTTTAGCCTTTAAGTAACTGAGACTTCATCGATGCTTAATATGTGAGCATCATTGACATTACTAGTTCTTACAGGTGTCATCTACACATACAGCCCCATCTCCCCAATATTAGCGTGTATACACCATCGATATAAAGAAAGTTGTATTAGTCTTTATATCGATGGTATACACATAAACAAAGCGCAATAAAACACAAGAAAATTGTATTACTATTTGTATTATATTGTGCGGGGAAGTTATTGTCCCTCGTAGTTATTTATATCATGTACAAGTCTATGACTTCTTGAGGGGTCCATTTGTATCCGCTATTTTTATTAGTGATTCAATAAATAAATAGTATTATTATTATTATTATTATTAGTATTATATATGTATATTGTATACAAATTACACAATATGCCGTGATATAATGCGTGGTGTGTGCTATGACGCGCACAGTTGTGCGTAACACTCTAGGTAACATTCATATAGGTAACACTCTAGAAGAGATTACATCTAGCATTCGGACTTATCTCGAATTATCGATCTAATATTTGAATACGCATGACTAATTATATATATATATATATATATATGTGTGTGTGTGTGTGTGTGTGTGTGTGTGTGTGTGTGTGTGTGTGTGTGTGTGCGACACACTGTGCGTGTGTGTGTTTGTGCGTGCGTCACTTTGAACTGGGAGCTTATTACCTGTATTATTCTGCAAATACACATAATACGATTATCATATAGATTAATATCCATAGATCATCATATATATATATATATATATATATATATATATATATATATATATATATATATATATATATATATATATATATATGTGATGATTATTTATATATGATATAATATTTCAATAGAATTATTTCACATCCGTTTCATTTTCACTAATCACAACGGTAATCTATTGTGTGCCGCACACACGCACACTACGTCGCACACTACGTCGCACACGCACACACACACGTGCTGTACCGCTCGATACTAAGTACACGTGTACCTAGAGAGCTTATTACTTAGTCGATATCGATACTAGGTGCGCTATCGTGATCTAAATATAGCCTACTATTAGCTTGATGACGTAACATAACTATGATGTAATCGCGCGTAGTAGTACCTTAGTCTATTGTGTGCCTCACGCCGTGCCCCTTTTACGCATATCAATATCAATATTATATATACTTACCAGGTCGAGCTTGCTCGGCATTTCTTGATACGTTCCATCCATCCTTTTCTATCGTTCATCGCGGTTGGTATCTCATCTATCTTGCATCCGGTATCCTCCAGTAGTTGATCGATGTACGTCTTGGCAGGTCGTCCTCGTGGCCGTTTGCTGTGAGTTGGTTGCCAGAGAAGTACATCACTTGCTAGCTCATCTTTGCTTCGCCAACAATGGCCTGCAAATCGTAGGCGTTGTTTCCGAATAGAGGCTGATATTCTTGGGATTTCAATATAGAGGTATTTGTTAGAGATGTGATCTTTCCAGGATTTATTGAGTGCAGCACGGAGCATGCGAGTATATGCTCCATCCAGTCTTTTTTCCAACGTTGCTGTTAGAGTCCAAGTCGTCGCACCATACACTAGTACTGATTCCACCGCAGCTCGGAAAAAGCTTCTTTTGAGATTTTCTGATAGATTTGATTTCCACAGTATATTCATACTATTCAGTGCAGCCCAGGCTTTTGCTATTCTTGTATTGATATCATTTTCAGTATTTGCAATGTAGCTGCCGAGATATTTGAAATTGTCTACGTTTTTGATAGAATTTCCATTTCTGCTTATCATGTTGTCACTCTTTGAATTTAGGCTCATATACTCAGTTTTATCTGAATTTATTTTCAGTCCAATGTATTCTGCAGCTTCTTCGATTTGATGTAGCATTTTCTCAGCATCTTTTATTGTATCTGCAGTAACTGCAATATCGTCTGCGTAGTCAATGTCGGTAATATGTATAGCTGGATGTCGACTGCTTCTTCTTTGTGAGAGTGTAAAGCCTAGATTAATATTATCATCTATGGAGTGTTTTAGTATATAGTCAAGGCAGATTATGAATAAATACGGAGCCAATGTATCTCCTTGTAGGACACCGGTCGTAATTTCGAAATAAGGAGTATATCCGTCAGGTGATCTGACCATAGCGCTTGTATTCCTATATAGCATCATTATTGCATTGACTATGTCCTTTGGTATTCCATATATTATTAATATATTTTCCATTTTAAGTCTGTCTATAGAATCGAAAGCCTTTGCAAAGTCAATAAAAAGCAGCGTTATAGGTAGCTTTTTGGCTTTCACGCCTTCTAATATGCGCCGAATTTTTAATATTTGTCCAGATGTGGATCGGTTTGTCCTGAATCCATTTTGATTTTTCCTTAGGATAGGGTCGATCACAGGTCTTATCCTGTTTAGTAACATCAGGTTGTATATCTTGGCAGCAATTGGTGTAAGTGTGATTCCTCTATAGTTTTTCGTTATTGATAGATTACCTTTTTTGGGGAAAGGGAGAATGCACCCTTCTCTCCATCTTCTAATACATTCTTGGTTGTATACACAATTACAGGATTCTAGAAGAAATTCTTGAAAATCGTCTATTTTCCATACTTCAGCAGGAATTTCATCGAGGCCAACCGCTTTTCCATTCTGGATACTTTTGGTGGCTTTTGATAAAAGGTGCAGTAAAAGGTCCAGTTTCTATATTTATATGCTTATTGGTATTTACGATGCATTCATTTCCGCTATTTGTTGAAGTTTGTATCGGTTTGCCAAGTAGTTCTTTGAAGTGTTGGTGCCATAGTTGTATGCGTTCTTTTTCGCTATTTGCTTTAATCTATATTATATATATATATATATATATATATATATATATATATATATATATATACAGAGAGAGTATTAGATTAATATATCAGCTATATCATATATAACTACATATATGTTATAATGAATATATTCACAATATTCGCAAATACAGTTGTTCCAGCTAATATTCGCGTTAAGTATATACTCATACATAAGTAAACATATATAGCCGCCTAATAGCCGCCTAATAGCCGCGTCTAATCTCTAATCGTAGTTACCATAAACGTAGGAATCCGCCACTTTATCGTTATTCTCCAGATGAGTAATTATCAGAGGTCAAGGTCGATAGAAGCTCATTACGTATGCGTCATAGGTGACTAACACGATGACTAATACATACGTGTACATCTTATGCAGTCGTAACCTATAGGTTGAAACACGCTATTTCACATTATATATATATATATATATATATATATTGAACTATTGTAAATACTACGGTCGTGGTAGAGTCATAACGTATGACTTTAATTGTATTAAACTATAAGTGACCAGGGTATAACGTGTCGTATATATATATATATATATATATATATATATATATATATATATATATATATATGATAGTTTAAATACTATTATAGTGGTACTATATTACATCACTGTTACATATTTCTAAATCAATAGGAACTGTAGTGGTATATAACCTATATAGCCTAATTAAATTATTTTGTACTGTAATACTGATTAATAATTATTAATTAATTATTAAATGATATATTAGTATGGCTCGTTATAATTGTAGTACTAATTACCATTAGTAATTATAATTATAATTATAATAATGAATTATAATTATAACGTCTCTAATATAATTAGTACTACGATTGTAATAAGCCCTACTAATATATCATTTACTACAGGTACGGATACTAATAAGTCCTTCCCTATAGGGAGTGTAATCATAATGAATGTATTACGTAATAGAATCATATGAATTAAAGCCGGATATTGAGGTCAACTCGGACACGTGGTATCCCCTTTACGTACATCCGTATACGCGTGCGTGCGTGCGACGCGATTAATAATGAAACACGCGTATAACAAAACCTTCTTATTTACTAGTGGCAAGCGCGTGTCCTTGCTAGTAGAGAATAGTACATGGATGCTATGTAAAATCTGCGCTCGTGTTATGATAATGGTAATAATGATACTGATTCAACGTTTAATGGAATAGAACAGTGAATGTCGGCATTGTTAAATGTGTATACCGCGATATAGAAACGATTGTAATTATCTATTAATAACTAGTAACAGTATATATAATCTTCGTATTACCTGTATTCGAAATATATAGTGTATACATTATATATATACGTCTTATCTGGGGTATAACAATAGAGACAATACGCATACGTCGTGCATTAGTAACGCGAGATGGCGAGATAATATGACGAGATACCACGCTATTATATCACGTGTGCGATTACGTCATATCGATATTGACGCCGACGCCTCCACGGCCGGAATGATTTCTTATCACGTGATGTTATTATTGTTGTCTGCGCGGAACAATCGATGCATTGTTCATCATTAATTATGCGCTATAGGCAGGTACGTACCGGTGAAGGGCATCGTCTCCTCGTCAACTTATTAACTATTGATACCAGATCTATAACACGGTGTTACTATAGCCGTACGACGTACTAAGCATATGTATATGTATGTATATAATAGTTATTATTTAAGGTTAATATGAATATAAAATAAATACAAATTATAAACATTATAAACTCATTACTAATATATAAACGCATTATATTAATATATATATATATATATATATATGTTTGTTTGTCATATATAGATATATAATTATAATCACGCGAACGAGTAATAATTGTGTTAATAATTACGATACAATAATAGATCACCGTCTATGTCTCTCGCCATTGTTGACTTATATTGTTGACCGTTACGGGTGTGTTATAACAATAGAATATATTCTATTGTTACGGCTTGTATTGCGCCTTGTCAATCACTCTTTGATCTACACCGCCATTACGTATCGCTATATCGAGTCTGGCCATTACAGGTCCGTCCTCTGGCGTTGTACTTTGGTCCCGTTGGTGAATAGCCGGATGTATCCGACCAACAAACTCGATAAATAATAGTACGCGATCGAATAGAGATACTATATCTGAGAATATCATCTATATACATTCGTATTTAATCTATCTATTTGTATACAGAAATATAAATTCATAGTTATTATGTAATACTTAATATACATAATTATATACAATGATCATATATGTTTAACATATAGATAATATCCGATATAGGGTATCCCTCCACTTATATGGGGATTACACACACACATAAATATTCACACACACATATATATATATATATATATATATATATATATATTACGATTACCAAGCTCGCCCTATACGTGAGCACACATGGAAGAGATAGCTATATCGTATACGTAATCTCTAGGTGGCACTAGCAGCAGGTAACACACACACATCACATGTATAGTAACTTATGTACGTGTGCGTGAAGTCGGTCACTGACGATAGTAACCTACCGACAGGTACAGAGACTCGTCGTGGGTTGTTTATTGTTTACGTATCATAAACATATAATATATCTATACAATATGTATATATTCGTATATATAGGTAGGTAGATATGCACGTATATATATATATATATATATATAGGTATTATCTATCCCGTGGGATGCTATCGGTAGCCACGGCTTAAGAAACGTCTCAGATCGAAACGATAATTCGAGGTGACAATCGATTCCCAGCCTCCACCCTCCCCCCTTCTCCCTAGGGGGCGTTCATCCCGATCATCTAGGCCAAAGTTCACGTCAGACGATCTATTGTTTACCGCATAGGGTAACACAGCCTATAATGTGTGCGCTATTTATATATGTATATATATAGTGGTGTATATATATATAAGATTATTAACTAAATAATATTATTTTTATGTGCACATATTTATACTCAAATCAAATAAATTAAAAATTTACTAAAATATTAGAATTAATTACAATATTTATGTATTCAAATAAATAGTATATATATATATATATATATATATATATATATATAACCACTCAATAATATGTGAAACATCATAAACCATTATAATTACACATCGTTACGCCGTTTGTACCCTATATTACATCATAAAAGTGACGTAACAATAAGCCCGAGGGTACGGGGTGGGGTAGTAGTAGTAGTGGTGATATTCACCTCTGTAGCATTTAACCCCGGCCGGTATTAATATGTCAGCTCTCTAGTACGCACGCGATGTAGTCACGCGTTGATTGACAGCTAGCGTGACGTCATAGTTATATCGTTACGGTACCGGATAATATATTATGTAATGTATTGCGTCATTAATGTATTACCGAGTGGCATTATGGGCATGCCTAGTGCAATTATGTGAAGTTATGCACTACTTTCTATTGGCTCAATTGTATTTTACATATAATTAGCTAGCATAGTTGGCAATGTTGATTATTCAGAAGACAAATATATATATATCGTTTGTTATTTTTATTTATTTTATAGGATGCAGTTTAAAAGTTAAATAACTATTGTCCGTGTATACATTTGTAATATCGCAATTGTGTATTGTTGTGAAATCGTATATTTAATTGTTTTTATTGTCTATCTATTATTATGTGCATATGCCACACATTAGAAATACTGTGAAGGCAACAATTAAATAGTTATATATATATATATACATATACTATTTATAATTAAAACTGCATATATAAAATATAACAAATAAAACAAATATACTGAATGCAATGGTATATATAGAGCATCGATATAAAGACGTGTAGCTAGTGTACAATTAAAGTCAATCATTATTTGTATAGAATGTGTTATAAATATCTCAAACATTTATGATCACAAACAAAACATGATTACAAATATTATATCAGTGTATGACATATGTTTTACAGTATTACAAATAGTATATGATGAAACCATGGCTGAAGTACATATAATATATGAATGAATGAATGAACTCAGTTTAAAGACATGCGATACCTACAATATGTTCATGTATACATATATGTATACATGTATACATGTATACATGTATATATATATATATATATAGATTACAATATTAGTAAATGTAATAATATAATAATATTGATTCATTTTTTATGTATACATAATTAGATGTGTCACACACTATATTGGCATCATGGAAGTATCGACTAGACATGTCACGTGTTGTAATTACAAGTTGATACTATTAATAGAACATTAATTATTAATTGCGTACGACATCGAAATATCACCGATTCATATAAATGACGTATTATTTGTAAATGTATAAAAACAGAAATGACGTGACTCATGCATTGTTAACCATGCTATTGTAGTATATCGGCATAGGTACAACCACATGTAGTATTACACGTATACAATACATCATAATCTATGTACCATATGGTATGATTGGGGGTAATTATTACTAAACCCTAATAACTGTATAAAGTTTCATAAGTCTTACTATAGTAAAACGTGCAGGATAATAGGTAATAGTAATAGCCTGTAAACCAAATTGTAAAAATTAAATCTCTATACTAGTAAAAAGTGTACATGAACGAGTGTGTGGGCGTAATAGCTGTACACAATGGATTACGTAATACGTTAGTCGTTATGCGGGCAGGGGGGGGGCGGGGCCTAAAGGTAACTAGGCCAATGTACACTCGATATACATATGTACACGTTACGGGGTAGGGTGTGGGGTATACCGCGGCTATTTGATGTATGCATACCCCTACAGGGGTAAACGGGCATTGTTATCATACGTATAGTTGTATACAACAGTATACTGTAGTAACAATGATACATGCGAACATACACTTATAATAGTAGTAATACAATTCTTCTATCAAATGTATTCATATATATATATATATATATATATATATATATATATATATATATATATATATATATATATATTATAATAATAATTTTAACATATTTATAGTAAAATATACTTAGTCAGCCTTGTAAATAAATAGTATGTAGTATGTAGTATTGTGTATATATATAATAGTCACAATAGCGCGATGGTCAAGTGTATTATAGTATACTATAGGTATAGGTCACTACGGCCGCATCGGTCATCGATAAAGACGTACAAGTAGGTGGACCGGAACTCGTAAAACACAGCCGTCGTACGAAGATGACGGAGTGCCGGGGGCGTGGCGGGGCGGGGCTGGTATAGACACGCCCCTATTATAATGATGGATGCGGCGGGGGCGGGGCTGGTATAATGGTTACCGCGGTAGAGATACACACATTGGCGGTAACTATTATTAATATAGGGAATATACGTATATATTCACGGAGACTGCCCGATCGGTCGTTATGAACGGAACCGGGGATATACGCCCACATATACGCCCATATATACATGAATACTATAGTATACGCGGTCGTTATATCCGAACTATTGTGTTACGATTGCGAGAGAGCTACGCTTCGATAACTCGACCGATGGTTCTTGTCCGGGGTTCAGTAGTATGTGTTATTAAATACTATTTATTATTATACATATTATAAATATACTATAATATTTGTATTTCACTTTTATTATTATTGTAACTATACTTTTTAATTGCATGTATTTGCATTCTTATTCCACGTTATAGTGTATTAGAAATATGGAATTATGTGATAACATAAATCATCACCATCACCATCCTAATTGTTATGATGTTATATATTTACAACTTCCTGTGTGGCTCAGTGGCTAAGGTTTCAGACACACAAGCACTAGGACACGGGTTCGAACCTCGTCCGGACCATTTATTAATTTGATAAAATGGGTCTTAAAATATTATTTAGAAGTGGTTTTATATAATTGTGTATAAATAAATGATCGGCTCTCGTTAAAACCATGGATGCCTTAACATGATAGCGGTTTCGAAGGGACATTAGAGCCATGTATGGTTATAAGTGAAAACTTCATCTAAGTTACTGGATGGGATGAAAGGACTCCACCAAATAAAAATAACAAATAACAATATATATATATATATATATACTTAATGAGTGAAAGACTCGATTAGCGCTGCTTCTTCCTTCACTCAGGCAACTGCCAAATCTGATTTTATTATTATGTTATATATGTATATGGAATGGATCATGTTTATTGATATATCATACCTAAAGGAGGACACATCAGGGAATAATCAGGGAATACTACCTGGATACTGCTAAAACAAATACTACTCTATTATATATAACAATATTGTGTATATCAGTAGCTTTATACCTATAGGTATTATAGCTATTGAACTATATCTCTACAATATAGATGTGTATATGTGAGGTGGTGTGTACACCAGTGATCAGTGGTGACAGCGGCTGTAATTAAAAGTGAACGGAACACGAACCTAATCCTCGTGTGACATAATACAAACACGCACCGCACACACACGCACACACACACGCACACACGTATGCACACCGCACTGTGCGACGTGTACCATCGATATAAAGAAAGTATTTCTTGATATCGATGGCGTGTACACGAACAGTGTTCGTCGAACACACTTGTAGGTATATACATATATATATATATATATATATATATATATATATATATATATATAGAACACACATATATGTACACTGTAGACTATACATACATACCCGCGCACACACACACATACGCACTCACATATATACATGTATGTACGAACATTTATTTAAAATTGTATTTTTGATACCAGGGACTCCCAGGTGATACTAAATAAACTATACCAGCACTTCTATATTATTACTCGTACAAAAACACACACATATACACATTCGTTTACTATACTATATCGTATAGTCACTCTCGCACACACCTTAACCTACACACACACACTCGCACACATACGTGCGCGCACTCGAGAGCGATATCCGTGTATAACGATTACACTCGGGCGAGGTGTCGCGTCGGTCGGTCTTCTCTCACCGCCACCGCCGCGTGTCGCCACCACCGTACTAGTACATACCACCCACGCCGTTCAATGTCAACGACCCACCACCACCCACCACTAGAGGGCGTTAATTACAACGGCGCGAGTTACACAATGATTACGTCATTAATAGGTTAGGTAATCCGTCAGTCACGTGATGGTGAGGTCATAGTAACCGTAATAGGGTGAATGCAGTGCGGTGTGGGTTTTAATTGTGTATATATATATATATATATATATATATATATATATATATTTATGTATGTCAGTACATATTTATATATATATGTATAGTTTTTTTTGGGTATTTTTGTAGATGCTTTTTCCTCACATCTAAATACATTAAGCATCTAATTGGATGAAGTTTTTACTTATAACAAAATGGCTATACTGTTAATTACCTTCTATCATTCTATCATTATATATATATATATATATATATATAGAATTGATTGCGTGCAGTTATGTAACAGGTAAAGTAACAGATAGCGCGTAGTATTGTGTGTGTTAGTAATAGTGGTGGTGTTAACGGAGGTATACTACCTGCATAGTGATGGTTATATATACCGGTGTGTAGTGGTAGCTGTGTGTGAGTAGTAGTAGTGATAGTGATAGTGATAAAGTTGCGTGGCTGTCAGTTTAACTAACCTAGAAGTAACACGTTACTATAATCGAACAGGTGCCTAACATTGCTACATACCTTCTATCGGCATGTGTGTAAGTGTATATATGTGAATATACATACATATACTAGTATAACTATAGTTAACGGAAGTTATATTATATATATATATAATATAACTTCCGGTGTAGGATTTAACTTTAGAGAGAGAATTATTCTACAACTATTATGTAAATGTTAAATAACCTATTCGTAATATTATTATATATGTTATAGATCGAAATTCGTAGTAGATATATCGATTAATGTAATATACATTTAGATTCGCTTAGTATTACGTAACATAAATCGATATTTCTACATACAAAACCAAACAAAATATCGGCGTCACGCTCGGTTAATTTCATAACCCTAGCCATGTCAATATGTGTTTTTTATATTTTGTATCGTCTGTAAATAAATATATATATATAGATATAGATATATTAATAATGTATAATATTATAGTATTGGCATACAAATAATATTATAGTAATGGCATATGCACTATTCATTGATTCACAAACACATATCCACATATATTCGTGGTATCATTATTCAGTATATGTCAGCGGAATCACTCGAATACCTAATATGTGTGCAAATACCCTATAGGGTTATGTGAAATAGATGCATTATGGGTAATAGTAGTATTACGATTTCAACTAATATACGTGCATACTAATGCACATGCATATATACAATCACACACACGTACACACAATAGTGTGCACAAAGATTTTACGAATTCGTTTGCTTAAAGCATCCTTAGCAAAATCGTTGGTGTGCATGTGAACATAAATAATTAAGTATATATATATATATATATATATATATATATATATATACACATACACATACACACACAAACACGTAAACTAGTAATCTGTAATCGCCACTCAGACGAAAGCTACGTATACTTATACTAATACTTAGCTTACAGACAACTTACGGGTGTTGTTTAGATAAAGTATCGGCGTATCAGTGAGTCATTAAATACCCGGATGTAACGGGAAACAATAGAGATCTGATGCCAGTAGAGGGAATTGTTAGTGGAGAGCGTTGTTTACTCACGGCATTGTTAATCAGCAATGGAGTAGTAGAACAATGGAGGGCATGTATACATGTCCTTCACGGTATACTATGGTACTCTATGGTATACTGTAGCGGACTAAACAAACAAGTTTAGTGAACAATAGGAGTGAATCACCACCCATGATAATCTATTTGAGTGTATTCGAGTCGCTTCTAGTTTCTTATCGGATCGAGATGTGTTTGTCCACTGGACATTGTCCGCTTATGTCCACAATACCGAGATGGTCACACGTTAATATTTAACGTACATTGTTCTATATATATATATATATATATATATATATATATATATATATAAACATTTCGTGGGACAATCAAATACCTGGTAGGGCTTCGGTACAATGTTAACAATGGTGGTGATAATTACCATGATTGACACTAATCTCATGTATGACAAATGTATGTATATATATATAGTATACCTAGTATGATATATATATATATATATATATATATATATATATGATATAGGTAGAATACGTATACGCATACTTCACTGTAGGCTACCCCTGTATACATAATACATGTATAGGTTTAGAGAATAATACTAACTTAAGTACGAGAAAGTCGTGATATGTCGAGATATGTCGGGATATGACGAGATATATGTCGAGAAATGATGAGATGATATAAGATTAGTCTACTGAAGTCTATGCGTTAGGAGATACAAGCACCGCTGATAAGAAGCTTACCCGATATAGCCTATAGTCTACCCTATATAGCCTATAGTCTACCCTATATAGCCTATAGTCTACCCTATATAGCCTATAGTCTACCCGATATAGCCTATAGTCTACCCTATATAGCCTATAGTCTACCCTATATAGCCTATAGTCTACCCTATATAGCCTATAGTCTACCCTATATAGCCTATATTCTACCCGATATAGCCTATAGTCTACCCTATATAGCCTATAGTCTACCCGATATAGCCTATAGTCTACCCTATATAGCCTATAGTCTACCCTATATAGCCTATAGTCTACCCTATATAGCCTATAGTCTACCCTATATAGCCTATAGTCTACCCGATATAGCCTATAGTCTACCCTATACAGCCTATAGTCTACCCTATATAGCCTATAGTCTACCCTATATAGCCTATAGTCTACCCTATATAGCCTAGTTACCCGCTAGTTCTCATCTCATTACGGTCTGCAGACTCCATTGTACGGCGGGTGTATCATTATAATACCCTATTATTACGATAGGGGTGAACCTGAGGGCGGGGCGGGGCTATAAGTTATAACCTACTTTAAACGGGGTCCGTCAATTATAATTATACGCGCTAGTTAGTGTACGAACCACAGAGCTAGAGAGAAAGAGTTTCTCTCTAGCTCTGTGGTTCATTCGAATGTCCGTATTTATGTGTGTAACACGCGATAATAAGCCTCTCACCGCTAGGGGCGTTGCAACAGGGGGAGGACGGGGTGATATGCCATCCCCCCCCCCCCCCCCGACTTTAAAATCTAGGGGAACCTACTATGTATTGGTCCCCCCCCCCACTTTTATCACACAATGTATTTTGATTGGTTAACCCCCCTACATAAACACCATCGTTCCAGCGCCCCTACATATATGGTAGGCTATATAAGCGTATATTGTACGCCGTACATGCGTATGTGTGTGAGTGTATGTGTATACATGTATACATATATATTTATGTATGTGTATATATGAGGTTTCCTATCTATTTAAGTGTGGGTTAATGTGTGTACGATATAAACTGTATACCGTATAACGTTAATGTATGTTAGCCTCGGAATTATTCGTGTTTATTTTTTTATATTCCCATAGTGCGATGTCATAAGTAGACTAAAGTTCACACTATGGCTCACAGTACGCCTACTGGGGAAACAATATTGTTGTCGTGTAAACCTTGCTATTGTTTTAGTAAGTATAGTATATAGGTAATGTGCAACATGTATTTCACAATATACTTTATAATATACTTTATAATATACTTTATAATTTACTTTATAATTTACTTTGATATACCTATATATATATATACACACACACATAATATACTATGATACATCATACATCATACTATAATGCTAAAAGAGCAATCTCCCTGACGAACAGACACGACATGTGTGCGATAGGATGTAGGTAACAGCGCTACACCCCTTACTTTGAACCGCGTGTAGTGCTTGGCATAGTATTATATTACCGCATGTATTACTGGTAGTAGTAGTAGTAGTAGTAGTAGTATACCACTAGTATAGTAGTAGTGTATTAGTTATAACAGAGAAGTACTCCCAATATACCATAGTATAATATAGTAGTATACTAATACTAGTATAATGATTATACTGTAATGCATACTAACTATTTGTATAATATAGTTTCTATAGTATAGTATATATTAGAAAATATGATATATAACAATATAACAATATATATATATATATATATAAAGTGTATTCTATATGCTACATATACTATGAAGTATAGCAATACACTTGAAGATAATCGAGTAATCCGCCCCTACCCATCACTGCGCAGGCGCTGGACTTAACGTTAATATTACTTAATGACGATTTAAGCGCCGTGGTCGAGATCTACAGCGCGTGTGTATAGATGATCTATCGTGGGCAGACGATTAAGTAGGCCGCTGTACACTAAGCGAGTTCAAAGGTTAACGGTCGTTATTAAACCGGATACATTCATTAGATGGCGGAGCGGCAGAATTGACTGCCATCCGCTATAATTAAGGGGCGCCCTCTACGTAGCGATCCACTTATTAATAGGCCGTAGTTCATCTCGGCATCCTATAGGATAGTTCAAAGGTTAACCGGCCATTATTCACCAGATTATCTAGTGATCATAGCGTTTGTTGCATTGATATATCGTATTCGTAGGTATTAGAGACGAGGTGATCATGGGTAGGTACTAGGTGATGGGGAATCCCTCGTCCTCTAATTAAGTGGGTCGGTAATATAGTGTGATATTTATAGACGGGCCTAGCGATTCATCAGCACAGATTGAAGTCCTGAAACTGAAAATGTAAAATATAAATTAATTTATATTGAAGGTTAACTTATTAGTAGTTCACCTAACCCTTCTAACCCTTACACTCCTGCTCATCACTTCCGCGCCTGATTTCTAATGAGGTCGTAAACCCCCCCCCCCCCCGTCTATTTCCAAATAACTTTTGAAAGTTATAAGCTATGCACACACATAGTATAGGTTATGATAGTGTATCTGGTACTCTCCTTTGAACAGAAAATATGTAGTTGTATCTATAATCGATAAACTATTTTCACTTCAATTCGATATATCGGACCGTCGATTGGTCCGTCACAAGCGGTTCCTACCCCCGACGTATTAGAATACAGAATAGTAAACACACTATGCACACAACTAAGTAGGTTTATCGGGCACAGTTCGAAGGTTACAGGCCGTATCGTCTGACTCCATATAACGATATGACCCTGAGATATATATCAGGGGGTCAGAGGTCATCAATACTTAAGTCGCTCGCTCGCTGACGTAATAAAGGAAGTCAATCACACGCCGCGAATGCGCCTAGCAGATAACGTATTACGTAACGCCTACTAGTATAGATATCGGTGCTGGTGATGATGATGACGTAACCGAGTGACGGGTCAACGCCCCGGATATGACGCCACGGATATGACACCACGGATTGCGTAATCGGTGACGTCATAGCTATTCGCTTTAATTACGATTCTCTTTAATTATACGATATACTGATTTTATACAGAGTTTATCTATTGAAAATTTTACCTTTATAGCATACATATATTGACCTACATTTATCCCTCAGTCTCGAGTGTATACATTTAACATTTGTCATATATATATGCAGAGTAATTATAGTATACATTTACAGAGTAATTATAGTATAAATACTGTTAATATGGATACTTATGATATATCATCGCATACCTACACATATAGGTGCTATACATATAGCAGAATTACACTCGCCCGAGATGATGATGGCGAGTTTATTTCGCACACAACAGCGCGAATGTATATGCACCCCTCCGAAGTGAATAGAACATACGTTGAGCAGAGATTTGGGAAGCAATATTCCTTAGAAAAATATTCGCGATAAGTAAATAACTAAATTAAATATAAAATACGTCTACGCATACTTGTGATGAGTCATGTCAAGAACACGTTGTATATTATGCGTTGTACAATGTACACTTGTATACAATGTATACAGTGTACCGATAGTTAACACACACTTGCGCAAGTAGCACGTATAACGTATATATATACGTATATATATATATATATATATACGTATATATATATATATATATATATATATATATATATATACGTATATATATATATATATATATATATATATATATACGTATATATATATATATATATATATATATATATATATATATATATATATATATATATATATATATAATAATAATAATAATAATAATAATCAGAGTTTGGGCATTAGCCTGGATGAACGAAAAAGCAGAGCTTATCAAGTCGTTCACCCAATGTGATTGTGGGGGGAAAAATTATGTATAAAATTAAAATAATATTAAATAAAATATTAGATTATAATATATATTTCTATCCAGGATATCAGTAAAAAAATAGTCATAACAAAATCTACCTAGAATACTTTACATCGATTGCCAATGGAAGTCGATAAAGGTGTATCAACTTGGAGGATTTGGGGTTTCTATATCAAATGCCTTCAGGAACTCACTTTATATACGTATATATACGTACGCGATATATTTCTCGTGTCCAGCTCGATACCACACTATGTTATCAGTAAACACACAGATACATGTGTGGTGTGTTTATCTTCAGCGGCCACTGGTCGAAGTAGTGGTCAGTGTAGTGGTCAGTGTAGTGGTCAAGGGAGGCGGGAATACACGTGTAGGACACGGCGAGGGGTATGGCTAAAGTAAACATTATATACTGGGTTTGTCGAATCGGCTCTTGGGAATATATGCATATGTGTGTGTGTGTGCGTATGTGTGTATGTAAGTCCTCCTATAAACTCTTATAACCAGAGTTTATATTTAGATATTTAGAGATTTTTATATACATATAGGCAAAACCCAATATATATATATATATATATATATATATATATATATATATATATATATATATACATGTATACATATACGTGTATTCGGCGTGTATACCTGCGGACCTGCCCGTCTATAAATAGAACGACAATGATTACGTAACAAGGACTACCGGAAGTCTACCGCCGCCATTGTTATCGTCGTTAGTTGTATTGGTAATCGTTAACAGTATAAAGTATGGATTGTTTTAAGCGCGGGGCCCTGACCGGTTATCGTAGGCCGTTAAAGTAGGCCACGATAACAGTTATTCATTATTAATGCGAGCCGCCACGTGACGTAAAGGTAATGAAGAGACGTACAGTGTGCTGTAGTTGTATCGTTATCAGCTCGTTATTGTCTTGATAGTGTTGTTATTGAAGTTAAGCAGACATATAATACCATCATATTTATATAAATGTATATATATAACATACATATATAATATATATATATGTATGTTATATGTCCTTGTCACTATTTAAATGTAAACTCTCCACGCACCTATTAACATTGTAACCTACCCTCCCTTTTCCTTTATTTTTATTGTACTTTATATATTTTATTTTTGTTTCCTTCTCATGACGCCCATAACCACCACGTGATTTTGTAGTCAATAAAATATTTTAAAATAAAATAAAATAAAAATATATATACAGTAAAACCTCTCTATAAGAAACTATTTTTGTTCAGTACTTTTTTTCTTATAGAGAGGTTTTCTTATAAAGAGGTTTTTACTTTTCCAATGATTTTAATAATTAATTTATAATTGAAAATGATTTATATAACCTATAGGTTATATATATAGTATATTTATTTATTTATTTAAAAGTATTAATCAAAAGAATAGTTTAGAAATATGATTTATTTCAAAATAACATTTATTAATTAATTTTGATAAATTTTAATCAATTTATGGATATACAATAACAATTATTAATTAATGTTAATTCATTTCGAGCTATTTATGTAATATAAAATATTTGTAAGAAAAAAAATATCTTATATAATAATTAATTTCTATAATTTGTATCAATATACAATAATTCTATTTATATATAATATTTTTTTTATTTTGTATACAATAAGTTTCTTATAAAGAGGTTTTTCTTATATTTTTCTTAAAAGATTTTCTTATAAAGAGGTTTTTTAATATGGAAAAGGTTGAATTCCAACCAAATGTGTGAACAATTTTCTTATAAAGAGGTTTTTCTTATAAAGAGGTTTCTTATAGAGAGGTTTTACTGTATATATATATATATATATGCATTTATATATAAAATAAATATATGTATTTTATACATTCACAATAAAGAGAGACACGTGTTTCGCCTATATCCGGGTACCTCGTTACTTAAGTAACTGGAGTTGCAAATGTAACGCGCGTTAAGTAACGGGTAAGTTTTCATCTTAACACGAGTCTTGCATGTCTATCATCAGTTCCATCGATACTATAATATATACGTATATATATATATATATATATATATATATATATATATATATATACGTATATAAACGTAAACCACGCCTCTTTTGAACTGGTATGTTTCCTTAACGATAACTCTACACGTCACTCATCGTCTAGAGAGAGGACTAGGTGTAGTGATAAGCTTCGACTCCAGGGTGCGCTGTAGATGTGATCTATTTACACTTCATATATGGGCATACACACATATATATATATATATATATATATATATATATATATATATACATTCATTTCATATATGTATTATATTGACCAATAGTTGGATATTTAAGTTTAGGTTTTTGAGTTAAATGCATTATATGTTAGTGTATATATGTTAGTGCTATAGCATACACTATAAGATTGCATAAATGATGGCTTTAATAAGCATTAGTTAATAGCAATGCATTTTATAGAGTCTTTTATAGAGACTGCATCGACACTTTAGGTAACCCATTCAGATACTTGAACGATTCTTTTGACATTGAGACTGCATCGATGCTTTTGGTATTGAGACTGAGACTATATCGATTCTTTAGGTATTTAGACTGAGACAGCATCGATGCTTTAGGTGACCGAGACTGAGACTGCATCGATGTTTTAGGTGACCGAGACTGAGACTGCATCGATGAATTAGGTAACCGAGACTGAGACTGCATCGATGCTTTAGATTTGAGCATCATTTACATTACTAGGATATAGTATACAGTGTATAGCTAGATACACGCACATTGTGAGTCGCACATACACACATACACCAATACATACACAGTATATTTAGGTATACGTCATTATAATGTATAGATGTGTATATATATATATATATATATATATACGTGTAATGTCATGGCATCACTATTATTGTAAATCGAGCTGTAACATTACTAATCAGCCGACTGTCAATCAGTAGCGACCCTTGCGCGCTCAATTAGCGAGAGAGAGAGAGAGAGAGAGAGAGAGAGAGGAGAGAGAGAGAGAGAGAGAGAGAGAGAGAGAGAGAGATAGCGCGAGAAATAGCGAGACTGCCGATTTCTCATCGCCGCGGTACAGTTTGTAGTAGGGATATAAACGGGTACATTTTTTGATGTTTCGAAACATTTGAAACATCAACTTCTCATGTTTCGAAACATATGAAACGAAACATTTGAAACAATTTTTAGCATGCTTCGAAACATTCGAAACATTTACAGATCAAATATATATATGCATCTTACCTTTATTTATCAAAACAAATATGTATTATAGTATTAGAAGCCAGTATCACACGGTAAATTGACTAAAACAAATAAACAGGTATTAGTTTGTGGGTGTAGATACCGTCGTGATATTAATATAGGTATTAGAATAATATTTAGAAGTGATCTTATATAATTTTGTATAAATAAATGACCAGCTCTCATTAACATTATGGATGTCTTAACATGGGAACGGCTTCGAAGGGACATTATAATGTATCTATAGAGCTATATGGTTATAAGTGAAAACGTTATATAAGTTTCTGGATGAAATGGAAGGACTCCACTATATAGAATAACAATATTATTAATATGGCTTCGAAGCTTTACTATTATTTTTAGAATTTTGAAGCAAGTTAAAACTATTCCCCTTATTAATGAAGCTGGTTTAAACTTTAGCATTATTTTACAAATGAACTTTACATGAACTTTGAACTATACATTTTTTTTAAGTGAAGCTTCGAAGCACCAGTAGTTGGGTTCATTTCGAACACTAATGTAAGGTGTCATTTATATAACAAGTATAACAAATTATAGGAAATTTGATATAGATATAGTATAGAAATATATAGAATTTAAGTTATAGAAATATATAAATTTAAAAAAATTGAATACATTCAGATAAATAAAGCCGATAACATATATTATATATAAATAGAAATATTTAAACTATTTAATAACATTATAACCAAAGATTTTCCGAAAGAAAGATATAACACTTACGCGAAATCGTGTAATTCGAATTTGTATACAAAATACCCTGGTGCCACCTATAGCGGGTTACTTTTAGGAACTATGCGTTGTTTATAATGTAAATTCGTATTTAACTATACACTTTTAAAATGTTAAATAATATGCTTTAAATTAATATTTATATGATGAAAACTAAGTGTTCATTACTAATATATAACAAACAAATATGATATGTATGTTTTAAATGCTATAAGTATATATTTAGTGAGTAAAAGCTAATTTATATTGCATGTAATTTAATAGAGCAATGAAAACATTGTTGTATGCAAACAGTGTCGAACCTAAATCTATTTCAGTGATTTCGATACTGCTGCTAGCAGTGGCTGGGGATATTACTAAATTACGTTGCATGCATAGGGAGTGTTATATCTTTGCTTCGCAAAATCTTTGTTATAACTAGGGGAATTATGTCTAATACGGGCCAGTGTGTAATACGGGCCACTGCGATATCTCAGTAACTATTGTTCAAATCAAAAAAAAATATATACAAGAATTATTCAGTATCAAATTTCTATTAATAAGGAGAATTTTTTTTTTTAATATTTGCATTATATTTCTAATATTGATCATTATATCAAAAAATAGTTTACAAATGAAAATATACTAAATAATTATTTATTTATCCACCATTTTCGTTAATAAATATAACATTAATTAAATAATTCAAAGCACGATTGGAAAGATTAATTAAATACGAAGAATATAAATGTATACATTCTACTTTATATTCAATATTAAGTGCGTGGGGGGTTATTTAACAAGTGTATCAAATGTTTGCAATACGGGCCACCTAATGTTAGTAATACGGGCCACATGCCCAATGAAAATGCTTGATTCTATGTTACTATTTTACAATATTATATCACTGAAATAAAATGTAATATAAGTGCGTGCGACATCGTGCGTGTATTAATACCACCGATGTAAAGAATTTTCTTTATATCGTATATTCATACCATCGATATAAAGAAAGTATGATTCATACATGCGTTTATTGATAGATCGAACTATTACGAGAGTGGTTATAATGAATGTGTACATTATTATCATAGACATTATATGTATACAATTAGGTGATTCTAATGTATATGATTATTACACCGCATGCATATTCACGTATACTTATATGTATGTTAATATATACATATATATATATATATATATATATATATATATATATAGTGTATATATATACACTATATATACGCATATATGAATATATGAATATCAATATGTATTGATATATAAAGGCATATTATATGTTTAAATATATATGCATTTATAATATTGTACATATATTTGAATATATGAGAGGGAATAAGTGTACTCGTTATGTACGATTGTATTATATATATATAACTACATATTTATACTCATAGATACATATATATTAATATGAGTATACTCATATTAATATATATATATATATATATATATATATAACTTTATCAAATGTGATATTATTTGTAATTATATCAGTGTATCAATTTTAATATTAAATAATAAAATCATAATTGGTATCTATAGATATCTATAATTATCGACTATAATCGATAATAAATATTATATTGAAATATAATTTATATAAAATAATATGCATTAAAGCATAATTTAAATTTTAATATAATGGAATAAATATTATCTAAAATTAATGAGATCGGAAACTATTGTTAGCTCATCGAGATGGCATTTAATATATATCTAGCGAGGCAGTAATTATATTTATGTGCATTGTTTGTTTATAATAATATAATTATGAAAGAAAGTCGTATATGTAAATCCATAGATGTTACAATGTATTTCATTTGAAGTAATTATAATATGAATTTCTGATCAGTAATTCGACTTATTAATGTGTTTACTAATAATAGATAGGTTATATAATGTATAAAATATATTATTATTTCTATGGTATTAATATTATAAACCATATGATTGGTAAATAGTTTATGTATATAATTATATGCTTATGATTATATCATATTATTTATAATACATAATTTATAATAATTATATACATATTTGTCAATAAATAATGAATGTTATCTCATTCCTAATTTCCATTCTTTATTATATGATTTTATATAATATTATTCTACATATAGGTTGTGTATATTTTCACTGTTGCATTAATTTCCTAAGTCAGTTGATAGAAAATAATTATCAAATGGAACAGTCTCTAGAAACACATGCGTATGAATGTTTACATTATTCAGCATAGTATACGTTATATAGAACAATTAAAGTTACGCTCTATCGATATTCTATAGAATTTATTTAATGCATTTTATTGTTCACTTTTTGTTAACTTTTACTGTTAACTTCATTGTTATTTCTATTTTATTTATTATATCTAACTTAATGTAGCTATATTATAATATTTATATATTGCACATTTTGTTAACAACATTTTTGTTTATTCATATAAATCATTGTTATATTTATTTATCGACATTTTCACTTAATATTTATTTTATATTGTATACAACATTTTTCAAATCTATTCACTAATACAACACATATATATAATTAATTATTAAAGTTTATATTTTTTAATTATATTTTAATATTGTTAATTTCTCTAGATCCTGCATACTATACAATATCTATAGATATAAATAATTCATCGTAAATTATTAATTTATATATTATTATATATTCTAATTTATACCCAACGCCGTTAAATATTCAGACACACATTATAACACATAGTTCAATGAACAGTTTTATTTTATATTTACTATTCTAAAGGCTACAATTAAAAATAAATTAAATCAATAATACAATTAAAATTCGCCATACAATTCAATATATTATTATGCAATACTTTTTGATTCATTAGATTTTACAGTTTGATTACTATAGAAATCGATATTTGTGTTATAAATATATTTTACATGTATCGTATATTTTAACATTACATTGATATGCATATTAATTTATTTATTATAAATATAATTTTATTAATGTAACATGTTCACCCAATACTTATACACTGTAATACCATCATAGGTGTAGATATATTATATATGTAATCACTTGTCTATTAAGTATTCCATTATAGTATATTGATAATAATCAATATTAGTAATCGATAATGATATCATTTCATAATTATATTTCCGTATTAAATATATTAACAAATATATTAATTATCATATTTTGTTAATTACTACTACTACTACTACTACTACTACTACTACTACTACTACTACTACTACTACTACTACTACTACTACTACTACTACTACTACTACTACTACTACTACTACTACTACTACTACTACTACTACTACTACTACTACTACTACTACTACTACTACTACTACTACTACTACTACTACTACTACTACTACTACTACTACTACTACTACTACTACTACTACTACTACTACTACTACTACTACTACTACTACTACTACTACTACTACTACTACTACTACTACTACTACTACTACTACTACTACTACTACTACTACTACTACTACTACTACTACTACTACTACTACTACTACTACTACTACTACTACTACTACTACTACTACTACTACTACTACTACTACTACTACTACTACTACTACTACTACTACTACTACTACTACTACTACTACTACTACTACTACTACTACTACTACTACTACTACTACTACTACTACTACTACTACTACTACTACTACTACTACTACTACTACTACTACTACTACTACTACTACTACTACTACTACTACTACTACTACTACTACTACTACTACTACTACTACTACTACTACTAATACTACTACTACTACTACTACTACTTCTACTACTACTACTACTACTACTACTACTACCACTTATTTAATTCAAATTATGTAATCTATTATTTATTGTATTCCTATATATATATATATATATATATATATATAAATAACGTAGATAGTATCTACTAGATACGTAGGTTACATTAGTAGGTTGCCGTAGTTCACTATGGTGTCAATTAGTTTAAATCACTGAAATAAATTGAAGTATGCGTGATAAGTATTCTTATAGCGTGAAAATTGTATCATCAATATAACAATTCATTTGATTGGTTGAAAAATGATAACTACTTTCGCCATCTATTGGATGTTTCACCCGGCCCGTATTAAAACCACCTGGCCCGTATTACAAACATTGTTTGCAATACGGGCCGGGCACATTTTCGACGATAAATAACATTTTTACAAAAATTGAAATTGTAATGTTATTGACGTTTATAATATCTAAATCGTGATAAAATTTCATTCATTTATAATCATAAATAAAAAAGTTATTTGATACCATAAAAAGTGGCCCGTATTAGACATAATTCCCCTACATATATTGATAACCCATGTGTGAGGGTATTATATTAATAATTATATAATCGGGAGTATCACTTGGTACTCTAAATCTATGGTTGTATACATATTATATAATTATACAATCGGGGTATATTATTATAAAGAGTATATTTAAACATTAATTATTAGTGAAAAAAACTAATTAAATTTAATTATATAGGTATAGCAATGATATTTTAATTTTGTAACTAGAATAAAATTATTAATACCATTGGAAAGAGGATGAAAAAGTAATATAAGTTTCATATTTTACTTTTTTGATATAATTCATAAAAAAGTTATGGTTAAGAATGGCCAGATTTGAGGGTATTAATTAAGACAGCTATTACATAAAAGTAAAAGTTACAAATATTTTGATCAACTAATATTCAATATTTTTAACTTCAAAAATTAATTCTATTATAATATATTTATTATTACAGATTACAGAGCCAAGAAGAATCAATTTATGTTAAGCTGCTAAAGATTTTCAAAATATTTCACTGCTGTGTATATTTAACTATATCATATTTATTTTGTACATCTTTTTACATTTTATCTGTATATTTACATAGAGTATGTTATACATTATTTATGTCAAAGGTGCATGTTATAGTTTAGCAAATATACTTTACATTATTTACTTTATTCAATTATATTTTTTTCTTAAATAAAAATAAATAAATAAGATATATGATTACTAAAGGTGTGTTTCAATATTTATTTTGGTTTATAAATAGATACGTTTAGTTATAATATGTGAATACAACAACATAATGATATAACGACATTACATAGATTTGTACATAGAATGCATAGCTATATACCAAATTTACACGATTTCCTACGAATTTGAAATATATCTTGAACATCAGTATTCAGAACCAACTCCAATAAGCAAGTATATCATCTCTATATAATATTAATAAATTAATATGGGTAAATATACAATTTTAAATAATATAATAATAATTACCATATGAAGAAGTACTCCGAGTTGAATTTAAAACTGTTATCTTTTCATACCAAGTCTCCAATAGCAGCAGTAGTTATATCGATATCCTCTTTAGTCTCAAATGGAATACATCTACTATCTGTAATGAATAAAATTGAAGTTAAAGGTAAATCATAGATAATTATTAGTATGATAATTCACTATGTAGACAGATAATAGACAATTATATATACAACATTATTAGATTATTGATGGATCGATGCTTTACAAAATTTAAAATTTGATTTATTTTTCAATAGTTCTTTTCGAATTACAACATACATTATTAATATGAGATATTGGAATTTTATTTATCCAGTAGCGTGATTTTTTCATGAACTATATTATTTAATTTTTCAACTAAATTTAAATTATCACTTTCCAATTGTTTATTTTAGTATTCAAAAATATTAATGCCTTCTGTAAATTTGTAACTCGAAATGAAATTAACTGTTCATTATACCGTAGAGGTATTTTAGTGAATATTTCTGTCATTCTTACAGAATTAATTATTCACACTAATCGAAAAATATAAATCCAACATTATTCCTGTGCATGTTATATGTCCTGCATAGTCTACGTGATAATCCTATTTCAGTTACACGGAAATTACGATTTAATGTTAGTTTTTGTAAACAGTCAGCAACACACATACCATTCTTAATAAGGTATACAACATTACCAACTTTGATGTTTGCGAGAGGGCAGCGGTACTTTTCTAGAAACTTCGTTGTCATTTTAAATATACTGTAAGGAATTTAAACAGTAATATTATATTAAATATAAAATAAATAAGATCATTATTATATAAATATATATATATTTATATGTATTAGTATATAAAAAATCTTTATACCATAGCTATATTAGGTAATGATATATATTTAGTATATTTTATATTATAGTAAAATTAATTTAGTATATTTGATAATACAAATGTATTAAAAAATATGAGACATTCCGAGTTTAATCGTCATTATTTTTATTACTAAATATATTAAATATCTAAATGTTTGATACATAGACTAATATTAATCTAAATTAATTACGATGTGTTTCCACAATTAATTTGATAAATCATAAATTAATAAGTCTATTTTACATTTTTAAATGATATTTTTTTATTTATTACCAACTATCTATATTAATTAGTGTATGATATAAATTAAAACAATAGTTATATTATTTAATGATATATATTTAATATATTATATATTGAATATTTATAGAAATAATTATTAAAATTTGTTAAATCGAGTTAGATTAATTCAGTATTTTTGATAATTTAAATTTATTAAAAAATATGAGAAATTCCGAGTTTAATCGTCATTATTTGTATTACTTATCGAAATGTTTGATACATAGAGTCTGTGTAACATAGAATAATATTAATCTAAATTAATTTACGTTAACAATTAATTTTATAAATCATAAATGAATGTTTATTTTACATTTTTAAATGATATTTGTTGTAAATGTTTACTAAATCTACATTTATTTACACATTATTTTGTAATGCTTATATAAATTATTAATTTTATAATTAAATAGTCTATAAAATAAATTAATATAATACTTATATATATTATATTAAATATTTAAACAAATAATTATTAAAACTTGTTAAATCGATTTAATAAATCAAAAATATTTTAAAAATATATTTAAAATGATTGATATTTTTTTAACGATTTTAACGATTTTGAAAATTCGATTAAACACTCGATATTAAACATTAGTGTATATATTATATACCATAGGACATCTAATTTAATAATCTATATAGATATATAAATAATAATAATAAATATATATTTATTTTTAAAATAAATAATTTACTAAAAAAAAGCACATGTACTTACGCGAATCCTTAAATTGAAATGGAAACCCCTTGAATTTTGGATTTACTTTTATACTATTCGCAGAGGATGTTGCACTGATTATAAATCATTTTAATTGGTTTAAAAATATTTATTAATTACTATTTTACATGAGTTTGAAAATTACAGATATTTTGGAAATATCAAATATTTACAAGTATAATTAGAATAAATGCTATGTCTATGGAAGTAAACATTAACAAAGATCGTGAATATAGTGAATACAAAAGACAAAATATTCAGAATAATTTAATATAAAAATACAAAATACATACCCGGTTTCAATAATGAATTCCCGGTTTAATTTATCTAATACCCGGGAAATTTGAACTGAAACATTTTTGTCTTTATAAAAACCCGTGAATTTACGGGTATACTAATACCCGGGAGAACCGGGTTTTCGGGTACCCGTTTACATCCCTAGTTTGTAGTGCTGGACATGTGCTGACCCATGAGTCACCGCGGCGGCGGAAGCACACTGTCCGAGCGGTGGTCATCCGAGTGGTCAGTCTAATTGGATTACGTAATAGCCACTACTGCTGCTGCCGCCTGGTGAGACGAAGACGTATCACTGGAAACCTGTTCCGGTAATTATTGTCAAGTAGTTTGTATTGCCAATAACACATGCGCCGTATACGTATGTGAATATTGTTAATATCGCCTCGATATCGGAGTTAGGCAATGCCGGGTTATTATAGAAGCAATTATGCTTAGCGAGATTATTACTTTTATATATATATATATATATATATATATAAATATATATTTGTATATATATATTTATATATAATTCGGAATGGTGAACAAATATAAATAAATACATGCAATATTATAATGTAATGGTGGACCTCTACCCCTCTACACACATATACGTATCAACATTTTAGATAGGTTAACGTCGATACAAGTTCACTAAACTACGCCATTGTGTACAGTGTTTGTATTGTTATACGATGTCCACATATGCGTTTAGTCGTGCGTACTCTATACAATATATATAGTAATATGTAATATTGTATACACGAGATCCGGATGATATCACGTGACGATTACAAGTCACGTGATATGCAACTTTAAACTCGAGGTCACCGAACCGGCTGCAGCTTATATACCATGGTATACCGTACACTGTTAGAATGAGGGTCTTGTTTTCCTGCAAGAGTGAAGGCGTTTAGGCTCGTATATATACATGTGTACATACTAATATACTAATTTACATATACTAGTTAATAAATCGTCATCATTATATACTATAATATATATATATATATTATATATATATATATATAATATATATATATATATATATATATATATATATATATATTTAACCCCCGTCCTATTGGCACACGAGCAGTATGACGCGGGACCCGAGTCGCGGGTTCAAGCCCCGACCATTAAAATAGGTATTAACATATTATAATATCGTATACAAGTGTGTCGAACGATAAACGACCGGCACTATCATTATTAACACTAGAACTGCTACGAAGGCCACATTACTGCCATATGGTTATAAGAAAACTGCATCTAAGTTCCTGGATGGGATGAAAGGCCTCTACCAAATGAAATATCACTATATATATGTATATACATACGTATGTGTGTGTATAACAAACACCTGCGCATAACGAGGCACGCTAATACGATACACCTGGGCAACGTAGACTACAACATAAAACACGATATAAAGTTAGTATCGGCAACAGTTAATTACCAACTATTCGGTATACTAGTATATATATATATATATAAATATATATATATATATATATATATATATATATATATATATATAATGTAAGTATACGCAAGTAAGAATGTTAAAGTTAATACACAATTAATTGTATTCTGCCTTATACACACAGTAACCCAATAATGTATAATATATATAATATACCTATATGAAGGTTATTTGAAGTACATGTGAACTATAAGCGTGCCGTGTACGGCGTGGACTAGTGACCGTACGACAATATCACCTGTCTACAGTTGAATACGAACTTGTATGCACATTTGGTATGGAGATATCATATTATATTCAGTTGTACTGTATATATATCTACATTTACTCTACCTATTTCAAATAGTATACTTAACATTAGCTAGTATTTTGTAATCAAATGTATAATAAACATCGTCTAAATATAGAATTGTTCAATAGTAGATATAATATCATATTTGTATATCCTGCGCATGTTATAGCAACAGTAAGTAGAAATGTATGTTAATCTCGAAATAATAGCTCATTAGTAAACGTTTAGAAATAATCATTTGAATTAGAGATGTAGTTCTGGGTTATATTTACGTATATTGCGTAATGAGCTAAATATAGTTATTGTGACGTAACAACAGCTGAACTTAACGGTTCATTGCATTACTATTAGGAATGAATAATGCAACTAAGTATTCCTTATTATATAGAAATATATAATCGTATATAGTGATATATCTACTATATATATATATATATATATATATATATATATATATATATATATATATATACGTTTATACACGTGTATACATATTTCACTATGTATATCAATATAGTTGTACCATCTGACGATATGGGAAACAGTTGAAGATTTGAGCTATAACACATATGGAATGTCTTATCGGCGTATGGTATCCGGTACCCTGTTTACGTATGTGATGCATATCTTCACTGTTTATTTGTTCATGTTATCCTGTATATATAAATATATATATATATATATATATTCATAAATATATACATATGTTAAATTTAATATAATTCACTAATATATTATATCTGATATGTTTATCCTATAGAGCTATACTAACGATTACTATGGCTAGGCAAAGTTGCCATGGCTACTAATTATACTTTGCGGATAACCCAAACTTCTCCAAACTACGTCGGACGTGTTTGTAAAATCCCTTGGAGTTTGGGAAATCAACGACAATATATATATATATATATATATATATATATATATATATATATATATAACTAAAGTCATATAGTGACAATTTGTAAAATCCCTTGGAGTTTGGGAAATCAACGACAATATATATATATATATATATATATATAACTAAAGTCATATAGTGACAATTTGTAAAATCCCTTGGAGTTTGGGAAATCAACGACAATATATATATATATATATATATATATATATATATATATATATATATAACTAAAATATAGGATATATCGTCACATATATGTAGTAGCACGTCATGTTTGACTTTAATACAACTACCCCCGCTTTCAAAACACTCGGTGATAAATCTTCAACGTCTCTCTAGATACGGCTGGGCCCGGTGTGTGTGGGATACGGAAACGGAAGCCCGCTCGTGTCACCGCGCGTGTGAACCGGAAGCTCACCGCGATAACGGCGTGTCACGTGTTAACGCCGGTGAGGACATCGTGTCCCCTTTAGCGGATAGCGACCGCGGATGGGTGTGAGGTACCTCTATATCACGTGATGGAGATGATAGTTTACAGTGTGTACACTGTACAATGTATAGTCGGCTTGAGATGTACAATGAGTCATGATATACGCTACTGTGTTCATGTACATGCACACTCTACTATACAATCGTATATATATATATATATATATATATATATATATATATATATATATATATATATTGAATACAGTATACCGAGTGAGCATGTGTATGTAGATCGACGGACATACGCGTCCTACTAGTATATTTCCAGTACGAAGCGCATATTACAATAGCGGTGGTTAACTCACGTGACACACGAGTGTGTGTGTGCTATTTAACACGTGATGAATAGCACGTGATCGATAGCACGTGATGGAGGTTGCGTGATTGAATGATATGTTTAGAGAGAGAGAGATACGGTATTAGATGTTATCATATAGATCCGTATACATGTTACTATATATAATCATATATATTCATAAATAAATAATTCTATAGAATATATTTTCTATATATAGAAAATACATTTCATAAGTGACGTTCTATAAATAAGACTAATTTAATACTATTATTATATACAATATTATTTTAATACATTTATATTTATATACATTTATATATTATATTAATATGCGTACATATTAAACAATATATATAGTTAAATATAAATTCTGACTATATTTCCGGTGTGAATCTAAAAATAGCAGTTACAGATATTTCATTAAATATTACATAATATATTCCAGCTCGACATCGGCTCGGACCAATACAAAAAGTAACATTATCTAGTAAACAGTTTTATCATAAAGCACTGCATTATATAATAAATAAATAAATAATGTATAAATAAAAATTATATATATATATATTACTATAGTAATCATATATGATTATATTGCATGATAACTTGATATTTATAATATTTATATACATATATATATTTTAATATAAATTTAAAAATAAATATATTTATTTATCTAATATGTTTATTACACTATTGTTTACTAATACTATTGGTGTGGAATTTACATATTTATTAGTACATATTTGTAAATACGCCGTACTAACGTTGTTGGTACTATCCGAATGTACTATTAATAGACTCTAGTACTATAGTCTACTACAGTACTATATATATAGTATAATATTAGTAGAATATAGTCTATTCATAACCTATATGTATGTAGGGGGACTAACCAATAAAAATAAAGTATGTGTTAAAAGTGGGGGGGGGGGGCCAATACATAGGATGTCCCCCTAGATTTTAAAGTGGGGGGAACATAACCTCTCGCCAGGACATATCCCCCGTCCCCCTTATGTTGAAGCGCCCTAGATAGAGATGATCCGCGACGTGCATGAGTCAGTGATTATAGTTATTAATTACAATATGCATTATAATGCGATGTGTAATTAATATAATACTAATTATAATGACGCTCCTGAACCAGAATAATGTCAACAATGTAAACAATGAATCGGTGTCACTGACCAGGTGATTGTCCTCCTTTACATGCGAGTCCTATCTCTGTATAGCTATGTGTATAATACATGTATCTCTATAGCTGTATAAATCACACATTGTACAATGTATAATGTACAGTGCACATATTTACTATATATTTAGTATATTGTATATAGAATATAGTACATTGTTTATTATAAATTACGAATGTTACATTAGTAGGCTCGGCTTAACTGTTTATTACGAACTTAGTAATAACGCATTATTACGTAACGTTGTGATGTACTAACTATATCAACAACACAACTTTCAGTAAAGTATAGTCATCAGTGATTAATCATCAGTGGTGAATCATCGGTAGTGAATCATCATATCATCATCATTAGTATTAGTAGCATTACAACATGTTATTTAATAATTATAATGAATAATTAAATAAATGATGCGAATAAATATAGCTATAAATAGATTCTCATCGGTATAAGCGTTTACATAAAGGGCTGTGTTGTGATGTATGGAATCACGTCTATACACTTAATGAATACACATGAACCCCTGAATAATACCTGTAGGGATGAGAGAAGGCTAAAGACTAAATAAAGTGTCGTGTACATATGTACATAACATATGTACATAACATATGTTATGTACAAAATAGCGCATGCGATGTACGGCGAACATGATACGCGAATAATGACGGATGAAATACTAGCAAGGACGTGTCCTTGATAATAGATTTTTAATACGAAGGACATACATTTTGCAATAGCGAATGACGAGTTAAGCGAGATAGAGAGTATATACGTATTATAAAACTAAGACGTATATGTACAGGTATATATGTACCGACTGTCTATTATATGAAATGCAATACAATAATGTTCATACGAATATTTATATTTAGTTGCTATTAAATTTTAATTTACGACCTCACACCGCCCCTATCAATACGAACCCCACACCGCCCCTATCAATACGAACCCCACACCGCCCCTATCAATACGAACACCACGTTACGAGGTGTGCGATAGTGTGCGATAGTGCAGCCACTATAGTGCTACTATAGTGGTGCTATAGTGGTACTATAGTAGCACTACTATAGTATACTATGTCCACCATTAATACATTAGCGAATATCAATACGAACACCTATGTAATTCCGTTACCAAATATATGTTAGCGTTAGAATATCTATTTAAATCACATACACGTAACGCATGTAGGGGCGCCGGAACGATGCTTTGTACGTAGGTGAGTTTAACAATTAAACCAACCAATCAAAATAAATGTTGTGGTAAAAGTTGGGGGGGGGACCAATACATAGGAGTTCCCCTAAATTTTAGAGTGGGGGGGGTGACCTATCCCCCCCTACCCCATGTTGCAGCGCCTCTACCGGTCACACACAACTTCATAATAGCAAATCGCTTTACTCGAAGGGCTTCGGTATTACAATATCGGCGTGTGTTGGCGACGTATGTAAACACACGTGAATGAAGGTCAAATGTGTATGTAAACACATGAATGAAGGTTAAATACGTATGTAAACACGTGAATGAAGGTCAAATGTGTATGTAAACACATGTGAATGAAGGTCAAATGTGTATGTAAACACATGAATGAAGGTTAAATACGTATGTAAACACATGTGAATGAAGGTCAAATGTGTATGTAAACACATGTGAATGAAGGTCAAATGTGTATGTAAACACATGTGAATGAAGGTCAAATGTGTATGTAAACACATGAATGAAGGTTAAATACGTATGTAAACACGTGAATGAAGGTCAAATGTGTATGTAAACACATGAATGAAGCTCAAATGTGTATGTAAACACACGTGAATGAAGGTCAAATGTGTATGTAAACACATGAATGAAGGTTAAATACGTATGTAAACACGTGAATGAAGGTCAAATACGTATGTAAACACGTGAATGAAGGTCAAATGTGTATGTAAACTCGTGAATGAAGGTCAAATACGTATGTAAACACGTGAATGAAGGTCAAATACGTATGTAAACACGTGAATGAATGTCAAATGTGTATGTAAACACATGAATGAAGGTCAAATACGTATGTAAACACGTGAATGAAGGTCAAATACGTATGTAAACACATGAATGAAGGTCAAATGTGTATGTAAACACACGTGAATGAAGGTCAATTATATACTTGAAAATCTATCTAAAAGTGTAAATATTAGCATACCTATAAGGGTGACCGGTACATTGTACACTGTGTTTAATGTATACACTGTACAGTGGGGTAGCCCGTTTTGGTAATTTTTTAGTTCCCTTCATATAAAAGTGCCATCTCGTTCGGAATAACTCATTTTAATCATTCCAGATATAATAGACTGTATAGTGTACACCTATAGGTATGATAGAATACAAACTGTACACTATAGTATTCAGTGTACACATCAATAATATACAGGTGTACACAGTACAGTGTGTATTCTATCATACCTATAGGTGTGTATGTATTACTGATGTACGTGTATCTCTCGAGCATATGAACTAAGCCAATCACCTGTACACACACACACACACACACACATCTGTGTACACAAACACTCACACACTATCACCTCCTATACTTTGAGTTTGTCGTAATTAACAATAATATTATTGCTTCGTTATAACACACACACACAAACAAGCACTCAAACTCACACATACACACATACATGCACACACGCACAAACACGCAAACACACACATACGCACACACACACACATACGCACACACACATATGTATGCGCGCCTCACATGCATATCTCTAACGTTACATAACAAACCGCCGTAAAGTTATACCTAATAAAGAAATAGCTCGGGGGGGGGGGGGGGGGCTATAACAATAGCTGTATTGTAGGTAGTGTGTATTACGCACGATCGTGTGTGCATCGTGTGTGCATCGTGTGTGCATCGTGTGTGTGTGTATGTGTGTGTAAGGGTGTGTGTGTGTGTGTGTGTGTGTGTGGGTGTGTAAGGGTATGTGTGTGTCAATAATTCACACAATAATGTATCGGAAGTACATGCATAGTAGGTGAAGATGTATATTACAAGTATTATATATTATGTAACAAGTATTATGTAATAAGTATTATGTAACAAGTATTATGTAACAAGTATTATGTAATAATAGTATCGATTTCCAATTTGAATAAAAGTGGAGAATCTTTAGAAAAACATGACTATATTATGCTTTATTTGCGTGTGTGTGTATGTGTGTATATGTGTGTGTGTATGTGTGTATATGTGTGTATGTTGGTGTGTGTATATGTAATAATACAAGTATGTGTGTTCCATGTAATATGCATATCAATATATGTGTCAAGTTATTTTATATTATTCCATAGATAACAGTTGTAAATTCTATTTAAGCATTACCCTTTTATTAAGCTTGACTGTGGGCATCATTAAGTCTACATTAAGCCTATTAAGTCTACCTATATGATCCACATCTCGCTAAGTACATCTCTATCTATAAATAGATACGATGAGCTATATTTAGAATAAGCGCGCTTTGTGTTTCGTCGCGACTTTACGACATTACAAAACGATTAAAACCCTCAGCAGTTGAACAGTTTAATATTTACTTTATATCTATTGCTCTACTACTATCGTATTGTTATGATTTATACGAGTGTATATCATAGTATACAACGCCCGTGTGTTATGTGATTTGAAATGAAAAGTACGTATACAATGAATAGATAAATATATAACAATTAGGGGCGCTGGAACGATGGTGTGTATGTAGATCAACTAATCAAAATAAATGTTGTGGTAAAAGTGTGGGGGGACCAATACATAGGAGGTACCCCTAGATTTTAAAGTGGGGGGGACATATTTCCCCGTCCCCGCCCCTGTTGCAGCGCCCCTAATACAAATTCATTTATATCTTGGAAATGTAATGCATGAGGAACATATGTACGATGTATTCCGTACATTGTATGTCGGTGAAGATATCACATAGATAATGTCTAATGTGATATGTTCAAATTATATATATGTATATGGTATACCATATATTGTATAATATCATATTTTGAGCAGCTTAACTACTTATGTATAAAATGAATATTAAAATGAATAATAACACATTAAACTATTAGATCGCTAAACGTTGCAATACACAAATTATATGAATGAATGAAATCGGTTTATAGACATACGACATAATGCGTATATCATACGTCTATGGAGGATCAGTGAAAGCCTAGGCTTTATTTTATATATATATATATATATATATATATATACATATCTTATATATATATATGCATATCGGCCATATTGAATGTAAATGTATAATGACAAGTCTAATGATACGGAGATGCGCGATAACTATATAGGCCCGCGTGTCTGTAATGTTGCGCATGCGCGTGTTACGTCGCTGTTACGTAACCCAGAGTGTGTGTGTGACGTCATAGCCACGTGGTGGGCGTGACAGTAAAGGTCGACGTTACCGGATATAGAGCTCTAGCCGCTAACGAAATAGCGTGTGTATATGTGTATGTGTGTATGTGTGTTTGTATACATACTAACATATATATATATATTTTTTTTTTCGGACAATGGTTAGTTAATAACAAGAGCCAATTATCCCATTTATTAGCGAAAACATATTAATAAAAATATGACGAAGTAGGCAAGGGAGAGGCCATGTAATTAAGGATTTTACAATAATCCATTGCAGCAGTATTTGCGATAAATATTTATACTGCCTGTCATGACACGAATACTGAGTAGCGTAATATCATGCTTCCTCAGGCCTAACGAATATATGTCTTTATACGTTAGGGATGAGGGTATACCACGCCAGTTCCAACAAGAGGCACTTAGTTTAGCCTGCTTTGCACCAGTAAGTTGTTTTGCGTAGGAGAGTATTTCAGGTTTGTTATAGTAGTCAGTTTAGTGTCGGTAATTAGTATCGGTATCTATTGTATCAGTTGAGATTTGCGTATCTATAATATAAACAATGTCATTTCGGTAAGCCAGTAAGTCAGGTTTGCGTAAGCCAAGTTGTGTTCGTATGTGTGGTTCCAGTATAGTTGTAAATTTGTACGTATTAAGTAGAGTGATTAAAAGAGCGTTAACATAATTATGCCTGTGAATAATGTTATTATAATTAAATCTACAGGTCTGCATAATATGATTTAGGCAGTCATATTTATAATTACACCCTCGCCTTAAACAGTTTGTATTTAAACTTGGAACATACGTTTACATCTGTAATGTGTACACAGTAGACCGTGCTTTAGCTTTACCATATCTACAAAATCGCGACCAGAAAACATCTTTATAGGAGAAGTTATCCAATTATTAATAAAAGGACTATGCGTGCCTTATAGCGTGTGTATATGTGTATGTGTATGTATATGTATATGTGTGTGTGTAAGTGTATTTGTATACATACTAACATATATATATATATATATATATATATATATATATATATATATATATATAGATAGATAGATATACTAACATATATATATATATATATATGTTAGTATAACGCATGTATTGAGTAAGCATTAGTTAATGCACGCGTACGATAATAGGTATGGGGGTGTGTTTAGTGCACACACACACACACTGTGTGTACGTGTGTGCATGTTAGTACCTATAGGTATAGGTATGCGTACCTATACCTACTATGTATACACTGTGTGCGTCGCACACGTTTTCTTTATTATCGACCTGATATCACGTGATCACGTTACGTCACGTTACGTCATATATAGATATACGACTATAGTCGCTTATGCATGTGCGGCGAATGTATTCCCTTACGTAACGAAACATCGATAATAATAAAAACATAATACGATTAATAATATGTCGATCAATATTTCCGCGTATTATTCTACATTTTTTAATATGATTAATACATTATTTTATGTAGTTTATATATATAAATAAATTGTACAGATATTAATTATTTTGTTAGTTAATCAATATATATATTATATATATAGACTATACACTGTATAGTATAGAGTATAGTTCTCCTATTTCTATGTAATACTAAATTCAATTGTTAATCGCTAAGCAATACAAATTAACAATACCGGAAGTCATATACAATATTCATGTTGTTTAGTAACTACAAGTATGTTATAGTGTGTAATACGTATACATATATATATATATATATATATATATATATATATATATATATATATATTATCATATTTCTGCAATGAATATATGTGTAAGTGTATTAGTAAGTGTTTCAATAATTTAAAGAATTCAAAGTCATATGATTCTATAGAATGTCGACAAATTCGACATTAAACTCGTAAATATTAATAAAATGTTGTTGATATTTTCTGTTGATTAAGTAATGTCATGTTATTATCAGATGTACTGACGCATTGCCAGCTGGCTATTTATAGTAGCATTACTGCTTACCCATAGAAGTACACTTTAATAATATATATTATTACAAATAATATATTATTTTAATTATAATATATTATTATTAGATAAACTACGCAGTTTATAAGTATTTATAATTAGTATGTTGTATTATATATATATATATATATATATATATATATAATTTAATATGATTGTATACATATTATGTATACATTGTATAGTACAAGTATATACTATAGTACACGCAGTACACATACACGTTCTGTATACGTACACAATGTACTGCACTATTTTCGTCGTGTGTGGTCGGTACTTGTAATAATTATAAATAAGCCCGCGCCGGTCGCGCATTCATTGAGTCACGAATCAGCCCTATCGCATTGTGATCACGTGTGTGTGTGTGTGTGTGTGTGTGTGTGTGTGTGTGTGTGTGTGTGTGTGTGTGTGTGTGTGCGTATGTGTGTGTGTGATGGTGCTGCGGATATACAACATTGAATAGCGTCACACGGTTAATACACGTAGTCGTGTGCTCGTCGCTTAATTGTAATCGTGTAATACATTAACTATAATAACTCTATTATGTGTTCTTTCGCAAGTATTAAATACACTATTATATAGAGCATACCGTGTATACATATTAGAGTTATCATAATGTATGTATATATATATATATATATATATATATATATATATATATATATATATATATATTGTTATTGTTATTGTTATTGTTATTTGGGGAGTCATTTCATCCCATCCAGGAATTTATATTAGTTTTCACTTCACATAACCATATATATGGCTCTAATGTCCGTTCGAAGCCGCTCTCGTGCGCTTAAGGCATCTATAGATATATGCCTTCATACATGTATATGTGTGTAGATAATTGCCTATGCTATAACGTTATTTAACTATATATATATAGTGGGCTATACCATAACTGAATACATATCACATTATATAGTTGTATACACACACCTAACACACACTCACACACACGCGAGTGCACGCATATATCCACACATACCCACACACACTCACACCAACACACACACACACACACATACATACACATACACTTTTATTAGTATCACCAGAGCACGTATAATCTATATGCTATCTAGATTATCCATATATGAATCTGCGTGGGAAGAATTGTTTTTAGAACTGTAAAATTGCATACCAACAAGCGAATATAATTATAATATAAGAGCGTCTATATATATTCGTATATCAAATATATAATCAGATGTTTTCATATGCATAACGTTTATTACGTCATACACTGTACAATGTACACAATGTACACAATGTACAATGTACAATGTACAATGTACACAATGTACACAATGTACACAATGTACACAATGTACACAATGTACACAATGTACAATGTACACAATGTACACAATGTACACAATGTACACAGTGTACAATGTACATGTACGACGTATTCCAGTGTATGACAACACTACGCATATGTGTGTATGTGTATGTGTAGTTGTAATCGACGCCTACATATATACGTATATATATATATGTATATACGTATATATATATATATATATATATATATATATATACGTCATATATATACGTCATATATATATTGATGCGCGTAATGACGTGTGTATTAACGCTGAACGCGCGTAATACGAGAGAGATCTGCCACGACCCTCACGTGACTAGCTAACTGGGTGTCACGTGACCGCCTAGCAGTAGTGTTACGTGACCGCCTATATCGACTCTAGTTCGCTAGATGAATTAGCTTGTTAACAATATCTCTCGTTAAATATCGTTAACTAACTCTCCACTAGCTCTCGTTAACTAATGAATACTATAATAGTAGTATACTAGGATACTATAGTATGGGAATAGGATATATCCTATAGGAACTGCGGTTAACAACGAGATAAACTGCGACCAATGCGTCCATTAACCGGCGGTAGTGACGCTAACTATAATGACACTAATAAATGTGCTATTAACAAGGGCGTGTCCTTGTTATTAGGTTACCTACACACATGTGTGTGTGTGCGTACGTGTCCGTTGTTTGTTTATACCGGATGTAACTCTATATTCGTATACGAGATAGGGGTGGGGGGATTGCCGGTAATCTGGTGAATAGTATACGTACTACAGTACATTTCACCGATTCCCGCGGAACATCTGCATTATTACTTCTATTATCATTGTTATATTTATTGATAATTGATTACATAATTATGATAATTATAATTATATAGGTATAACTATAGTTATCGTAATTTGATTTATGAACCAAATATGAATTGTTAGTGTACATGTGTAAGTGTGTAATGAATAACGATGTCAATTAATACAAATATTTTACATGATAAACATATTATGTATATAAATATAGGCATATATAAATCATGTATAAATGTGTAATCACAAATGTATTCATTTGCCAATAATACATCAAAGTCAATTTTAATAGATAATAACATATATGTAATACGTAATGTAGCACACACATGCATACACACACACATAATTACACACACAGACACACACAGACACACACACATATATATATATATATATATATATATATATATATGCACATATACATATACTGGATTATTAGTTTATAAATATAACTCGCTACTGCCGTCCTATAGGACATACTAATCCTATAGCGACGTACCTATCACTCGGAGATACTACGAGAAATCACGTTAAATCTCGTTATATCGAGGACGTCATATGTCCTTTATTATATTTCGGTTAGACAACGGTGGTTAGACGAGTCGAGAGAGAGATCGATAGATAGCGATTCAGTGAATAAACACGTGATTCATTTAATAAGCACGTGACACTTTAATAGGGCGTTTTTAAGTTCGCCACGCCCACACGCCACCTGTAGGTGATCGTAGTATTACATCGAAACTAATGCATATCAATTAATTTATTAAGTGAGTAGGAAATCATTCGAAAAGTCTCACAAATAGATTAAAATTTATCCATCATATTTTTTTTGAAAACGAAAATAATCGATTTTGTATAATTTTGCAAATATAAAATAATAATTGGTGAGAAAATAGGGGCATATGATATGTTGCTATATCGTGATTTGTTGAGGGTCGATCCAGATCCCGAAATTCGGGAAATATATGTCGACAACCGGCGCCACCTGGAACAAAACTACGGTACTAATTAAGTAGCGCAGTTATATGTTACCTTTCTCACGATATTTTGTTAATCGTTGTTAACCCGGTGAACTTTATAGGGAGCATTGGGAAGTTTTATACTCTCGTATTGATATATCTTTAACTTTCTATAGATACCACTTACTCACCCATCTATAGATGGGCGAGTAAGTGATAAAGTTGCGATGTAATGGTTAAGTTATGTAATTAGTTGATAATTAGTCGGTCAATAAGTCATCTTTAATCTGATTTATATAAAGTATTAATATAGTTTACTTGGGCAGTATATCTAGGTAGTGTATAATATATATATATATATATATATATATATATATATATATATATATATATATATATATATATAGCTATATAATATATAGCTATACAATAATACACATTTAATAATCAAATAACAATAAATCATCTCTAATCTGATATAAAGTAGTTCGGTAACTAACGAGTCCGTATGATAATAATCAGTAATGTAATGGCGCCATCAATTAAAATGGGCATTAAATAGAGGTACCAGTCTATTATTATCGCTATAAAGTACCATTACAGAGTTGTTATTATTCTACATTATATAACGGTTTATATATATATATATATATATATATATATATATATATATATTCTCTAGAGAGCAATATCAATATCGCAGACGACATATCATGGATCAATATCACATGTTAGTGCAAATTTTGAATTATTAATTAAAAGTAATAATAATCGATAGCGTCACGTGTTGCGCCAAAGACTCGAGACCGCAGTAATACTAAAACACGCTAGCACGCACTAACTCGGTAGAAGTAGCAGTATAGTGTATTCAGTAGATCGTATCGTAGACAGCTCTTCACGGTACGCTGTAGTGGTGTATAGAAAGTGGTGTATACTGTAGTGGTGTATAGAATACTGGCCTTATACGTTATTATAATTACACTTTGCGTATATATTAGCTTTCTAAATATATTAGGGTATACTTTTAATTTATATATATATATATATATATATATATATATATATATATATATATATATACTATAGTATACTATAGTATACTATAATATGCGTAACTATTATTATAATATGAAATGATATTTAATATTAGAAAAAGTAAGAAATAAATCATCAGATAATAAATAAATGTATAACAATGAATATATATAACAATATAGTATCGTGCATTACACCTAATTCTATGTAATAAGTATTATAGTAATTAGTATGTGTGTGTGTGTGTGTGTGTGTGTTTATTTATAAAGCACAGCGTGTATATTTCGGTGAAGGTGATAAATTAAGACTAGCTTGTGAAAATTTCAATGTAATACAATTCATTGTCTGAACTCAAGAATACATTTCATCTCTATATCATCTATATATGTTTACAACAGAACTTTTATTAACGAATTTCGATGTGATATATTTAGGTCAACGCATACATCTATACCACATATATGTTATAATAATCACATTGTGGTGAAATTCGTCACAATTTTATCTCGTGTGAACGCCCCTAATGGGGCATTAGAATATGACTTCGTCTTGTGGCGAATTATTAATTAGTAAACGCTTACATATATGTTTAGATTGATGAATGATTTAAACACACATTTAATTATAAAATATGTATAGTGAGACGATAATAGGTACAAGCAATAATAAAAGTAATGATAAGGACGGACTATGTCGGACAATTGTACAAAGTGGTGAAAACGAATATAGTTGAAGTTTAGATATCGAGAACAATTTATATATTATACATGTGTATATATGTGTGTGAGTGTGTTTGTGTGTGTATGTGTGTATGTAAATTATCTATAATACATAAATATATATTTTAAAAGTATATCATAATATATACACTAATATCCATGAATTATTTGAAAATATCTAATTACCATCCCGCTCCTAATACTGACCACCCCTCGAATGTCAGTAGCTATGACTCATACTCTGTGAGAGCTATAGGCAAATAATATATCTACAACATCGTTAATTTAGTGTTAAACGTGAAGGGTTATATGATATGATATTTATTAAAAACATGTTTTGTTTATCAATATCTACAATCATACAATTATTATATTATTATATCACAAAAACCGACCCCGTATGATATATAATAATAATTAAAATATTGTGAATTAAATTCAATGAGTATAGCAAGGATAGTAGTCCTTGAGTATAGTGAGTGAGTTTTGTAATTCATTAAATCTATATATATATATATATATATATAAATATATATATTTATTTACTAATCTAAATATAACTTTATAATACACAATCAATGGTATAATCATTAGTTACTTACCATACATTGTCGTTGTAGTAATGTTTTTTGTATACATAATTAATGATTATTATTTAGTAATAGTGTTAGTAAAAAATAGAATCATGTAGATAAGGTTATGACTAGTATATATATATATATACGTGTACAGATCACATGACATAATATGATTGACAGTTACAAGAACACATATAATTATTGATAACGATAATATACAATTATATATCCGCCACATTTGTAAGATAATGATACCCACTGTGCAGTACACCCACATTATGCACATCAACACATATAACCTGCTGTTGAACATATAATATTGTGTAATTTAAAAAATATATATATAAATTAATATGTTATAATGTATATATATATATATATATATATATATATATATACAATAATTACATCACAGAACAATGTACAGTTACTGCAAAGATTTTGCGAAGCAAAGATATAACACTCCATATGCATGCAACGTAATTTAGTAATAGCCCCAACCGCTGCTAGCAGTAGTATCGAAATCACTGAAATAGATTTAGGTTCGGCTCTGTTTGCATACAACAATTTTGTCATTGCTCTATTAAATTACATGCAATATAAATTAGCTTTTACTCACTAAATATATACTTATAGCATTTAAAACATACATATCATATTTGTTTGTTATATATTAGTAATGAACACTTAGTTTTCATCATATAAATATTAATTTAAAGCATATTATTTAACATTTTAAAAGTGTGTAGTTAAATACGAATTTACATTATAAACAACACATAGTTCCTAAAAGTAACCCGCTATAGGTGGCACCAGGGTATTTTGTATACAAATTCGAATTACACGATTTCGCGTAAGTGTTATATCTTTCCTTCGGAAAATCTTTGGTTACTGACTGTATTTGTGTCTAAATAAACTATTCAATTCAATGCAATTCAGAATTAATAAGAATATTAATATTCTATATAATTATGTAATTATCTCGTTAACCCTAATTTACTTATTTAATAATATATATCCTATATGATATAAATAATAGCTTCTATTACAATTCATAATGGATAATATTGTATTTTATTACATAACAATATATATATATATATATATATATATATATTTATATATATATATATATATATATCTAGTATATGTATGTATGCACAGGCATACGCATATATGCATGTATGTTAGTGTTTATATACTTATATGTGTATTATATATGTGAATATACACATTATATGGTATTTATATGTTCGCGCTCTTTTCAAATATATATTAATAAAATTCTCACCGCTAGATGTCGATACGTACCATGAAAATAATATTATTTATTTTAAAATAAATATATAAATATATATTAATTGTATATTAATACATAAACTATACACATATATTGTATGTATATACATATTAATTAATTAATATGTATATATTCTTATATATTTATTTAATCATAAATAATAATATTTTCGTGGTATGTATCGACATCTAGTGGTGAGAATTGTATTAATACATTTTATCATTATCCTTACTATGTATTCATATTCATATTCATATATATAT
>OZ025245.1:24474522-24479522 GCA_964019155.1 Osedax fenrisi | reverse complement strand
ACATCTTTAATGAGTTGATTCAAGTACACAACTATACAAATAGGGAGAAATAGGCATATATGTAGTATATGCATAATAATATAGTATATCACTTCCTCTTTATTTCATTTCAAATTAATATTTATTCTATTTAAGAATTTATTAATAATATCCTAAATTTTCTATAGAAATAGTAATCCTATACTTTTACTATATATTAAATTTACCGAATTATCTTAGAATAATATAATTATTATCTATACATATGGGGTGAATTATAACACGACACCCGTATACGAAGATGACATAATTAGCTTATGAATATAGTTTTACGTAAACAATGAACATTACTATTCTATAGATAATTCCATGTGGCATGTGAGCGATATTATAACACGTATATCATAACACACACAGACGCGAGAGGCGCTCGATATAGTAAATAAATATCGTCTGTTTCGACGTAATTAATACTGCGCCGACGCTGCTAGCTTTGCTTTGTTTACACTGGTGTTCACTCATCCGTGGCGGCGCCCCGCCCCCATTACGTAATCTATCCCCGCCCACAGCCGCGTCATGGTCACAGCTGGCGTATCTAATATGTGTGTAGGATAGACTTTGAAATGTATATAGCACTACGCCCGTAAAGTATACGGCGAACACACACGCATATATATATATATATAAATGTTCTTTAGGAAAGTGAAACGGGTAAATGACTAGATAAGTAACGCGCTTCTTCGTTTACAATGGTAATACCTAAAATTATAATATTAAAATATATATATATACATGTTATAACAGCTAATAATCGGCTTTAGTATTAGCAATATATCGATTATTAAGAGTTTACAAACTTTTCGAAACCACAACGATTGATTTTATATATTATATTGCTACCTTATTTAATGTTATTGTTTCGTTTTGTTTGTTCGTTCACAACACCAGTGAGGGTAATCTTTATTTACCATATGTGGTGTATAAATAAACCATCCTATCCTATCCTATAACGAATGTAAAAGTTGTATAATATTTATATATATTAGATAATACGTTTTAAATGAAATACATTTTAAAAATAAATATAGACTGTGTTATAATATTATATAGTACTATATAATAGATATATATATATATATATATATAACAAGTATTATTTCGTAATATGTCTTAAATAAAGTGAATATTGTTTAAAATTGTATACCGATATGAAATTCATTATTTATAAACATAATAATATCTACTTTCTAATATGAAACAATGTTAAATCTCGCCTACCTTACAATCTAAATGTTAAAGCTAAACCGACACTGTATATTATTCTGAGATAATAGCACTGGGACTCTCCTAGGACAATCCTTAGCTATATCCGTAGTGTTAAATAGTGTCCTAGAATAATATTAAGACAATCTATTTTCTCAGAAAAACTAGCCCAGGAATACATGCCCATCAATATTATACACGGTACGACCAGTAGTATTTATATTAAGTTCATTATTAATATATATATATGGCAACATTAACAGAAAATAGTCATATTATTATGAAGCCCTTTAGAAGAATATAGTATATAAATATCATTATAATTTAACAGAAAACAAATTTAAATTCTTCTAATAAATATTATTATTATTATTACATATACATATACATATATATATATATATATATATATATATATATATATCGGCACCAAGTGAATAACAGTATTGTCACGTGTGTACACCACGTGATACGGACTGCATCACGTGGTGCCTGATGAGGTGTGGGCGTGTTTAATATCGAGATGTCATCTTAGCTGTGAACTGTGGCCTAGTTCGTGATATCATCCTATTTACGTCATGATATACTATCACATATATATATATATATATATATATATATATATATATATATATATATTCGTGTGTATATACGAATATATAGCTGTTGCTGAGATATAGATGTGTGTTAATGAATGATGAATGTTTAATTGCATAGCTTCTGACGATGTATTGGCGTTGACCGGTGTGGTAGCGGTCAACATGTGTATGTAGTGGAGAGGGGGGAGGGGCGTGGTGTCCGAAATAGATGACCACTACGTCCAGTGCATAGCGGGCGGACAGTCTTCGGTCATCGACCTGTGGGCATCGCTGTCCTTCATTGTCCTATAGGACATTGTACGTGTCATCTATTGTATAATAGGACATTTACGTGACCTATCAATGTCGTATGTCCTTTATTGTCCTATAGGACATTTACGTGTCACCTCTATTTTCTAATAGGACATTTACGTATTCCTTCTAATGTCAGATGTCCTCTATTGTTTAATAGGACATTTACGTATTCATTCTAATGTCAGATGTCCTCTATTGTCTAATAGGATATGTACGTGCCCCCCCCCTAATGTCATATGTCCTCTATTGTTTAATAGGACCATTACGTGTCCTCTCTATTGTCGTATTTTCCGCGGTCGTCTTCCTATTGTATGCGCGGTAATGTTCGATGTTTAGCCATTGTGTGGTGTGAGTGCGGGAGTGTGATAGTGGAAGAGCGGCGCACACGTGTGTGTGCGCGGTGCGCTGGCCAGTAGTATTACGTAATAATTCGGTGATGTAATAAACACAATTGTGTGTGTGTTCATTGTTCGTACTCGTATATATCAGTTATATCATTATATATGTATATATATATATATATATATATATATAATGATATATGTATTGAATACAAATAGCAGATACAAATATATACACCAAGAAGTCATAGACTAAATGTTATAAATAACTATGAGGGGCCTCGGACAATACAATACAAATACTACATTACTGTAATAATGTGTGTTGTCTTGTTTTGATTTATTATTACTTACTTACTTACTTATGTCGAACTCCCGTTCGACCCTTCTTTACAATTTTCTTCCAATCATCACGAATCATCATAACATTACGTATTTCATTCACATCATCTAGTCCAGTATCCTTTTTTAAATTACCAATGTACGTCACAGCTTTTCTTCCTCTGTTGCTTTTTCCAGACGTTGGTTGCCATAAAATCAGATCATGAGCTACTTCATCGTCGTGACGGATGCAGGGACCCGCTATTCGCAGACGACGAGTAGTTATAACATCGGTAATTTTTGGTAGTTCTTTATAGAGTTCAACATTTGTTATATGGTCTCTCCATGATACATTCAGAATCATTCTTAATAACCTTGTATAGAATCCATTTATTCTCCGTTCAAGTGATTTGTCGATCGTCCAAGTCTCACTGCCATATAGTAGGATACTTTCAATAGTGGCTTGAAAAGTCCTAATCTTTAGTTTTCTTTTTAACTTGGAATTCCAGAGTTTTTTCAACTTGTGACATGCCTGCCAAGCTAGTGCCTTTCGGATCTCAAAGTCTTTTGATGAGCTACTCATCCATGCACCCAAGTATTTAAAGTTATTTACTACTTTAATATCTTCATTTAGTAATGAGTGGATATTTATTGGTTCACTTTGAGAAAAAGCCATTATTTCAGTTTTTCTTGAGTTTATTTTTAAACCTAATTTTAAAGCTTGGGTTTCTACATTTGATAGTAATTCTTGAACCTGCTCAATATCTTGTGATATTAAAGCAATATCATCTGCATAGCTTAGATCTGTAATCACTTTTGCTGGTACCCTACGACTCTGTTTCCTAGTTAGTTCAAAACCAAGATCTAACTGTTTTCCTTTCACAGCCATTCGCATTGCATAGTCAAGCACTATTATAAACAGAAAGGGGGCCAACGTATCGCCTTGTAGAACTCCAGTAGTTATATTAAACGATTTGGTTTCTCCATCAGGTGTTAGTACTTTCGCTTTGGTTCCTTTGTATAATGTTTCTATTGCTTCTACGATAATAGTGGGGATTCCGTAAGATTCCATATTTATTATTAAGTTCTCGATAAACACGCGAGTAAAACAAGAACTGGCTGGATTCGAAGCCGGAACATCTCGAGGTATCGGTGCAACAGTCAAAAGCTAGTAGGCGATCGGCGATTGTAGCGCCCCTATAGGGTATACTAGTAAGCGATCGCCGATCGCTTACTAGTATACCCTATAGGGGCGCTACAATAGGGGGCGGGGGTGGGGGATATGCCCCCAGTGGGGGATCCCCACCCCCATTTTAAAATATAGGGGGACCTCCTATGTATTGGTACCTCCCCCCACTTTAACCACGACATTTATTTTGATTGGTTAGTCCCCCTTACATACAAAATCGTTCCAGCTCAACTTACTAGCAGTTGGCCGTTCCACTGAGCTATAGTCCCTAGGCTATATGTAATAGTAATTCTACTATTATTATACATGAATTAGTCATTATTATATATATTTATTATATATACCAGTAGGACCTATACCCTAGGGTCATTGAGACCTATATATGTTGTATAAGGGTCCTATAGGAATGCGATATGGTGAGTTTAATTATAGCTATAAATACATTCATCGTACTTTAATGTCTAACGAATATATATATATATAGAATCACTAGCGTGCTATACGTGAAATATAGTATTAGATAATAATATCGGGTGATAGTTAACTTGAACTGTTTAGAATTATATATTTTAAAGTTGATAAATAGTATAGTATGTACCCAAATATGTACTATAGTGTGTGCTATAATGTGTACTATAGTGCACTATGTGTATAGTATAGTTAATACAATGAACGCATAAATCACGTGATATATACGCATGTGTCACGTGGTATATAAGTATGATGTAAACATGTTAACATGTTGATCACAAAGTGTGATCACAAATAGTCTACGTTAATCATGCGATACTAGATAAACGGTATACCTAGGTGTATACAAACTATTAACCACGCACTGGTATTCTCTCTTAAAGGGGGTATCCCACTACAAGTATTTCCGGCAACTTGCCTGAAATATAATACATTTATAGGGGGTATCCCATTATAACTTGATAGAAAATGGTTTTAATGTTACAATAGTTCCGACAAGTTGCCGGCATATTTAGTATATAATCTTTAAATTTACACAGCTTT
>OZ025245.1:24462022-24464522 GCA_964019155.1 Osedax fenrisi | reverse complement strand
CTCATTACTAATGACTCATTAGCGAAGTAAGCGACGCTGCTAATATATCTAGAAAATGCAAAATCAGTATTGCTATATAAAATACACGGATGTGAAAGAAAGACCCGATACAATATTTAATATTCACATAGATAGATAGTTGTGGAAAGTGTATATACATTATCTAGACTATGCTTATTTAGTTACATTATAGATATTGCATCTAACATCATATTATGTAAAATGTCACTGTAGTTAATATATTGTATTGGATACTTATATATTGTATTGCGAACCACGAACAAAATACCCTATAACAATATACATATAACAATACATACTAGAGATAGACGGACATTAATATATAGTAATTATGGTTATCGTATACTAAAGTATTATCGAGGATATGTAATGTAGTTAATTAACATTGAAATTGATATACCAGTAAAATACTGATCACCTAAAAAGGGGCGCGGCCTATTTAAATCACTCGAGCGTGACCAACTCGAGTTGACATATTTCTCCATATTGACAGTCATGTATGACTTTATATTACGGCATGTAATCTATACGATATACCATGGTATACTGATACTATAGTGATTCGTAGTTACTGCTAATTTGACCGGAGCGTTTACTATAAAATCACTCTCGTCTCCCCTATATAACTGGTCACGTGAGAAATATCACGTCATCGCTTCCATTGTCAATATTGTTTATTATTAAACCTATCTCTCTCACGCCCTAGTCTCCCCTATCTACCCGGTCACGTGTGAAAACACGACGTGTCTTCCGTTGTCAATATTGTTTATTATAAAACCCGTGTCTCTCTAGTCTCCCCTAGATATCTGGTCACGTGTAAACATAACGTCGTCGCTTCCGGTGTCAATATTGTCGACTGGTAAACACCGCCGATTAGTAAACAAAGCATCGGTAACCGTAGCTACTTCATACAGCTATTAGCTCCGTAATATGTGTGTGTGTGCGTGTGTGTATGCGTGTGTGTGCGTGTGTGTGCGTGTGTGTGTGTGAATGTACACAACGTGAGCAGTAATTACTGTTTACCTTTTGTTACGTGGTGTTCATATCTACTACCGTGGGATAATTGTAGGGGGTAGTGCCGGGACAGTGCTTACAACATCGTATATATATATGTGTGTGTGTGTGTGTGTGTGTGTGTGTGTGTGTATACAACATATATGTATATTTTGTATATGTTTATGTATATTAACTTATTTATGTTCTACAAATATGTCGTCACTTAAAATACCTTCACATTTAGCTCTGACGGAGGTCCTCCGTGTATAACCCCCTCAGATACACACGTCATGCGAGGCATGCGTCATACACTAAACAGTATATGACATATTCGTTCTCTTACCTTACCGGATCGGCATTGTTTTCCGAGCACTTTCAACAATTGTCTTCCACGTAGTCCTATCTTTCATAGCTGTCTTTAGTTCTTCAGTCGTCAGTCCCGTATCATCAGATAGCTGTTTTACATAGGTTTTCTTTGTATAGCTGTTTTACATAGGTTTTCTTTGTCGTCCAGGCTTTGTTATTCCATGGTTCGGCATCCACAACAAAACATCTTTTATGATTTATTCCTCACTTCGATAACAATGGCCTGTCAAACGTGTTCTTCGTATACGTATTATACTTGTCAATGGTGGAATATTTCCGTAGAGGCGAATCTTCGTTGGATGCTCTTTCCATGATATATTTAATATTTAATATTTAATATGGCTCACAACATTCTTGTGTAATTTCCATCTAGATTTTTCTCATATTTCTTATTTATAAGTTATAACTTATAACTATATATATATATATATATATATAACTATATATATATATATATATATATATATATATATATATATATACTTAGTTATAACCTATATATATATGTTATACCCTATAGGGTCCAAGCTTCAGAGCCGTATAATAAAACAGATTCTACCACGGCTCTGAAGAAGTTCCTCTTTAAAGTTGTGCCGAGTGGTGATTTCCATATGATTCGTTCTCACTCTATATAAAGTAGGCGTGTATTCGAGTTATAGTGTATACACTACATGTACTGTAGAACTCGTAGTATAACTATAGTATACTGTAGAATCATACTAATCGTTGAAGATCCTCGCGGCGCAATATCGCTCACAGAATTAACATCCGCCTATTAATTCGCTTCCATGATATATATATATATTGCTTGCTTGCTTATTCGGGGATTCTTTTTATTGATTCTCGCACAAAATTCCCGGAGAAATTAACTCGGACTACGAATATTTCCGCTGCCTCGTAGTAAAGCTTGTTTAGGCAAAGGCTAAGAGAATGTAACTCCGATATAACACACACTGTTATAGTAGTTGCGCCCATAACAGTATCTAGCAAAAGAGGAAACACATATAGATATATAATTATATTGTTATACTAGCATTAATAATAATGTTATCACTTCTACGTGGTTATTGTATGTTCACTGTCGAAGAGAAGTAGGTACTTGCACACTTTATTAATG
>OZ025245.1:24294522-24457022 GCA_964019155.1 Osedax fenrisi | reverse complement strand
TAGTAGTGTGTGTGTGTGTGTGTGTGTAGTATACTAGTACTGTATATATAGTATCAGGGAGTATACTATATTGTTATAGTAATCATCGAGGTTAGCTAAGCATATATTAACCACTATAGTACCACTATAGTAGTGTGTGTGTGTGTGTGTGTGTTATATACTAGTACCAAAGCCCGGGCTTTGCTAGTACTATATAGTATCAGGGAGTACTATGGTGTTATTGTTATGTTGGTGGAGTCCTTTCATCCCATCCAGGAACTTAGATGAAGTTTTCACTTATAACCATATATGGCTATAATGTCCCTTCTACAATACCAACGTTTCTCACTGTGTAAGGTTTAGTACCAATATTCATTAGCACCCGCATTAGTTAGATTACCATGTACCCGTGTAGACCCTATAGGGTTGTATTGTATACAATGTAGTACCATGTAACTATAGTACCTTCACAATTGTGGTGATACACAAGTACTTGTAGGGTGCGGTACATGTAAGTAGATATAATTCCAAGGGAATGTGAGCCATTTATAAGTACAAAGATCTTCGTAAGAGCTCCTGAATGGGATGAAAGGAATCAACATAATACAAATAACTATAACATATTAATGCAATCCTATTATCGAATTCCGAAAGGCACGCATTATCTGTACGAATATTAATCCCACAATAGTAACTTGTATTTATGTATACGTATACTACCAAATCTATTCTTTCAACTATTACATAACCGTAATAATAGGTTATCGATACGCTCAAGGTCACGCGCTAATAATACGTCGCCACAGTAGAACAACGCTATATAGCGAGCGAAACGTAAGACGCATCTATTAATAGATTTCGTGAAATCTAAAAATAGGAACTCAGTCATCGAGATGGGTAGCGCGCTCTCCATTTCAGTGATTCGAGTGGGCGTTTATCGGTCTAGAAGTAGGAGTAAACATATTACGTGGTGTTAATTCACTACTGATAGATATACATATACTACTACTACTACCGATGTTAATACTGCTGCTAGTAAAACTAGTTTATGGATAGGTGTTGATATTTACTGGCCATTGTATTCGTACATCTCTGTCTATCTCTCTCACACTCTCTCCCTCTCTCTATCTCTCTCTCTCTCTCTCTCTCTCTCTCTCTCTCTCTCTCTCTCTCTCTCTCTCTCTCTCTTTCTCACTCACACTCTTTCTCATGCACACTCTTTCTCTCTCTCTCTCTCTCTCTCTCTCTCTCTCTCTCAATCTCTCTCTCTATCTCTTTCTCACTCACACTCTTTCTCTCTCTCTCTCTCTCTCTCTCTCTCTCTCTCTCTCTCTCTCTCTCTCTCTCTCTCTCTATCTCTCTCTCTCTCTCTCTCTCTCTCTCTCTCTCTATCTCTCTCTCTCTATCTCTCTCTCACTCTCTCTCACACTCACTCTCTCTATCTCCTTCTCATTATCTCACTCTCACTCACTCACTCTCTCTCTCCTCTCTATCTCTCTCTCTCTCTCTCTCTCTCTCTCTCTCTCTCTCTCTCTCACACTCACTCTCTCTATCTCCTTCTCACTATCTCTCTCTCTCTCTATCTCTCTCTCTCTCTCTCTCTCTCTCTCTCTCTCTCTCTCTCTCTCTCTCTCTATCTCTATCTCTCTCTCTCTCTCTCTCTCTCTCTCTCTCTCTCTCTCTCTCTCTCTCTCTCTCTCTCTCTCTCTCTCTCTCTCTCTCTATCTCACTCTCTCTCTCTCTCTCTCTCTATCTCACTCTCTCTCTCTCTCTCTCTCTCTCTCTCTCTCTCTCTCTCTCTCTCTCTCTCTCTCTCTCTCTCTCTCTCTCTCTCTCTCTCTCTCTCTCTCTCTCTCTCTCTCTCTCTCTCTCTCTCTCTCTCTCTATCTCACTCTCTCTCTTCTCTCTCACTCTATCTCTCTCTATCTCTCTCTCTCTCTCTCTCACTCTATCTCTCTCTATCTCACTCTCTCTCTCTCTCACTCTATCTCTCTCTATCTCACTCTCTCTCTCTCTCTCTCTCTCTCTCTATCTCTCACTCTATCTCTCTCTATCTCACTCTCTCTCTCTCTCTCTCTCTCTCTCTCTCTCTCTCTCTATCTCACTCTCTCTCTCTCTCACTCTATCTCTCTCTATCTCACTCTCTCTCACTCTATCTCTCTCTATCTCACTCTCTCTCTCTCTCACTCTATCTCTCACTCTATCTCTCTCTATCTCACTCTCTCTCTCTCTCTCTCTCTATCTCTCACTCTATCTCTCTCTATCTCCCTCTCTCTCTATCTCTCACTCTATCTCTCTCTCTCTCTCTCTCTCTATCTCACTCTCTCTCTCTCTCTCTCTCTCTCTCTCTCTCTCTATCTCACTCTCTCTCTCTCTCACTCTATCTCTCACTCTATCTCTCTCTATCTCACTCTCTCTCTCTCTCTATCTCTCACTCTATCTCTCTCTATCTCACTCTCTCTCTATCTCTCACTCTCTCACTCTCTCTCTCACTCTCTCTCTCTCTCTCACTCTCTCTCTCAAGGGACAATACATGTGTCGTACACTCTGCATACAAGAACACCTATAAGCTATGGGCATCACGTTCTATCTAGCAATAAGAGTGATGGATACACTAGTGGATTCTATGTATGACGTATATTTGATGTACACACAAATACACCTATACACACACCTACAGTATAATTATATACCTGTATGAAGTTCGTAGCTATCTATATATATATATATATATATACTTATACATGGAGGTGAAATACGATCTAAAGATTATTGTGTGTGTGTGTGTGTGCGTGTGTGCACAACTTTTATCTTTAACTTTAATAGCATACTTTTCGTTTATTCGTTTTGTTTTATCTTTATTTACTTTTCGTTTAATTTATGTGACGCATACAAAATATTACAAACATAATATCTATATTTTAGTGAGTCAATAAATAATTTAATAATACTATATGCACACATTTATTTAGATTATTATTTAGATTATACCCTTATATACCCTTCCTCTTGTAACCTAGGTTACCAGGTTACTCTTGTAACCATGGCTATTGTAGATATGTTAGGAGGTATACGTGCTATACGCGTGTGCTAGTCAGTGATATACTAGTGATGCAGTAAATGATGCTCGAGTCTCAGTCTCAGTTACCTAAAGTCTCAGCTCATCACGGGCTCGTTTTGTTAGAGTCTCATCTCGGCTAGGGCTCATTTTTTTTCGGAAAATGAAAGTCTCGGCTCGGCATCAAAAAGCTCGGCATCATTTGTATTACCTATGAATAGTATTCGCACGTCGGCGATGTCATACTATAACTAGTATTCATAGTATGACGGTAGTTGATGACTACCGATATACTCTGAAGTAACGGTGACTCGGTGACTGTCTTTGTGGTACTATGGTGGTATACTTAGGTACACGTGCACCCGGCTCTAACTACTTCTCACTCCTAACTCTAAACGTATAGTACGTAATAAGTGTAGATGTTGGGTAGCGGTATATAAAAGGTATATAAGAGCTACATATGGCTTAATACACGCTTACGATGGCCCCTTATTAAGGGGTATGTTCAGATTAGTGGTGTACCACTAATTATAATGAGTTACGGCCAAACATAACAAATATAGCGTTATATCTAGATGTACTATATATCTAATTCGCTGTACTATATATATATATATATATATATATATATATATGTGAACTTATAATAGTAGTGCTAGGACATGATTAGATTAAGCCGAGCTTAACAGATATCGAGTAAACACCACAATAACCACGACCACTTTAACGAATTACTACCACACACACACACACTGTAGGGTGTTTAGAATGGGAGTAAGGACACGCCGGTAGGACATGGCGACATAGTTTACCTCGCAACCAACCTTATTCACCTGTGTGTATTCGTGTGTATGTGGGGGTGTATAGGTATATGTATTTGTGGTTAAACGGCTTCCAACGTATAGCCATACAAGTGAAAACTTAATCTAAGTTCCTGGACGGGATGAAAGTACTCTACTAAAATAACAAGAACAATAACAATAACAATAACAATAACAACCGTGCGCACTTGCCTATACGCATGTCATGTCAGTGTAACCGAGCACACGACATTGACTATGTCGCCCTATGTATTCACTATAAGTCAGGTGTCGTCCATTGTGTAACTGTCAGAGTGTATGACACGACATAGTGACACGACATATGTGGCACTATGCGTTCTTATATGTGTAAGTAAGTTATATGCATGTAAATATATATATATATATATATATACATAAACATACATACACGCACAGTGTGCACACTTGACATTAGTATTACGTAATCGTATATAGCCACTGGCCGATATCACGACCGCCTGATTGCGGGCCACATCACGGAGGAAATGGAGGGGGAGGCTGGGAGGGAGGGGAGGGGGATGAAAGGAGGATAGGGAAGTGAGAGGGAGGAGGTGGAGAAGAGGAGGAGGAGGCTGAGGGAAGTGAGGAGATGAGGGGGGGGCGGTAAGAAATAGTAATTTCCTGTCCGCGGGCATATAGACTATATCGCTACAGAACGGTCAATATGGTCTGGTAGTGGTGGACAGTGTGGTGTTGCGTGTGTGTGTGTGTGTGGTCAGTAGTTGTAAGTGTAGTGGTCAGTGAAATGGTGGTCATTAATGGTAGTATTAGTAGTAGTAGTGGTGGTGGTCAGTAAAATGTTGGGATTGGTAGTAGTGGTCAGTAGTATACACTACTACTATAGTAGTAATTGTTTTAGTGGGCAGAGTTGTGGGTAGTATAGTAATAGTAGTAGTAGTGGCCAATAGTAGTGGTAGTGGTTAGAAATAGTGTTAGTCGGTAATAGTGGCCAATGTATACATTATATTAGTGGGAAGTATATAATATACTAGTATAGTATAGGGCCATTATAGATAATCCACTACTATAGTATATATATACTATAGCACACTATAGTACTATAGTACTATATATAGTATATACAGTGTATAGTAATGACCACAGTACACCACTACAACTGCTACGTACTATACTACTACCACAACGGTGAACATAAAACGAGCATTGCCCGCGCTCTCGGGGAATAGTTCCCTAGCCCCGCCCCCCCCCCTACGGTCATCCCACACCACTGCGGTCACTACAGCTACTGTCTGGCCACCGCCCGCCCGTATCTAGGCCACTTATCAATGCCAGCTCGGCTATAGTCCGGCCACACTTTACGGGGGTGTATCGCTGATAAATGGAAACCGTTTACGCGATACATGTTTAGTAATTACTATTTAATTATATGTTTGCGTTTGATTGTATACATTGTATACGATACATACAAGCGCTACACCGACCATTGTGCAGTATAGACTATATTATATAGTGTGTATACTATATTCACTTTATATGTGTAGATATTACCCACAAAGATGTTGCGAAGCTTAGAAAAATTATAAATATCTTTGTTACCCATCTATAACCTATAGTTTATAGGTGTATAGTATGTACACATATAACGTTGACATAACGCGTTACATTAAATAATGGGTACATTAGGCACGCTGATGAAGTGGTCATGACGTAACAACTGATAGGTCACGTGGTGAATCTCGGAGTTTACCCGTCGTAGGGTTTAGCCGCAGCTATGTAGTTCAACATAAGGATGCTTTACATAAGTTCATTGCCATTAGAAATATATGTGTATATATATATATATAATATATTATATATATACAGTATTGTGAACGGTTGATTTGCGAATGTGCGTATATTATATATAAATACCCATTAATCTGATAATATGTAGTTTGGATATCAATTCGCGAGCGTAAGTTTGTATATATTACCGCCGAACCGGTGTCTGTAAATTATATACTAGCCATTATTAATACATTAATTTCTATATTATATATATATATATATATATATATATTTATGTATATAGATTGAGATATAGATACATATAAATATCTACATGATAGATATGAAAGTAATAATTAATTACCCTAACAGTGGAGAGAGATAGTGGGCGTGTCTTAATAGCGAGTCGCTCGATCTCGTCACTAGATGGCGGTAGCCGATATCGCGCGCGCGCGCTCGAGTGAGCGAACGCTCTCGTAATGGCGTGCGTCGCGTAGAAGATCGTTCGTTTGCCTGGCGGGAATCGTTCATCGTTTAGAACTTTTACCTCCGTAAGCGAGAACAGCTTTCACTCTACGCGACCGTTACTCTACGCACGACGTCGTTCTAGTCTACAATTACCCGATACAACGAAGTAATACGTTATCGTTCGAGTAGTGACCGACTATCGCTATAGACACGTCGAAACCAGCCAAGTATAGCATCATCGTCGTATCGACAATCGGATTACAACACACAGCTCGCAGTCTAGCCATCCGTTACACAACGATCAGGTATTGCGCAATCATTAGTGACTCATCGCTTACGTAAGTTACGTGAGTCATCGCATTACACCCCCACACCTATACAATCTTGCGTAGGACCTATAGGGCTAGTAGGTACATTTTTCAGTAGGTACATATTCATACCTATTTCAGTAGATACACGATAGACATATTGTATATCGTAAACGTATGTTTGAATCATGTATGTATGCATGTGCTACTGCGCCCATTGTGCGTATGTGTATGTTACAGTACAGTATCAACATTAGTACGCGATATAACAGTTACTATTCGAATGTATTCAGCCGGTTGTTTTAGCATTTTTACACTGCAGATAGATATGCACACATTGTGCACACATACCTTAGCACCACTCTATTGTTACCAAAACACACACACATACACACACACCTATATATATATACCTATAGTATAGTATTGTATCTAATAGAATCATTACCATAAAGACATATATGTCCCTATAATATCAGTATAGCCTATTCGTTATGTCCTTTATCCGTCCTTCATATACTATATCACTATCATGTATGTTAAAAACGTGGCCGCGTGAGTATGTGGGGGGTAGGGAAGATTGTAATCTACCCCCCTCCCACCACCCTGATAGTTGTAAATATCCCAGTTATCCGGTCACTCTATAGGGGGTCTAAATGTCACTCCCCGCGCCGTCACGTGTGACACGCCCACATCGTAGCCACGCCCACTTTAATTAAAGCGAAACTTAATTAACGTTATCGTCTGTTTAAACATGGCGCCCCTTATTCACGCCTACGACGTATGTACGCGTGTGTATGTACTTGTACGCGTGTGTATGTGCTCTTTTGCGTGCGTTTCACCTCATTTGCATTCGTATCATTATGTATGTGTGCTTTTTACGAAGTTCGTCGTGTTTTTGTGTCCTACCTGTAATTAGAATACGTACTACGTTTATCCATTGTTTACTCACGTGACCTGTCAACCAATCAGCGTCGCCCGATAAGGAGATAACTGGCTTAGCCGAGTTATGCGACTTTGTACGTATAGATATCACAGTACAGTAAAGTTAAGCTACACGTTTATAGTATACTTAACCTATATAGCTACGTATATAGCTACGTGTTATATACTATAATATACTATCATATACTATAGTCAATGTGATAGTATAGATGTACTTACTGAAGTGTTTAATGATAAGCAAAGATTTGTCGAAGCATTCCTTAGAAAAATCTTTGTAATAAGTACATATATATATATATTATATACATATAAATAATATGTCTACATTATATTATGTATAATGTCCACATGTATACGATATGTGAACTGTCGTTCTACTACTAATATAATCAATGTACACAATGTGTACAAGCGAAGCTATATACACACTGTGGTGGTCGTTGTGTGTGTGCACAATGGACACACGGCGCGCCACATACCCACTAATATGATTAATCTCATTTGCCTAATGCTCCCTATAATGCTCCCTATATTCTCTCGCCTCCCCTACCGTCTACATTATACAGGGTGTGTTCTTGGGTATGTGTGCATGTATCTATGTGTGTATATATGTATATATGTGTATGTGTGTATATGTGTGTATGTTATTATATATGAATACATGTAGTACATGTATACAGTGTGTACAGTGTGTACCCAATGTACCCATCACGTGACTATAATAGTGAACGCGCATGCGTGTGACCGCGACTATAGGTGTCACTGCTAGACGCGCTTATACTGTGCAATATATTCCACATACGTATAGTGAACGTCCTCTATCTGAAGTATATCTGTTTAGTATACATTGTATACATGTATACATAATAGACTTCCGTCGTGTCGGTGTTAGATATACGTCGTATGTATACATCCCCACACGCGTACCTACACGCGCACCCACACGCGTGTAGGTGCGCTTGTGTGTGTGTGTGTGTGTGTGTGTGTGTGTGTGTGCGTGTGTGTGTGTGTGTGTGATAGCAGCACTGCACGTATACGTACGGAGTGCCGCACACCGTATACACTAGGCGGTGCAGTGAGACTAGTGGTGTGACTAGTGATGTGACTGTGGGTGTACACACACGCGCGCATGTATGTGTGTAGCACGCACTAGTAGTAGGTAGGGGCGCTGGAACCATGGTCTGTATGTAGGGGGGACCAACTCAATTAATGTTGTGGTAAAAGTGGTGGGGGGACCAATACATATGAGGTTCCCCTAGATTTTAAGTGGGGGAACATATCCCCCCAGTCCTCCCCCCCCTGTTGCATCGCCTTTAGTAGTATGAGATTATCATATAGGAGATATACATGCATTGAATTGTTTATTTAAACAACAATATAGTGAGTACCCTGGTGTATAGCGAACACTAATAACAACAATCGAACAGACATGCGCAGACATGGACAGAGTTTCTGCTGTCCTTGGTTTCTGTCTAGCTCTACGCGTACGTTCAGAGTTAGGTTTAAGCGTATAGCAAAAAATGATCGAAGCGCTGTTTATACTTTTGTATAACAATGAAACGATATCATCTAAGTGGAACCACCCATAGATTTGTATGTATCGTCAACTATAAATCCATGGTTATATTTGTCCCTAGACCAGTATCTGGTTATAGTATAGGATACCATTCTGTTATATACAATATATGTATACTATATAATATATGTATAGTATATTGAAAGGACACTACAATAATATTACATTGTTTAGTATAAGCAGTGAGTATGGTATAAGTTATACACTGTATAGTATGGTATACGCATACTATCTATTGAAAGAGCTATTCAATCAACGTATTCAATCATATTTCGTTGTTATGCTAATTTAGTACGTTAATCTGTGGCCGTTCGCACACACTCATGTGGCCAGCTCCACTATTACAACGTTTACTGATTGCATCATCAATAATGATTCATCGTTAGTATGGCCACGCCCCTTTTGTAGATTTATTTTATAATCATAATAATGTAATATATTCAATATAATATGAGTCATTCGGTTACACTCTATAGATTATAAATAAGGTATACTTTGTATATACATTATTATGTAACTGAATTACATTACATACTATAATTATAGTTATATATATATATATATATATATATATATATATACATCGTATGACGTATGTTTGAAACATGATATACATGCGGTAATATGTGTGTGCGTATGTGTGTGCGTATGTGTGTGCGTTATTAATGTGTTAACCTGTAGGGATGTGACGGTGGTGGTAGGGATGTAGTGACTACTATTCTATTGTGCACGTAATAAATATATATATATATATGTATATTTATATATATATATATATATATATATATATATATATATATATATATATATGTATATTTATATATGTATATATTTATATATGTATATATATATATATATAACTTGCACTACAGTATGTATGAGATAGTGATGTTTAAAGGTGACGATACACACAGGAAGGCACGACGTGTGACTCGATGCTTATCTAACGATTAGTAAACAAGAGAATCACGCTACGTGGTTTCAAAGTAGCCGGGTATCCGGCTTTGTTTATAACCTATCCCACCACACACGCACACACGCACACAGTTCATCGCACACTGTGCGCATCTTACACTCTCGCCACGTACTACTAGTTGTGCGTGCGTGTGTGTGTGTGTGTGTGTGTGTGTGTGTGTGTGTTCGGTACAGGATTTAGATCGCTAACGAAACTAGACTACGGAGAAGTTACTAAAACGGTACGCCGCCGCGTCTAACTTTATCTATTTATAGAACACTACATCTATTTATAGAATGGTATCCGCGCCGCGCATATAGGGATAATATTGTGTGTGTGTGTACGAAACGTTTACTGACTACTGTAGTAGTTGTCTATAGACAGTTTCTAGTGAGGTAGTACTCCTAATATACTGACTGTACAATGTACAGTGTACATACTATACTGTATACTTTAGTATAATATGTATGTGTATATAATACACAGTGTACATTGCACACTGTATATTGTGTATACAGTTTATACAGTATGTATAAACTGTGTAAAATAAATACTCTAATAACCTGTATAATACAAAATATACAATAAAAAGTACATATTAAAAAGTACACGTATATAAGTCACTATTAAATTGCAATACCTATATTTATAGAGGGCGGTCATTACATTAATTACTAGTTCTTCTGTTGTATGCTTGTATATATATACATTACACTACGCGATACTCACATCGTGGCTACATTTGATATATTCACCTACTATATATATATATATATATATATATATAATAAAACAGTACCCATATTTATAGACCGCTCATTATAACCGTGTACACAAGTGGCACTCGCATTGTTGGTCATTTGCATAGGTTCTATTGTTCGCCTGAGCCGGGCGGGCGGGCGGGGGGTGGTGACAATGGGCAGGGTGGGGTAACTACCTCACTCTACCTCACTGTGTGTAGCACTAGTAGTAGAGTTATATAACGTATTGTCACTCGCGCGATGACACGAGCACGCACTTGATGAATAATGTGCATAGTGTGTGTGTGTGTGTGTGTGTGTGAGTGTGTTGAGTGTAAATGCACACACACACACACACACACACACACACACACACACATGCACACACACACACATATATATATATATACATAGAACATACACACTTACACATGTGCACGCATCTCTACATAGAACACACACACACACACACGCATACACACACATGAACACGCATGCACACACAGACGCACACACACACATGAACACGCATGCACACACACACACACACACACACATGAACACACACGCACACATGTATGATGTTACATTGTACGTATTCGTGAGCCACACACTTATACCCAGACACATAAACTCATATTTGAAGTTAAGCTATATATATATATATATAGCTTATTATATAATGCATTAATACATTAATACATGTAAACGTTTGTGTAAGTGGTATTCATGCGTATATAATATATACACACTGTCCATATATGATATATTATACACTGTATGCTATGTACTACATGTTGATAGATTGCATATCTTGTATAGAGTTATTAGTAGTGTGTAGAGAGAGATTTGTTTATTAAATGTATCTTTATCTTTCTTAGAAAACCTTATCTCTCTATACATTATACTATTACACAAAGATATACTATTACTACAACACATACACATATATATACGTATTTATATATGCGTTTATGTGTCTGACAGTAATATGTCATGTTCGTTTCTAGCGCGGACTAATTAATTAGTCGCAAGTCGATAAATGTCTAGTGTCTTTGTCTAGTCTCGCCGTGTAAAGGTCACCGACCTCTACGCCACCTCCTCCTCCTCCTCCTCATCATTAGTGTGTACCGGACATTGGCGATTACGTCACAACCGGAAGTAGTATAGCACCGTTAACCACGTGTGTTAGGTCGTAGCCCCGCAGCCAGAGTTATGGGACCCAGTGGGGGTGCGCAAGTACGTGTTAATACATTCAGTACGTTGATACCACAGAGCTAGAGAGAGAAAGTTTCCCTCTATCTCTGTGGTTGATACGGACTGTATCATACACATATGCTACCACAGTATACGGTTACTTATCTCGATAACTCTACATCTTATATACATTTTAGTTTTATTCTTTCTTTTATATTTTGTTTTAGTTTTGTTTTATTGTTTGTCTTAATATCTATTTTTATGTAATTTTATTGTATTTTATCCGAATGAAGATGATGAAATATGACATTACACTACTGTTAGGAGATATCGAATTAAAAAAGCTCATCGCTTTCACTGATTCTACTTAGAAATTGTCTATAAACTGAATTCATTCATTCATTCATATATACATTGACGCTGCAACCTAAATATAATGTTACTAATACTAACAATAATGCGCAATGATAATCGAATAACGTTTATGTTCATAACTTCCGGATTCGGAGTGATTTATCTATTCCTAAACGTATCCATAGTATTAATGTGTATCTATGATTATATTATTGAATACCGTTAAACATTTCAATCTGTACGCGCAGAATTGTCTTATAAGTGAACATCGGTTGACCGCTAATCTAATATCAATATTAAAATATTCACCACTGATTACAGAAGCCGTGTATATATATATAGACTATTTTACTAGTATACGAAGCTCTGTGGACAGCGATTTCTGTCACTATTTCAACTCTAATCTAATATCAATATCCGGTTTAGTTCAATTGATCAATATTGACATATCGCACACTAATTAGCACAACTTTCCACTAGTGAATCAGAAGCTAGCTTTACTCGGCCTCTAATATCAATATTAACATAACAAACGTGGCGCCTATGGGCTGCTGTTACAACATGTTTTAAGCATTACATATAGAAATACATGATTGTCAATGTAAAAAGCGAATATTAAAAAATACTGAACGGAATTCACTACAACTCTTGTATTATTAATAACTGTTTCGCCTCGTGTGCTGGTATACGCATCGCACTGCATTATGGGTAACGCATCGCACTGCATTATGGGTAACGTATCGCACTGCATTATGGGTAACGTATCGCACTGCATTATGGGTAACGCATCGCACTGCATTATGGGTAACGCATCGCACTGCATTATGGGTAACGCATCGCACTGCATTATGGGTAACGCATCGCACTGCATTATGGGTAACGCATCGCACTGCATTATGGGTAACGCATCGCACTGCATTATGGGTAACGTATCGCACTGCATTATGGGTAACGCATCGCACTGCATTATGGGTAACGCATCGCACTGCATTATGGGTAACGCATCGCACTGCATTATGGGTAACGCATCGCACTGCATTATGGGTAACGCATCGCACTGCATTATGGGTAACGCATCGCACTGCATTATGGGTAACGTATCGCACTGCATTATGGATAACGCACCGCACTGCATTATGGGTAACGCATCGCACTGCATTATGGGTAACGTATCGCACTGCATTATGGGTATACGCATCGCACTGCATTATGGGTAACGTATCGCACTGCATTATGGGTAAATACATCATCATCTATATACGGCAAAATGTTATAGAATGTCTATATATTATAAAGCCGCATTTCTATTAGTAATGATGATGATATACGGGTTATTAAGCACTCAAATAGGGTCTTGTAAATCCCTTCGCTCGTGCAGCGGGAAAACACATTATAATAAGATGATAATAAAATAATAAATTAATAATAAAAGAAAAATTAACTATTGTAAGAAAATATTCTATATATATGTATATATATATATATATATATATATATATATATATATATATATATATATATAGTATATTTGATTATGAATAATTCACTCTATTCATTATATTCATTACACACGCGACCAATGTACATTGTAAACAGTGAAACAGTGTACAATGTGTACAATGTGTATAATGTGTACAATGCACATTGCATTACAATACAATACCACCTGGGGTCAGTATACCTCGCCTAGGGGAGGACAATGCTATACTCGGACCTCGCTCCGTATAACAATGCATTGCGTAATCTCTAGTGACCTACTTATTACATGCGTAACAGTGTGTATATAATAGTGTATATATATATACGTATACATATACGTATATTGTATGTCATGGCGGGCCAGGTCGTGTGTGCTTATCTATTTAGTAGATAGGGGGCGTGGCTATAACAGGTGAAGAAGTGTGCGGAGGTCGACAACAGAACGCACCCGAACACTAATACTGCGCGCGCGTACGCAAATATACACACGCATACACCCCAAATACACACGCATTAACTCTATATAACTCAATTTAAATTAATGTATTATATACGAATATATGTCCATGTATATATTCAATAACGCATACTAACGCACTCATAATATAAAACACACGCACACACACACATACACACATATATATATATATAATGTGATCCCCTGCGTGTGGGCTAATGATTGACTTTGCCGATACAATAGGCCTACGGACAGCACACACACACTCGCTGTATGATGTATGGGAAATAGTAATAGCGAGGAGCTCCCCGGTAATTGTAATCTCTGTTTTTAATTACCCCAGTGTTAATGTACCCATCTGATTATGATATATATATATATATATATGTATGTATATATTAAACGCTATACAATTAAATGTATATGCGAACCATATGCTCGCTATTTTCTCTCTCTAGAACACATATATTTGAATATACTATACTATTGAATGGTATACCATTCAAGTCTATACGCAAATAAACTTATATTTACGTGACCTATTTATGTATGTGCATATGTTATATGTTATATATATATATATATATATATATAATATATAAGTTATACAGTTGTGGACGTAGGTATTTTTAACATAGGCATGTTTTACAACAATACCTTTAATACATAAAGGGGTGAATAACTACACAACTTGTGACGAATAACGTACCCCCTATGAGATCACCCATACAGAAATGTTTATAACCTATCCTTAGGGGGAAACTTCCCCTCACTTGCATAGCGATACCCCCTATAGTATACTGGCTTTGTTTGTGCACTTCATGGTGTTTGCATATATATAAACATGCTGCTAATGAAGAGGCATATATATATATATATATATATATATATATATATATATATATGTACTTACTATAGATGATGATGATGATGAATAAATGTCTATTTACACTACAATATAGAGATATATATATATACATACATGGAGTATCACATATAGGCAAATATAATGTGAAAAACAACTCCTTGATGTAGGTGTATAGATTCTCTGTGATTTAGTGGTAGTATATCGTTACCCTCGGTAGAGGTCAATATAAATAAAATGGTGCTATCGTATTGTTATGAATGACATATTACATGTATTACTAATATTGTAATCATAAGTAGTGAACGATGGTACTCACGTTCACAGTTATTAGTAGCTTATCTACTATTTGATTAATCTATTAAAGTAGCTTATATTATATAATTATATAAATTAAGTTATATTGTTATTATTATTTTTATTTGGTGGAGTCCTTTCATCCCATCCAGGAACTTAGATGCAGTTTTCACTTATAACCATATATGGCTCTAATGTCCCTTCGAATCCGCTCTCATGTTAAGGCATCCATGGTTTTAACGAGAGCCGATCATTTATTTATACACAATTATATAAGATCACTTCTAAATAATATTTTAAGACCCATTTTATAAAATTAATAAATTAATTATAATGGTCCGGACGAGGGTATACCCTCGTCTATAGAACCCGTGTCCTACTGCTTGTGTGTCTGACGCATTAGCCACTGAGCAACACAGGCAGTTACATATATATATATATATATACGTGTATAAGTTAATATAAGATAAAATAAGCATATCGCTGATTCAATGTAATCCTAAATGCCCGAGGATGTAGCTTGGTTAGGTTTAATCACCGTTTAAATAATGTAATGTACCCGCCTATACAGCTTCATATATACAGCTCATATAGTGTATACCGTGTATATTATCAATTTAATATATATATATATATATATGTACACTAATCACACATATATAATAACCACATAAACACACTAAATACACACACTGACGCTGCGCGATACAATCACGTGTATGCTAATTCATGCGTGTGTATGTGTATTGTATTAACGCCAGCCGCTTGGGGTCGCTGCTACTGCTGCTACATGGTTTCAGTTTCAGTTTCACTAGCGACGCTGATTTAAACGCGACGCGAGGCGAGGCGCTAATCGATATCCCATCACCGGAGCGCACACACCGGTGCGACTCGCACACACCGGCGCACACTAGTCGCGCCACGGCTGTAATCGATACGCGCCACGTGACGCGACGTAAACCTCACCGCCGCCACAGCAGTATCCTCTATGGCAGCACCGTCGGTAACAACTGTATCGGCCGCGGTTCTATAAATAGATCGCTGCTTCCTCCTCTTCTATCTCCCTCCCTCCCTGCCGCCCCCACTTCACTCCGTACTTTGGCACTACTTATTACGTAACTTCGGGATGACCAGGGGCCATTGAACACAGGCGCGTGTATCGATGTGTGCCGCACACTAAGGGTCAGACATACGGGCAACGTGTAATACACTCACTTACGTAATTGTAATTCTATATATATATTACTGTGTGTGTATATTACGTAATTCATATATAAATTTACATGTATAATTAATATAAAACGTGTGTTTTAACTATATATAATAATAATTATTATATTTATTTATTGAATCTCTTATACATATTGAATACAATACAAATAGAGGATACAAATAGTGCTAATAGTGCTAATAAACTAATAATACCTATAGTGCGTTTATTTTATTGAGTATTGAAAACTATAAATGTAGTATAAACCCAAACACTAAACTCGATAGGTACCTCAATAGAGACATAGAGAACTGAAAGACAATGTTTAACTCAAGCTCCATAGAGCTATATAGAGCTGCTATATATGCTCAATAGAGATATATAGAGCTGCTATATAGCCTCCATAGAGCTGGTATTCCGCCAGTATCTTCTGCACTATTCTCCCTAATGACGATTACGCGATATTACATAACCCCCTCGCGCATGCGTCACCACGATAGTAACGCTTGCGTAACTATTACGCAGGGGGCGTATCCTATAGGGTATAATGGAGTGTTATCATTAAGGGATTAAGTCATTATCCTCTCGCTAGTGTCACTGTACATTGTTACAATCAACGCCTCCTCGGAGATATAGGAGTCCTTAGCATAATACATACACAACATATGTGTGCATACCATAGTATATATATATATATATATACTTAAAATCTATAAAAATCCAGTATGCGAGAGTTATATTCATTATAAAATAATCATGATTTAAATATGTTACGTATTATTAATATCATATATATATATATATATATATTTATATATATTGTGTATATACTTCATATAAATGTATCACATTATAAAATGAGTACACAACCAGTAAATAAACACACCTCATACATAGTATACACATCATATTTACTGCCGTGCTACGACTCTATTTATACCCGGCGATAGATGTCATAATAATACAGCTCAGTAGCCTAAGCAGCCTAGGTACAGCTACACACACACACACACGGCTCGGCTGTGTTGTCTGTTCGAGACACACGGGTCTATTGTTTTATTACATCATAATAAACGTGGTGGTGGTGGCGGTGGTCAGTTTGATGTGCTCGGCTAGTTTTACCACCGCTATATATTACTGTTTGTGTGTATATATACTTTAATGTTTAGACATTTATATATATATATATATATACATTTACAATCTATTTATATATATATATATATACATAATGATGCACAGGTTGTACGTATGTTTGCGTGCATCAGTACATAAGTACTATACACAATACAAATAGACAAGAACTAGCTACCGTTGCACAATGTGCACATTGTGCAATGCACACATGTACATAATATTTACTAAATATACGCACATATAATATTCATTCTATAATGTATATAGACTATAGTCTGCCGACCTTACACTGCGATGTATATATATATATATATATATATATATATATATATATAATGTGTGGCTGCATACACACTTTGCACATAATCACCTAGAAACACAGCCCACCACGTTATTCGATACTAATTGATAACTTAATTACCCGTCCACGGAAAGTGCTCGTTAATATCTATTTATAGCGTATTACGTAATAGTCATTACGAGCCGTACGTTACCGATGTGAACGCGGAAAGAGGGAGGGGCGGGGGAGGGTTAAAGGTCACGTTAATGTACGGATACGATACCTATTCCGCCATTGTCCGTATTACAATAGGATTAGAGCTATGATGACCGCGGCCAGGCGACGATACCACCAGCACCGCCAACGCCCTTTACTACTACTATAGTGTGCTACACTGGCACTGATACTATAGCCATCGGCTGACCACTGGTCACCATATGTCCTTGTGACAACATCAACAAAGACTTCACTGTTTACCGGATGTTTATGTTAGGAGGAGAATATCGTAAACAATGCGTGGGGGCCCTCGACAATAGTTAATTAATTTTATATCAATATTGAATATATATATATATATAGTACAGTATGTTCAGCTAATAAGTTTCACTTCTAATACACTTTAGCTACTCAAACCTATATATATATATATATTATTTGTACACGAAACATGATATTATTTCTGATTAACTATAACCAATAGGAACGTATCGTGCGCGCGTATCAATCATGAGTCATGAATCATGACTCATGATTCATGATACATGAGTCATACACTGTGATGAGTCATACGGTGTGATGAGTCACACGGTGCGATGAGTCATACAGTGTGACTAGCGTGTGTGTGTGTGTGTGTGACTACGGACCCCGTAGTACGGCGTACATGTCACAGTAATATAGAGGTTTACGTGTGTGTGTGTGTGTGTGTGGTTACAATGCTATCACAATATAGATAAGGCACCTGAATAGTTTACCGAGTCGATACACGTACACTGTACGACGTACAGGTTTTGCTGGAATGTCAAATATTAAATATTAATAACCAAGTCCATTAAGTTCGGTATTAAAATATCATTATTATTATATAATCTCATTTATTAGCATATTATTATTTTATTTGGCGTCTTTTCAGTAATATTTAATTTAGAAAAACGACATTTAAGTTCTATATATAGTTGCGCCTATAGGTGAAACCTATTACAGAAAGGTTTTGCTATTATTGTGCGTTGTTTTCATATAGAATATATTAGAAATATGAGTTATTTAATAATAATTAGGTAATTTAATAATAATTATCAGTATACTGATAGTATACTATAGTATTATATAATATATTATAATAATTATTATACGTACAATGTACGTCGTACATTCTTACTAAATTATCGTACAATATGTTTACCTCTAAACATACCCTACCTAACACAACATAACTGTAATAGAATATTGTATTATAATAATTTTTTATTGACATTATTATTTGATTATACTTTAGAGAAGTATTTCAATAGTATTTAAGTATCTAGTATTAAACTAGTATTATTATTATTATTATTATTATTATTATCATATAGTATAGTATATATATATATATATATATATATATATATATATATATAGGTAACCTCATATCCTTATACTGTATATGTATATATATACGCACTGCTAACCTGGCACACTATACCGTACACTAGACATGCGCACTAGACCGCCACTAATGTAGTGGTCCGTATTACCCGCCGTACAATGCAAACACACTATTACCGCCTACTCAGGTACTGTATATCCTCTATAAGGCTAGCCCCTATACAACCACGTTAATGTCAGCACGACTGAGATTCTCGGTGTATAATTCAACCGTGCTGAGAGTTAACACGTACTGAATAAGGGGCGTGGTTTATAGCTTTTACATTGCTATCTCCCACATAGCTTTCTCTCTAGCTCTATGCTATCTCCACATCGAGCACATTGATTTAGCGCGTATCGATGTAAATAAAATCTGTTGTTTACATCGATGATAACGCGCGTTATATTAAAACCTAATGCATCTCACCTGGGGTATTATTAGACTACGATGTCGCTATACCCACCTCACGGTACACATGTATATTGTATAGTGTATAAACCCCATAGGGGGCGGTCTCTGCAACCAAGCGCTATTCACTCCTATACACTAATGTCTCTTACACACATGCGCCCTCTACTATAATATATACTGTGTATAAATAGATATTAGCGTCGCACACACGCACCCACTCACGCACCCACACACTCACGTACCACCGATGAATGGCAACTATACAATACATTCTAATCCACTTTGTTATTATTAATTAGTATCTGGCGCATGCGTTAACTATGGTTTGTGGTTTGTGTCGTGTTTGTGACTCGTCTCTTCTGTGCTTTTATTGTATGTATATTGTATATGTATATGTGTGTGTGTGTGTGTATTTATAAGTTATTGATTTAAATTTACCAAAAGTAGAACGTCTATCGTGTATCACACAATTCTATCGATTCACACACCCACACACTCACACACTCACACACTCACTCGTATCACCACATAAACACACACCACCAGGTACCCATATACACATACATACACCAACTGATATATTATTGCAGACAAATATCCGCACAATGTGCGCCTCACATAGACCTACGCACATACACACACACATATATATACCAATATGTAATACCCACAGTTAGGGTCCCACACACACCCACACACTCACACACACTCACACACACATACACACACTCACACACACACATTTATCGAATGTCGATCACACTTAAGTTATGCTAAATAACTCCACGTTCAGTAAACTCTACCTGTACACCACATACATAAGCATACTTATATAATATATATATATATATACATGCTCATATACCACATGCCTACTGTACAATATACAGTGTACAATGTACAGTGTACATGCATACCTGTATACCACATACCTACTGTACCGTATACATACCTGTATACACACGTATGTATACATTCTAAGCTTATCAACAATTCACTGATGCATAACTCCTTACCTGTAACCCTGTAACTTACATAATAATCAGGCAGTACCTATATACATACCATTGTTACACAATATCTATCTATTTACCCCTTTCTTTATCTCACTCTACCTCTCTTTCTATGTACCCTATATCTATCTCACTCTATGCCTCTTTATCTTTCGCTATATCTCTTTCTATGTACCCCTTTCTCTATCTGAATCTACCTCTCTTTCTCTTTATCCCTTTCTCTATCTCACTCTACCTCCCTTTCTCTGAACTCCTGAACCTCTATATCACTCTATCTCTCTACCACGCCACAACTGAGCCTCCATGTGTAATGATTACTAACGCCCGCCCCCTACGTGTTCAACAGATCCCTCAGCACAACACCAACACCAGAACCACACCGGTGCTGCGGACACACGTAATGGTCAAGTAGAGCGCCGCACACTGCGAGAGATCAAACGATCACAGAAACATAATAGGGTTTGTTATCTTCATCATCTGCTGATGCTGCTGCTACTGCTGATATCTCTAGCTAGCCGCACACCTATACAATGTAAGGGGTGATGCTTATAGCATTCAAGCTTTTCAATTAGACAGGTGGACAGATGTACAATTAGTTGATATATTGTGTAGATATAACTGTAGTATGTACATATGTACATTTGTCCATTCTACACAATGCACTAACACAACTATGTTATATAATACTGGGGCAGACCAGTTCACAGTAGTGGCATCCTCTTATATTTAAGTATATGTTTATTAATGAAAGTATATGTTGCTATAGTGATTATGGACTAGTTAGCATATGGTTAGCATATATGCTTGTATCTTTTAACCAAGCACCTCTTAGCTAATACTTATTATTACTACCTATACTGGGAGGGGTGATTGAGGTGTCCGTGGATACCCCCACTTGTAAGTAATAACATTAGAGTAGTTATTAAGTATTAAGTTTATGAGTGGAGTTATATTATTCTATTCTAGTCATGAATTATTGACATGTGCTTATTATATAAGTAGTATTTATAAGAAACTTGTAAATTTCAGTAATAATATAAATATTAAGAATATATCTATTATTTAATTTATATAGCATACAGTATATATATATATATAAATGTAGAGTATTATTTAGGAGATAGTATAATAATAGTGACCATAATGATATTCAATAGAACAGATCTTCATTGTGTGCACTGTTTAGCATGTCACCTGCACCACCATTAAGGCATGTGATATATGATGACAGTATATGCTGGTGGGGCTGTGTGTGTGCTGATGTTATTGTAGCCATCATCATGCCACTGCCTATTTAACATGGTCACAATGCCCCGGCTAGCGAGGTATACAATGCATATCAACCCTTACTAACAAGGGTAGGCTGTCTTTATTACCATATTAATAGGTATTACTATTGTTACTATTACCTCCATTATCATCATCATCATCATCATCATCATCATCATCATCATTAACATCATCATCAGAACCATCATCATCATCACTATCAACAACATCACACGAACACATATTCTACATTACTATTGTACATGATTATTTCACTAATATTTCAAATTAATAATGAATTATATAATACATATTATATTATACATTGTCATATAATTAATATCACTATAGCAATATTACTTGTACCCTTGTTATTGAATAGTGTGCTGCTAGTTTATAACACACTGTTACATGATGTCTGGCTCCACCCACTGTCACTAGAGGGTGTTGTACACAATGCATTATGTAATGGCACAGTGCTAGTATCGATTCAACTACACACATATATGTTGTTAGGTAGACTATATATATATATATAGTAGTTATAGTAGTAGAAGTAGCTGTTTTAGTAGCATTATAAGTATCATTAGAAGAGGCCTTAGCAGTAAAGGTAGTAGTATACTACCTATCGTAGCTGCTATAGTATTAAGCAGTATATTTAATTGTAACAGTAATAATAGTTTCAGAAGTAGTAGTAACATACTATTAACAAAACCCTATGGGCATTGCTGTTACTAGCAGTAGTAGTATCATTATCAATTTCCATAGCAGTATAAGTAACCATAGCATTAATAGTAGTTATAATAGTAAAAGTTGCAGTCACTTTATCAGTAGAAGACACTTTATCAGTGAATAATTACACACATACACACACACATACGAATACACGGTGTATGGTTACTGATAGTTACGATATCAAGATTAGGCCCCCCTCACACGTAAACGTTCTACTAACATACAAGAAGCCACCTAAATCCGCGTGCAAATATCGAGTTCGTACATTATTTAATATAACGTAGGTGCGTGTCTAGTAATTATACCTTTAGTACAGTTTATGGAATGTTTATCAGAGTTATTATAATTAACATTGTATTAGCTACTATATAATCTATAATCTAGTATTGGAAAATATAAGCTGAAGATATTCTAGTGTGTATCACCTATATATAAATATTTTGAATATAAAATATATTATATTATGTAAGTATGTGTTGTATTATATCGCATTGTAATGATTTTTATTTCTAAGATTGTTTACACGTACGACGTACGATAACACTCCTAGATATATCACTACTATAATTAACGCTTAACGATATCAGTGCCATGCTATTATACCATACCGTTCTATCAACTAATCGTCCTGCTTCGACAGGATTACATTATAATATTGTTAATATTGTTCGATGTAGTTTATTAAGGTGAACACCTTTATACTATGTATATTATACTACGTACATTGTATGTACATTAATAGTACAATACAGCTGACATAAACTGCTGTTAACCGTATCTCATTTACAGTTATATATGTATATACTACAAGCTATCGATTTACATGGAATGAGCCGCTACTGGGGGCCGTAGTAGTCGTAGTATTGTAGGCTTGAGCGTTCTTCTTTATCACTTTACTGTCACTATTGTCGACCAGTTGTTAATTAGCTATCTTTTCATTGCTTTTAAGTATCTAGTTAATGGTCACTTATTCGCTCTACGTGCTTTACCTGGATCTGATGTGTATTTATTGGTGGTGATTAATAGTCTTCGTTTTATTATCATTGAAAAATATTTCTCACCTGATTTTTTATAAAATTATTTATTTGAGAATAATAATTTATTGATAACATTTTAGCTGCTAAATAATTTATTTAAACGAATTATTTTAAATAAAGTTATTTACATTAAAGTATTATATTTTATGATCAATAAATAATATCCATTTCGGATCTATATTTCAAGATAAATATATATTTTCAGAATATAAACATTTTATATAATATAATTTTATATATTATATATATAAAATATGGGATATACTAGAACCCGGTTTTATACGGTTTGAATCCGGTTTTATTCGGTTTGAATATACGAATTGATAAATAATATGTTTATTGTTGATTATAACTACTAATATCACTTATACATATTAATATGTTTATATTAAATATTATAATAGAGTTTAATGTGAAAATAATCAGTTTCCAGCATATTATACACATTAATATATTCGGACATCAGCTGTCATTTAAATTATTCAAACCAGGGTAGAAAATAATTAATAATATGATTAATGTGTATAATATGCTGGAAACTGATTATTTTCACATTAAACTCTGTTATAATATTTAATATATACATATTAATATGTATAAGTGATATTAGTAGTTATAATTAACAATAAACATATTATTTATCATTATATTTGGACATCAGCTGTCATTTAAATTATTCAAACCGGGTAGAAAATAATATGATTAATGTGTATAATATGCTGGAAACTGATTATTTTCACATTAAACTCTATTATAATATTTAATATATACATATTAATATGTATAAGTGATATTAGTAGTTATAATCAACAATAAACATGTTGTTTATCAATTGTTATATTCAAACCGGATTCGAACCGTATAAAACCGGGTTCTAGTATATCCCATAAAATATATAATATATTTTTAATATTTTCTATAATAATTTCATAAATAATAGTAACAATTTGTTTTCTAAGTTTCATTTAATAATAATGTATACGTTCTCAATATGTGTGTTAGGTTAGTAATATATTATTTATATTATATTAAATATATGATATAGATAAACAGATATAATCTATTTAATGTAGATCATCATAAATAAGTTTTGTAAATACTCACCTAGTAAGGCATTTGCCAAATGATTTGGCCACTGCCACTAAAGTCAATATTAACATATCTCTTAGCGATATCGGAATACTAATATCCGCCATTGATTCTATTCATACTACACATCCATAACACCACTTATACTGTATGTATATATACTTTTTTTGTGTACAACATTTAATAAATGATTCATTACACATATAGTTACATGCAGTGTAGTTTTTTTCATATAAAATTTGTAAGAAATTCTCAAGCATAAATCCTATATACTATATAATACATGTCATATACGTTTTTTATATCATATCAGTAAGAAATTCTCAACAATAAATCCTTTATATTTATACTATATACAACATAATATAGTAGCATTAACATGCTGATTATACTGATTATGATAGGCCTTACTAAGTATATATTTGTAATATGATATTATGAATACATTTACATACAACTAGTTAATGTTAGTTTGAACTTTTTTAGTTTAATACTATTACGTAGCTATTATATAATATAGTTATTTATAGTTGTGTACGTGGTATTTATTAAGCTAAGCTAAAGTTCATACAAACTATCAAATTTCATATGATAATATATAGATATATACACTATATAAATATTATAATAATATAGTATATTAGTATGATACTAATACTATAATATACTAATAATATCGTACATATATAATCAGTATATATAAGATATTTCAATGAGATTAGTATATCTATAATAATTACAATGGTAATCATATTAAAAATGATAAGCTCTTGTAAAACCATGGATAACTAAAATGATAAAGGCCTCTAAGATGTATTTGACCAATTTATTTATAATCGACAAATTATTCCGAATTCTTGGATGGATTAAAATGATTCCAATATAATAATAACAAAAACAATAACAAAAATGATCGGTAAAGCACTGATATTAATAATTGTATATGGAAATGTCATATTTAATTATAAATAATAGCAAATTAAACATGTAAACAAGTCTAGACCGACCATTGATTACACAACAAGCATGATTATATAATAATCATTACAATGCTGTTGTTCATCATAATTAATTATGATTTGTTTCCCAGCATCTCTTCAATTATGCATTAAGATGCAGCCCTTAGTGTACAACCACTAGTGTAGGCTTAGCACATCTTTAATTATTAATAATTACACAAATATATTAGTTTTGTATTCTATTGTAATACTATGTTATACATATAGTCACCTTTCTTTGATATCCTACATATATATATATATTTATATGTGTGTGTGTTTATTAGTATGTATAGATAGATAGTTGTAATGATAGTTGTTATGATAGATATGTATTCATCATATAAATAAGTACTATGATTGAACTAGAAATATTATAAAATGTGTGTTCACATTTTATTTATTTATGTGTTATATATATTATATATTAGTGATTTACTATTATGTTTGATCAAGAACTGCAGTAAATTATATTGTAAATATACATTATATAACTTTTATACTAAAATAAATTTCTTACCATGATGAATCAGTGATATTATAGACAATAGTCTTAAGATAGTAGGAAGATAATTGAAAGCTTACTTGATATAGATTTATTAGAGTTAAAGGTGGGGATACATTTGAAATATTCACTTGAATTTGTGAATAAGCGCCTCTTTTTATTGATCAAATATATTTTATATTTGCGGAAATTCTCAATTAAGAATTTTCTTAAACAACATAATTTCGGGTAAGTGTTATATTTTCCTTAGAACAATATTAATAGTATTGCTACTTACTTTACTTTACTTTACTTTAGTCGAGTTCTCACTCAACCAGATCTTGCAGTTGCCATCCATCCAGTATTGCTACTACCATAGTATATTAACCAGACATACGTAATAATCGCCGTGTCTACCACCGTATAGGAGAACAACGACTTCTCGGCTATAAACGTCAGCGTTCCGTGCCTGATGGACGAGATGCAGGGCATGACCTCCAAACCGAGGGTCGTCAAGTCAAAGTCGCTGGCTTCGGATCTCCACACTAACGGTTATCCAGCGTCTCGCGATGCAGCTGCGTCGTGTAATGCTGCATCAAGTTATGCTGCGTCAAGTAATGTAGACTATGTATGCTACAATTACGATTACGATATAAATAAATAATGCGATATTATTCATAATTCGATGAAAAAGATACAAATCGCGCAAAACATCCTATAAGGTCGGGTGGGGGGTGGGGCGGACGTGTTTAAATAATATACTATACAATTACGATTACGAATATAGTGCCGCACAGTGATAGTACATTGCTAATTCACTCTGCCCACTGCATATATCATTTATATCAAATATCATATGTTATTATGCTTTTTTATATTATTTTTTATTTCGTATTGTTTTGCTATGATAAATCAATTTATTAGTGTTATTAATTAACGTTTATATTTAAACCCATTAACGTATTGTTCATCTATCTACGTATCTATAGATATATCTAATATATCTAATTAGATTTAATAGGGGTTTAGAATATATATATATATATATATATATATATATATATATATATATATATATATATATATATCTATATCTATATATATAAATACATTAGTGTAGATCACTGTTTCAATCTATCTCTATAATAGAATTATAACTAGTTGTTGTAAAGCATGTGCTACACTTAAATATAACTCTATTCTATAAATATTCAGTGTCTAGCAACAGCAGCAGCTAGGTAAAGTTTTATTATCTGAGGCATTACGATGTTCATCTGTATCATCACTATAGCCATTCCTACACATTTCTTAATATTGCACTCTCGTAATTAGAATTATATAAAATATATACATATATATATATATATATATATATATACATATAGAGCAAGCAACTAATAAATGTGATTAATATTTGACATACTTTATCTTCTGTTAAGTGGTGTAATGATTAATAAAGTTGAGAGAAAAAATACCAGCACCCAACTGTTAATGTCAAAGCATTAATCACATACAAGCACACACACACACACACCCACAGTATACAGCAGTATGTGTATTATATATTAACTATTGATAATCATATTTCACTGAGTGCCTGGATTGCTGCGAATGTACTGAGAAGTTCTCTATGGCACTTCAGATTTGCTGTAGGTTTATACTGCGCGTGACTGAATCCAAGGTGGAATTAAACAGTCTGGGTTGAGCTACACTGTAAAGTATTGGGTAATAAATGATCATATATAAATAGTGAATAGAATGTATACAAATCTATTGGAATTAAGTATGAACATTTTTCATTATCTGTTATGCAATTTAAATCTTTATACAGTAATATCCCAATAACAATCTAAAACTGAGCCACTCTTCAGGTGAATATTGTAAACATCTGTCATGGTTGAGCGATTAAAACTGCTGCGATTATTAATTACAAATAGTTGTGAGTATTCGCTAATTCACGCTAATATTCACAAGGGTGGCTAGGGTATTAAGGGTAGCTAGGGTGCTAAGGGTAGCTAGGATAGAAAGGTGGTTTTATGAGTTATTTATACTACAAGAATTTACAATACATATATGAAATTTTATGTGTTCATTAAACTGAGTCTTCATTATTATTAACGCGTCACTGTTATCCTACAGCATGTCAAACCCCGAAGCAAAGCTCAAACACTGACCTCTCAAGGTCACGTTCTTTAAGGAGGTCGATGCGTTCGTTGTTCAGTCGAAGCACTTCGAAATCTCGCAGATCTCGAAGTTCTAATCAACTCTGGGCAGAAGGTAATACAACTATAGTGGTTTAGATATACCACTACTACTACTACTACTACTACTACTACTACTACTACTACTACTACTACTACTACTACTACTACTACTACTACTACTACTACTACTACTACTACTACTACTACTACTACTACTACTACTACTACTACTACTACTACTACTACTACTACTACTACTACTACTACTACTACTACTACTACTACTACTACTACTACTACTACTACTACTACTACTACTACTACTACTACTACTACTACTACTACTACTACTACTACTACTACTACTACTACTACTACTACCACCACCACCACCACCACCACCACTACTACTACTACTACTACTACTACTACTACTACTACTACTACTACTACTACTACTACTACTACTACTACTACTACTACTACTACTACTACTACTACTACTACTACTACTACTACTACTACTACTACTGCCTAATACTAGACCCTTTATCCAGTGTATTGGTATTCAATATGCATTCTGTTATTGTTTTAGACTAATCCTATGACAATATATTTTCTCAGTACAGCTGTTGCCAGTTGTGAGAAAATATATTGTCCTAAGATTCCCGGCAATATATTTAACAATATGTAGATAACAAGGATTATTCTAGCATAATCCTAGGACAATTCTAGGACAATTCTAGGACAATCCTAGGACAATCCTAGGACAATCCTATGTTCTCTAAAGAACAACTACGATCCTAGCGCCGCCGTAATGAGGATACAAACATGACAACCACCTCACCTCCTCTCACCTGCTCCCACCTCCTCGCAGGTAAACCCGTATCACCGGGACCTCCTCAGATAGACCTTCAGGCTGCCGAACACGATGCTGTCAAGTATCAGAAGAGAAGGGTTCGTGATAGCAACACTGATGTGACCATGTGTAGTAGTAGTACTACTGTAGTACCATCTCTCTTTTTATATAATAATAATAATAACAATAATAATAATAATATTTATTTATTGAAATCTCATATATATATATATTGAATACAATACAAATAGCGGATACAAATATTCATGTGTTTGTATGAATACCTTATATAAAACCTTATTAAACATTGTATCTCGTTTATCGTCTGACTAAATCCCTTTATATAGTTACTATTTATAAATTATTAGATGGTATATGTTTATACCTCCCCATATAGTATTAATAATACTATTTATACGATTATTAATGAAATAACGAACTAGAAATTTCTAAGTTAATTATATCGAATATTCGTAAAGATTTGTCCGATTCGTATCTCTATTTCAATCCGAGTTAACAACTTTACAGAGGTCGAGGTCTCTGTCTAAATCTCTACGATCGTTGAGGAATGTGTTCTCCGACAGTGGCAGCTCGGCGACTCGACGCTCGCCTTCCGCGGAGAACGACCTCGACCCGCCAATCATAACCGATGGACACGCCTCCGTTCGACGACGCCTACATACGAAATCCACGTCCAATCAATACAGCGTTGACGGTTTGTTTACGTTTACACGTTCAGTAGAGATGCGATAATTCCTAATGTGTTTACACATTTATAGATTATAAGTTATACATTTTATAACTAATGCATAATATATAGAGTTTGTGATAATTAAACTATATAAACTATTTAAATTTACTTTAATTTTATTATAATTCAATTATATACTTTTATTAAATTGAATATAAGTAATTGTATTGATTTAATTTTGTATTAACGTTTAAACGTTTACTGTATGAGAATTATTTAATTATTACTACTGCACAATATTCTCTACCGTTCCCATGAAAATATATAAATAAATAAGTGAATACATTTGAATTTACTAAGAATTAATAATACTTTGCATGAAGACCTGTTTACCCGCCTATAAATAACCTACATAAATCATCAGCATCACCATCACCATCGTCATCGCCATCATCACATCTATATTTACCTCGCTACTTTCAGTGATAAACATGAGCTCCTATACTTGTTGAAATCCATTACATACCAATACACCACTGTCCATTAATACCACTGTTCCCGTGTCATTGTAGCTATTAATCTAATAAACCTCCCTATCATATAGTCACACACACACACCCATATAGTTAATGCACAGTGTATTGCTGCGTGAGAGAGAGAGAGTTTTTATATTCGAAGCCGATCGCGGTACAGAATTATTAATATTAATACAGCCACGAGTTCCGCTGGCATCCACCGTGCTATTATTATACTAATACGTGCTGTTTTTATAGTTCTACCTCCACCCCACGCTCTTAATGTATTCATCATACACAACGAAACATGATTTGTCCATTTCCTACCGCGTGTTTTTTATACGCTAATGTAACTTATATTAATTTAGCGGCCGTTTCGTAGAGTAACTTATTATGATATATGTTTATTGGTTATAATATTGCTATATAGCTTAACTAACAGAGTAATAACTAACTTCAAAGCTTCAATACACCTACATTTGTATCGTTTATTGTTTAGGTTTGTTTAATATACTTTCTTAGATATACAATTATATTGAACGTTTGACTAATATCCTAATAACAACAATGAACCCTAGGATTGTATCTTACATTACCTGCAAGCTTGTCAGCCTAGATCTGAAATGACTATCGAAAATATTTAGAATTCTTTTGAAATAATTAATTATTTATTATAATCAGCACTTTAGAAGTAATGCCAATTTATGACAAAACACATTAAAAACAATAGAGATTATTAAATATAAGCACTTGTATAGGATACGTGCACTAGATAAAGGACATATACTAGACATTATTATTAAATGTTAATGCTATATTTTTTTAAATTATTCTACATTTTACATTTGTATATAATCAATATATATACATATTCATTTAGTACTCTTATTTATCATGTAGAGCCACATTAAGATTAGTGTGTTTTATAAAACGGTTGTATATAGGGATAATATGTCATTAAGTAATGATTTTAGTGAAATTCTAATACCACCTCGAAACCACCTCGAAACCACTGCACAATTATACTATTGGTGCGCTCTATTCGTCCCGTCTAATGTGTACGTATCCCTCCTTCGTAACTCTAACCACTATAGTAACCCGTTATATGTATAACACTGATGAATCGCTGAAGGTTATGTCCTTAATGTTTTCTATGTCCTAGATTCCATCACTCTTTATTATCAGTACCCTTCTCTAATTGATAGCCTATGCTATGATAGGCTAGGCTAACTCAAGATAAGCTAAGCTAGATGGCCTAGGCTAATAGAATAATTGTAATGGCATCAATCAATGTGCAATGTCCAGCTAGCCATGCATCTATCTTCCTTTATATCCAGCTGAGAAACAATGCTTACATTCTCCTAGTAATCTAATATGTATGTGTGTGTGTGTGTATGTGTGTGTGTGTGTATTAGTTTATATGAATATATGAATATATTTGTGATATTGTCACATAGATTATTGTACTGATTGAATCTTAATACATTGCCTGATTGTATCTACTATATTTCTAATAATCTACTATATTTGTATTCATTTAGTAATATTTCATAATTTATAATGATTATTTAATTGAATATTAAAATATATATATATTAATATCATATTAATATAATGTGAAGTTCTAATCTAGAACACTTTCGAATCTTATCATAATTTACCAATGATTGTAATCAATGCATATATACATTTTATCATTACGTACATTATTACCACCAGCTTAGATACCCTCCTCCCCCGATACTGCATGTATCACAGCATCAGCTTCACTGATGTTAATCATAACTCTTATCACCCTGTATAACCTTCGTGTAGCCACGTTACTATGGTTACTCTGGCCACCCTCTACTGCCACCCCTTAATGCTATCCTTACCTCTGCTACTACTTTCAAACACAAACTGTACAACTACCCCTAGCTCGCCGCGACAACTAAATTCAATAATTTTGTTTTCATCACTTTTTTGTACTATTTATCACTATTTTGTCATGTACACTCAACGAATTGTATAATTGAATACCGTTTAATAATATTATCTTATCATCTATCTATCTTAACATTACTTATCTCTCCACCTTCGCACAGACGGCAGGAGAAACACCGTGTCCACATCCTACCTGGAGCGTATAGGTCAAAGGTTGGGACTCGTGTCAAGGTCGCAGTCTACGATAGTAATCAACGCAGGTCAGTGTAACGTCCGCGTCACTAGAAGGCTGTGTACACACCACCGCTAGCATCGAGCGCACTGCACTTGTTACCGCACTTGTTACCGCACTTGTTACCGCGCTTGTTACCGCACTTGTTACCGCACTTGTTACCGCGCTTGTTACCGCACTTGTTACTGCACTTGTTACCGCACTTGTTACCGCACTTGTTACCGCACTTGTTACCGCACTTGTTACCGCACTTGTTACCGCACTTGTTACCGCACTTGTTACCGCACTTGTTACCGCACTTGTTACCGCACTTGTTACCGCACTTGTTACCGCACTTGTTACCGCACTTGTTACCGCACTTGTTACTGCACTTGTTACCGCACTTGTTACCGCACTTGTTACCGCACTTGTTACCGCACTTGTTACCGCACTTGTTACCGCACTTGTTACCGCGCTTGTTACCGCACTTGTTACTGCACTTGTTACCGCACTTGTTACCGCACTTGTTACCGCACTTGTTACCGCACTTGTTACCGCACTTGTTACTGCACTTAATGCTCGGTATACATTATTATTGGTGTTCACATAGCGAGCATCAAGTACGGCGACTTGTTACTAGAGGCTGGCGACTTGTTACTGCGCTTGATGCTGCACTCGATGCTAGCGGTGTGTACACGGCTTAAGGCTGTGATTAGTATAGTCAGACAGATAGACTCTATTGGACAGACTATGCTTGTATCTACGCAATGCGTAGGGGCGCTGCAACGCTGGTGTACGTATGTAGGGGGGACCAACCGATCAAAATAAAGTTGTGGTAAACGTGGGGGGGGACCAATACATAGGGGAGGTCCCCCTAGATTTTAAAGTGGGATGGACATATCGCCCCCGTCCCCCCCTGTTGCAGCACCCCTAGCAATGTGTCCAACTGACTGTCCACCTAAACAACTGTAATGCCACACTAAATACATGTTTGTGGTGACTGTGTTCACTGAGCCAATGTACAAACCATTATTATACCTCCGCACCATTAAAATGGGTCTTAAAATATTATTTAGAAGTGATCTTATATAATTGTGTATACATAAATGATCGGCTCTCGTTAAAACCATGGATGCCTTAACATGAGAGCGGCTTCGAAGGGACATTAGAGCCATATATGGTTATAAGTTAAAACTTCATCTAAGTTCCTGGATGGGATGAAAGGACTCCACCAAATAACAATAACAATATACAGTATACCGCATCCGAATCATTCATATTGATTCATTTCATATTGGTTGTATACTTTTCAATACGGCTAACCAATAATGATTATAGAATTATATAATGTAGTTTGTACTTTATTCTAATTAATCCATCATTTGCAATAACATTAGAATTTGCATATACTGGAATATATATATATACAAAAGTTTAGTTCTAATGATATACAAAATTGAAATTTTAAAATAAGTTATTGTCATTTTATAATTTTCTTATATTTTTTTATTTTATATTGTTATGTCGTTATCAAGTTGAGTGGGAAAATACCTAGTCAAGATTTGCTTTTGTGTTTTCCTGAGTGTTTACACTTTATGATATATATACATATATATACATATATATATACACTCAAACAAACAATATCAAATACATAAACATACAAATATCATATATATACATATGTATTGCAACCTATCACCTACCTACAGAAAACCAAGTAATTAAGCGAAGACCTAGATCGTCGAGTGAAAAGAAACAACGCCTTAACTCGAACAGGAAATCTTTCAGCGGTTACTACCTACCTAATACATGTGCCGTACTAGTAACGGGCGATATGGCACTAAGTAGTAGTACGATTGCCGATGCTATTTGACTGTAAAAGTGTTATTTTACTTTTACTTTTAAAGTAATACAATTAAAGTAGTTGAAATTATGTGAATACAATTACATTTTATATAATGTGCAAGCGCTATTCATGTAGTATATAGAGAGCTAGTGCAATTACAAGTGTAGATTTGTAAGTTGCCCATTACTGGCTGGTGCCAATCTAATTCATATACTATCTTATTGTGTACTTTTTGATTCTGGTGCAGTTATAAGTGATCAAATGCCAGTTGTTTAGAAATTATTGTTTTTTATTAGCAAATTATTATCGACTTATCGGAGCACTCTATATTAATGTTCCAGTTTACAGACAATGTCATTTGTATTTCATTAGTAAACACCAGTGAATATACTATTGTAATATGCTATGTGCATTTATATTAAACAATACAAATATCACATGATTGGAAGTTATGCTTATTGTATTTTTAATTTAATTAAAAATGTGTTTGTTATATATTTAATATTTGCATACATTATTATATAAATAAACTATTATAAATGTATAGTAATACCTTACCAAATTTAAATTCATATATCCACACTATACTTTCTATCTCATGCTATATATACAATATTGTAATATATATATATACATCATTCTAATTTTGCAAAGTTATTAAACTAATTAAACTAAATTTGTACAAATTAATTTTGTAGTTTCAGTTTCAATTAATTTTGAAATTTAGTGACATTAATAAATTATATATGTATATAATAATAATAATAATAATAGAAAGGTTTATTGACTCAGAAAACGATGGACGTTTATGTGCGTCAAGTTGAAATAATAAAACAAATAAATAGTTACGCAAATAATAATAAATTTAAAAAGAAGACATTATAATGATACCATATATGTATGTAGTCGACAAAAATATATATATATATGTATATATATGTATATATATTTAAATATAGTGTATTTACATAAAAGTATATATCAAATTAAAATTGTAATATGTATTATTAATCATAATATAATAAATTATTTTATTTATTTAATTTTAAGATAAATAATTAACATTTGTATTGCATTCAATTTCTATTCTAATCAACCAAATGCTAATCATCTAATTAATTAAAATTTTATTTTTTATTAAAATAGTATTAAATAAATTTCATTTCATCAATCTTTTTTTTCTTGTTTCACATAATCCACTTTCTAAATTCTATTCACAATTGAAATTATGTTTTTTTATATATTAAAAATAATTATAATTTAAAATGTTTTGTTGTTATTTTTATTAACACATTAACACAGTTATTTATGTTAACAATTAATTTACTGTTATTTTTGTAATATATTTTCTAGGTATTTATAATTAATCAATAAATGTATTAATCATTTCACTTATAATAATTTCACTAATGTATCTTTATAATGAATTAATTATTTATAAACTTATCTTTGATTGCTTATGTATCAAAGCCTTTCATGGATTTCATAACATTAATTGATTTTCAATACTTTATTGATTTTACATGTATAATATTTTATAGTAGAAATTATATATTATTTTTATATTTACAATATATATATATATATATATATATATAGATTTCTTTATAAAATATAAATTATATTGATGGTACTTTAGATTTAATAACCACATTATTTATTTAATATTATATTAATCTATATATTATATTATATGTATATATTACATAGCCATATTTAATAACAACACATAGAGGTTTGGTGTGCAGGAAGTCAGGATAAACTTGACAACAAGACCAAGAGAGACAGCCACTACGAACAACAACAAACCCCCACCAACACCACCAACAACAGCAGTAAGACTGTTGTCCATGAGAGGTAAGAGACATTATTATCGTTGGTAGCTATTGATAGGTAATAGGTAGATACAGCTATATCAGAATTGCTTGCTATAGTATAGCATGGGTAATATACAGATAGATAGGATAGGATGGGGTAGGATAGGTTTTAATATTGTAATACAACTAAAACATAAATGTACAAACACAAAGAGTCAGTACCACTTTTGAGGTGTTTGACCCTATATATATATATATGACCCTGATATATAGTATGCATAGGTAAGAGAGATACACATGTAGCATCATCACTAATGTATTGCTGGATATGGTATGCACAGTAAATCATGTTAGGGTTACGAATAGCAGCATTTAAATAGTAGCACTAATTACATCATTATTTATACATATGTAAAACAATGCACTACTATAATTTACTATTGTTTCGAATACTTTATATATTAACTTCATATGTTATGATGTTAAATCACATGTACATTTCTTCTGCATCATAATACACTCAATTTTCTATCAAATGATTTATGCTTCCACTATATTATTTGACATGATTCGAAGACACACATATATATTATCTCAATGTTAACCATTGCACAACTCCGCATATCCCCCATACTTCAATAGTGAATTATCTCACTACTGTGTGTATATTTATAGAAAAAAAGGCGTTTTTTACCGTCGCAGGAGTAAATAAACTTGATAAATGATGCGTAATTTGTTATCGTAAGTCTATTATCGGTGTGTTTACAACTAAACAAATAGATCACCACCACCACCACCACCATCACCACCACCACTACTAGCACCACCACCACCACCACCACTACTAGCACCACCGCCACCACCACCACCACCACCACCACTACTAGCACTAGCACTACTACCGACTTAGCTTCGATACTCCTTAAGTGAGCCATGCCTAGATATGTATCTCTCTATTTCTCCAGCTTCTTTCTCTCTCTCAACGTGTGTGGGGGGCGTGTTTATCTGCCGTTTCGATCTCAATTGCCGTTCAGCCAATCGGCGACTGCGCGTCGATGTTGTTGTTGACGTTAGAGATGCCCTAGTACGGCCCCCTAGTGAGTGTGTGTACTGCCATCTAGTGAGAGACTGTGTGCGTGTGTGTAATAGATACGTGTTCGCAGTGCCTATAGTCTGTACTGTATACACACAACGCAGCACTTTCCCCCCAGAGCAGCATGTATCAACACAGGTAATGCAACGCGCATGCAGATAGACACTCTCACTCATACACATACATGCATGTATGTGTCTACAGACGCGCATACATACATGCGGACATACATGTTAAGTGCATACAGACATACATACATACTTAGATACATTCACAAATATAAAAATGCATACCTATATATATATTTATATATATTTATATATGTATATACATGTAATATTAATGCCTACATTCATATTACCATATTAACCTCACATTAACCTTTAACCCCCGCCCCCCTATAGACCGAGCCTCGACCCGAACCGCCGTACCCAACTGTCGCAGCCCCTGCTGATATCCAAGCCCCCGCCGATATCCTCCCCTACCTCCTGCACCGCCTCTAGCCTGCCTTATGAGTCACCGACTCCCGTCTCTATGCCTCCCCACCATCACCACCACCAGCAACCACAACCACAGCAACAGCAACAGCAGCGACCCCCTATTAAGAGGACTGTGGTACATCTGCCCGCTCAGCAGCACTACAGACCCGATCAACACAACGAATATCAGGTCAGCCTATGACTCCTGGTGCCTGTTATCTGAGTGAACACGTCTTAGCATTATCCTAGGACAATCCTTAACTGTTTCCGCGTTATTAAACATTGCCATAAGATAATACTAGATCAATGCGTTCTCCCCCTAACAACTAGCCCCTGAGCCCTAGTGCGATGTCCTTATGCTGTGATGGTCGTATCTCTCTATAGCATATTATGAGTGTACAACATATATTGATAGTGAACGATACTTATTTACGATGTTAATAGTCTATAGTCTGTGTATTTATGTCATTGAATTCATTTTAATATGCACTTTTACATTATAAATTATGTAAATATTTCAATATATAAATAGAACATATTTTCACAGCAACTAAAATATCACGGTAAATATCGATTATGAAATATCACATTTCAAGCGCACGTACATTTCACAAATATGCTATTTAATACGCAGCATTGCACACGAGTTCATAATTAATAGTGCGTAACACGATCTAATCGAATAAATAAACTATATTATACACTTACACGCACACATTTATATATAAATATATATATATATATATATATATATATATATATGATATAATGATCATATATCACACATAAGTATACACACACCTTACCTAGCGATATTTTAATGGCATTAGTATAACCGACTATTTATGATTCTCCTCCTCCTTTTATTGTTATTTCTGTGTTCTAATTACATTTATAAGAGTTATTTTATCTTATAATATTATTCTCTTATTCTCTTATATATATATATATATATATATATATATATATATATATATATAGATAGATAGATAAAAAGTTTATTGTATTATTGGTTATATATAAAAAAATACCATATAATTATATAACTTATATAAACAAAATATATAAATGTGATGCAGTAAGACAAAACGACACGATACAAAAACAATAAATAAACGGACACGTAAAATAAATATAAAACATTGGTTATACGAGCCGTTGATAATATACATCGCACACCGGTACACATAGGTACAAGCGCACCCGTACTAACCATGCTCATCTCCCTCTCCACCAGGCTCCGGCACTTTCGAGTTTCGCGAGTGTACCGTCCCAATCGGGTTCCGCCCCCAGCAGTTCTAACGGCTACGAGACGTCTAACCACGCCCCCTCGGAGCTAAGCCACGCCTCCTCCAGTATTAGCCGGCCCGGTTCCACGCACAGTAGTTCTACGTCTAACGCCTCGCAATGGTTAACGCCTGTAGTGGTCGGAGTGTTTGCATCATAATTTAGAACTTTAATACCTCGTGTTACCACATTCGAATCATTTCATTTACTATTCATATGAAATTAGAATATATATGCGCGCGTATATAATGTTATATGAGTATTTGTTTAGATTATAAATTATATCTAATAAACGAGAATGTTTATTTAACGTATTAAATTTATAAAAAATAATATCCACTCTTTTATTTTATTTACTTATTTATACACACATATTTATTATGTATGCTTTTATATTTAATTGAATATTTGTATAAAATAGACTTTACACATATTATTAATATTATAATGATCACATATATTATGGTTCGCAATCAAAATTAAACTTTCGATTAAAACTATCAACTATTTATACCTTTATCTTAACTATAATTATATTAGAGCAATATTTATTAATTCCTATACTTACAATATACCAATCACACATATACATCAGCATTATGCATACCCTGCAATACCCCACTAACATTACCCCCTCCCCCGCTAGGTTGAACAAACAGCGCCCTCTACCACCCCCTAGGGTTGAGTCTAGTGAACTAGAGGCCCCGGCCCTACCCCGCCAGTCTTGCACCACTACGCAAGCCCTTAATGACATCATCGCCAGCGCCATGCACCAGCAACAAGATCAGCATCGCCTTCATCACTATACTGTTGGTAGGGGCGGAGTTACTATAGCTAGCATCGAGCGTGTGTGTGTGTGCGTTGAAGTTATTGTTCATTATTGTTATTGTATTTTTATTTAATTTGGTGGAGTGCTGAAAGCATGAGCCTTTCTGGATGGGATGTCAAAAATAAACCCAACCAAAGCAAACCGATGCTTGTTCACATGATGCAATATAACAATGCATTATACCTACAAAGCATATCGTAGTAATCCCACCTAACATGTACGGTGTAATGTGCCCCAGACATCAATGTCAACTCTGAAGGTTGATTATTGACCTCGACATTATCATTGTCTCAGCTAATAATCTGTGTCTCAAGTGCTGTAATCTATCTCTAGTGCATTTATGTAATAACGTATTGTATTACTAATTTATTTATACAACGTATTATTCACGATTAATTATATTAAATACACACACATGTATGTTACTGGTATATTATACGTATATATGAATAACAATATATTTATAATATAATCAGTAATAATATGTAATTGGATTCAGAAATATCTCAAAAAGCGTATTTCACATATAAATTGTTAATAATTATCCTATATATAGAATGAATAGAATATATGTTATTGTGCGTTACATTGTATATAGTTTTCTTTTTTTATTTTCATTTGAACTTTTATACTTTTATTTGTTCAAATGACATTACATATATATATATATATATTTTGTTTATTTTGTGTTTATTTATTTGGTAGATTCTTTTCATCCAATCCAGGAATTTAGATACAGTTTTTTTTACTTATAACCAAGTAGCTGTAATGTCCCTTCGAAGCCGCTCTCATGTTATCCATGTTTTTAAAGAGACAATAATTATTATTATATACACACATATATAAGATCATTTCTTAATATTATTTTAAGTCCTATTTTAATGGTCCGGGTAGGGCTTGAAGCCTTGCACTACTGCTTCCGCGCACAGGCAGTTTTATATATATATATTTCTTTTGTCTTTATATATATATATAAATATATCTAATATATAAAGTTATCTATTCCCCATCATGTTACATCAATAGTAAACACAATATATACACCTGTTCCCCCCATAACCCCTGTTCATCACCCTCTCCCCTCAGCCTAAAGAAGATGACGGCTACTCCACGTGGCCGCGAGCCCCCCGCCCCCTCATAATGAACCCCGTCGTCCCACCCCCGCCGCCCCACGAGGTAGTGGTAACCAGGCTAGATGATTCGTTCCCGTTACCCCCACCACCCGCCTCAGTAGGGGCTACGGGGGTAGATATACGCTCTCCTTCTTCTATTTCATCGGCACACTCGCAGGTTTGTCTTCCTATCTCTCGTTCATTCCCACACCTTATTCTCTATAGCTGCTATATATATAACTGCACTGTATGGCTATGTATGGCTATGTAGCTATGTATGGCTATGTAGCTATGTATGGCTATGTAGCTATGTATGGCTATGTAGCTATGTATGGCTATGTAGCTATGTATGGCTATGTAGCTATGTATGGCTATGTAGCTATGTATGGCTATGTAGCTATGTAGCACTATATATATAACACTGCTTCTATAATTACCCTGGTATTGCCTAAATCTGATAATAATAAATAATAATAATAATAATAATAATAATAATATATTACATTATTTTAAGTACATTGTCATTGATGTAAATACTTTATATGTTGTCCTCTCTACATCCTCTCATTCTCTATATGTTTTGCCACTACTACAATGTATTACATTGTTTAAAACTAGGCCTAACTTGCTAATATTCACCTGAAAACCGTATTTGCGAATATTTGTAATAAACCTGACATGTTTGATATATAATACTCCGAATATTATTCTCAAATAGTAGCGAATATTCTCAAAAAGTGGCAAATATTCTCAAATAGTTGCGAATATTCACATGAAGTATAGCCTCCCTCCCAGCTTTAAGTATATTTTCAGTGAACTTAAGAACAGCACAATAATAACCCATGAACAATAGAATGCCTATGTTCATTACAATAACCTTTATTACAATGCACCAATACTCTATCTGAACACATTATAAATAGCACTGTTCCACAATGATAACATGCTATTCTAGTGAGAGTTAATGAATATGTACATCAGCCATATTAACCATACCTATAGTACTATTTACCTATCTAGCCACCCCTCACACCTATCACACCCCTACCTATCACACCCCTACCTATCACACCCCTCACACCTAACACACCCCTACCTATCACACCCCTATCTAACACACCCCTACATAACACACCCCTATCTAACACACCCCTACCTAACACACCCCTACCTATCACACCCCTACCTATCACACCCCTATCTAGCCACCCCTCACACCTATCACACCCCTACCTATCACACCCCTATCTAACACACCCCTACCTATCACACCCCTACCTATCACACCCCTATCTAACACACCCCTACCTATCACACCCCCACCTAACACACCCCTACCTAGACACCCCTCACACCTATCACACCCCTACCTATCACACCCCTACCTATCACACCCCCACCTAACACACCCCTACCTAGACACCCCTCACACCTATCACACCCCTACCTATCACACCCCTACCTATCACACCCCCACCTAACACACCCCTACCTAGACACCCCTCACACCTATCACACCCCTACCTATCACACCCCCACCTATCACACCCCTACCTAACACACCCCCACCTATCACACCCCTACCTATCACACCCCCACCTAACACACCCCTACCTAGACACCCCTCACACCTATCACACCCCCACCTAACACACCCCTACCTAGACACCCCTCACACCTATCACACCCCTACCTATCACACCCCCACCTAACACACCCCTACCTAGATACCCCTCACACCTATCACACCCCTACCTATCACACCCCTACCTATCACACCCCTACCTATCACACCCCTATCTAACACACCCCTACCTATCACACCCCTACCTAGACACCCCTCACACCTATCACACCCCTACCTATCACACCCCCACCTAACACACCCCTACCTAGACACCCCTCACACCTAACACACCCCTACCTAGACACCCCTCACACCTAACACACCCCCACCTAACACATCCCTACCTAGACACCCCTCACACCTATCACACCCCTACCTAACACACCCCTACCTAGACACCCCTCACACCTATCACACCCCCACCTAACACACCCCTACCTAGACACCCCTCACACCTATCACACCCCTACCTAACACACCCCTACCTATCACACCCCTACCTATCACACCCCCACCTAACACACCCCTACCTAGACACCCCTCACACCTATCACACCCCTACCTAACACAGAACATGGTGCACTCTATACCCGCCATGAGACCCAACATATTGGATAGCTACAATGCTTCCTGTTATACGGATGTTAACTCGGTAAGTTATAGTGTCTAGTATAGTATGAGGCTATAGCGTATAGTATAGTGTATATTATATCTAGTATCGTATGATTGTATACTATAATACCATAACGTGAGAGTATAATTGTATATATTAATATTAACTAACTTAAACTATTTTAACACTCTTCATTTTGTATATGTTAACGCATTTTGTATAAATTAACGCATATTTTAAAAAGAGAAATTATTCAATATCTATATAATATAGACTATAATATAAATTCGATAGAATTTAGTTTATACCATATAAATAATAGTTGAAATAATTATTATATATATATATATATTGTTATTGTTATAATATTTGTCATCCCATCCAGTAACCTAGGTGAAGTTGTCTCTTATAAACATCAATGTTCCTTCTAATCTGATAATATATATATACTTATAAACTATATATATATAAGATTAGAGCTATAAAACAACGTATATAAACACTACTGCATGGCATACTATTAATGCCCCTCTCTCTCACCAGGTGGACGACTACCCAGTCGACGAGTCACCGGTCACCATGTCCCCTACCGTGGACGCCTCCCTGCGCCCCATATCTCAGCCCCTATTCGCAAATATAGGGGAGATGAGGAACGCGATTCCGTTTGATGCCCAGCGCGATAACAACATGGGTACCCTGACCAAGTCTTCGACCTTGAAGAAACACGATAAAACTAAGGTAGCGCCTCCTAGCTGTACAATAATATATCTATAAAAAATATAATGAGCTCTGCTTCTATAATTACACGGTTGTTAAAACCAAATATGATGATAAATACCTAAAATAAATACACAAATAATAGAGATAGTTTATTAGAATAATTTTATTGCGTTGTTTTTTATAAAATTTTTTCGTTGCTCTATTCTCAGATTCATTTTTAATTTTCTTTATTTATATTTCAAAATGTTTACAAATAATTCCTAGGTCTTTTTAAGTTATTAACATATATTAATTAATAATTTGATTTCAACGGTTTAGAACTTTTTTTAATAACAAATTTAATAAAATCTACCTCTGATTTTCAATTAAACTGGTTAATTCTACTGAATTTAACAATAAATACTATTATTGTATCATTATTAGTGTCGGGGCCTAAAATGTTGATTAATTTATACAGCGATACCACTCCATTATCAGTGTAGTAATGTAAATATTATCAGTACAGATTGCATATTAATTATCTTAGGAGCCTACAAAATGTATGTCATATTTACACATACACACATGTAAACATTAATAACTTGACCCCAAGGTTTACATTAATCTGTATGTATTAAACTGTGACAGATTTATACATACAGTTCAATGTATACATATTGCTGTTAGTTTAGGTATTCATATTTATTATGACATTACTATTACATTGTTTATTGACTTCATAAAATGTAGATATTTTATTATTTTATTGTTGTCATATAGTGAAAGTTAATATGTAAAAACGAAAAACATGTTATTGTTTGATTAATAAAATAAATACTTCAGCATTATTGTTTTGGGTTACTATTGTTTGTATTCTAAATGTAGGTTAACTATATACACCCATTGATCTATACACAATGACTACAGTGTATATTATTATGTATCTCACACACACACACATGTATTGTGAATACATTTATTATAACTACCTGAATAAGTGCTAATAAGTGATAATGTGCAACCTCTGTAGGCAGTTTCTATCTTGAAAACATTGTTTCTTAGTGAATTATGTTTTATCTAAAATAAATATTATTAATATAAATCACACATTCAGTAGTAGTATTAGTATTAGTATTATTATTATTATTATTATTATTATTATTATTATTATTATTATTATTATTATTATTATTATTATTTTTAAATAACATTTATATCAATAAATTGTTATTTAAATATTATTTTGTTTCCATTGCGGCTCTATTTTAGTGCTAAATAAACAATTTATCATCATCATCATCATCATTATTATTATTATTTAAATATTTATTGAATTTACTATATTTTATATCATTATATATACACACATATATATGTACCTCAGGGTTTTTATAAAGTTAAATATTGTAATATTCGATATTGTAATGTGGTATATATGTTTAAAGCATTAGTGTATGGTTTTTGTTTTGATTGATTAATAAAGAGACATTTAAATACAACGGTCCTCTATCATTTTGAGTGGTGTAATTATTGCTAACACCTATTTCGACCAGTCATTATTATATATATAAATATACACGTATATACACTTAGTGTGTAAACCTAGAACTAAGCAACTTTACTACTCGCACAGAAATCAAAGCCGGGTGGGAAGAGCTGGTACGAAGGAGTGCAGACGAACCGGGCTGAACATCCTCTGGGTCCCGATGCTGAAATCAAACTCACCAATGTTTGTTGTACCTATACCCTGCCACAGCGATAAAATGATATATAAACTATACTATATCATATAGTCAATATGTATATTATATATCATATAGTCTATATGTATGTAATATCATTATATAAATAATTTTTTATTAATTATAAATATAATTTTCCAGTTTATTAATATTTCGTTTTTAATTATATTAATGTATTCTGTGTTTCTGCGTAACAGTGCTTAATAGTGGTGTACCAGAATGCATCATAATCAATGAAGCTAATCTTCATTATAATTAACATAATGCTCACATTAATAATTTAGGTACAAATAGTTATATTAGTCACATTATATATATATATAAATATATATATATATATATATATATATATATATATATATATATATATATATATATATATATATATATATATATATATATATATATATATAATACTAATATACAATAATAAAAACAGAATAATCTATTTTTACTGATCATTACATAACATTACTCTACTGCTAGGAGATATCAAATAGCTAATTATAATTAGCTAATATACTAGCTTTCACTGATTATTCTTAGACATTGTCTATAAACTGACTTCATTTTATATATATTTATATATCTTATATAATTGTGTAATTATTAAAACCATGGATACCTTAACATGAGAGCGGCTTCGAAGGGACATTATAGCTATACATTGTTATAAGTGAAAACGTCATCTAAGTTCCTGGATGTGATGAAAGGACTCCACCGATATTTACAGTATATTATTTAATTATCTAAAAAATATTTAATTAAAAATGGCAACAACAATAAAAGTTCAGTCTTAATTTGAAGCCATTTTAGAAAAGAAAGTATTATATGTAAACACTCTCTATTCAGCCCAAACATCATACACCATTACCACCTAACCCAAGGGATATTAGAGCCACATGTTCGTCAAGTTCCTGAAAGGGATGAAAGGACTCTACCAAAATAACAATAACAATAACAATATATATATAATTAAAATACAATAATATATGTAAACACTATCTATTCAGCCCAAATACACCATCACAAACCTAACCCACCACCCCGCCGCACAGACGAGGCTATCGGGAGACAAAACCTCCATGTACGGATCTCGTAACAGCGTCAACTCTCTTCCGGTACGTAAACGTCTGGACAGCGCGAGTTCAAGGTCGTACGTAGGGCCGGGGAGTGGGTCCTACTCTACGGGCCCCGCCCTTAACCCGGTACCACCGCAAGAAGCCTTCAAGAAACTCGCTATGCCTAAGTTCTCCTCCTTTGTGGTAAGTGGGTTATAACTTTGTTACCCTTATATTAATGTACACTCTCCACATGTTAAATATTTGTAATTACTTTATTTCATACTAATATTTATTCTATTTTGATATTATTATCAACATCTATTTAACTTTATTTATAGATACTTTCGTTTATTCATATTTATAGAAATAAAAATGACTAAAAATAAAGTATTGATATTTTATTGTAAAATTTATAGTTTATTTTAATAGATAAGTAAATTCTTTAGTTTAAACATTACAATATTTTCACATTTATCTTGATTCATAATTCATTGCTGAAGTGAATATTATATGCTTTCTGTCTACTTACTATTTATTCTACATATTATTAGTATGTATTATATATGTATGCACGCATTGTTACTGAGTGATACCTATACATTTCTTACCACACTCATACACACACACATACACACACCCACACACACACACACACTCACACACTCACACACACAGATGAAACGGTCAGCCTCTATTGACAATGATCTGATAAGTGCTCAGACCGCCCCCTCCTGTATCGACGGCACCAAGCGATACAGAGACTGCAACAATACCGCTATCTACGCACAGCCCCAGCACCGTTAGTGATACATAGCCGTCATCCTTACTATTAACCCCTGATAACCATCCTCTATGTGTATCTTGTTGAGAGTTATTGTAGAGAGAGTCGAGGCTATAGTACGTTTATTGGTTAGAATGCCGTAACAGTGATACTGATACCGTTATATAGTAGACGATGATGTTCAATGATGCGTGAAGAACTATATAATGAGAAACTTATGGAACTGTCCATTATGCGTGTTACGGAAGGGGGAGTTATATCGAATAAGTATAGCTTAACAGAACATACATTATCTTATTAAACATACCACTGGCATCAGTATGGTGACACTGATTTTGTTATTTCTGTAGCCTAATTAAGGAATGCTTTACCAGTTAATGTATCAGATGTACTAACAAATGTATGCATACAAAATAGCTACATTGTATTGAGTCGATCAATAATTTTAATACTTTTAATTATCTATCCAACGACACCTCCTACATTACTAAAGTGCTATTTATATACTATATTGAGAGAGAGCTAGTGCGAGTGCAACAGTAGATTATATTTAATATTTGCAGCCCAATACTGGTCGTGGCTAACAATTGTATATTAGAATTCTATAATTGTAAATACTATGGATATGTTCTCTATTTAGTCTGTTATTATCGTAAAGTATACTTATTTACATCTGAATTCAGTAGTATATAGATACACACATATATATATATATATATATATATATATATATATATATATATATATATATATATATATATATATATATATAAATAGTATTATTATCAATTGATTATGTTTATTGTTATGTCCCCTGTCTTCGCCCCTAATAGTATTACAGTACTTAGGGTAGTTAACCTAATGTAGTTTAGATACAAGATATAATGAAATAGACGTAAATGATATGTACACAAACTTGTATGTTATACACTTACTGTTTGTAAACAATTAGTTATTATCTTAACTACTACTAACTACTACTAAAAAGTCAGCACCACTCTCTTATCTAACAGTAGATTATTACTCCGTTAATGTGACTTATTTATAGATTTCCGAATATAGATACGTGCTTTTATCAAATAATAAAATGTACATTTAACGATGTGAATATATTCCGTACGCATTAGTAAATATTATATTATCCGATACGCATTGAATCCTCTGCAATGTATACACACAATCAGCTCTGACTTACTATTTTCATATACCTAATTGAAGATCACAATATCACAGATTGCATTATATTTTGAAGCTCTAGGAGAAATAAAAACACATATAATATAAACTTTAGTAGGAGATTTTTTTTTCTCCAATAAATAATTATTATTATCATAATTTACACCCACACTAGCCCCCTATTAATCGTCACGCCCCCACCCTCCTCAGTATCGTCCAATCACGACGAAGACCCTCGCCTGCGCCCCTCAATGGTGTCCAGTATCAGCGTACCGGACAGACTGGTAGCGGGTGGAGCCACCTGTGGACAACAGTCTAACTACCAGCAGACCTATGCGGGCGAACAACCACCATGCAATAACGACGTACAAGTTATTAAGGTAACGATGCCCCCACTCTCACTTCAAACTAGTCATGTAAATAATGCCGAGCTTTTTGGTTATTGATACCGAGCCGAGTTGAGACTTTTACAAAACATAACCGATCCAAAATTATGCTTTTTTGAAGTTACATTTTAATACTAATTTTTATATATTTCACATTTACATAAATTAAAAAAAAAATATCTGCTCACACTTCACGATTCAGTGAATAATAATGTACATTTCATCTAGTAATGTAAATTATCTGAGATTTTTGATGCCGATCCGATACTTTAATTTTCTGAAAAAAAACCGAGACCGAACTGAGTTGAGAATGTAACTGATACTGAGACTGCATCATGCTTTATATTTGAGCATCATTTACATCACTACTTCAAACTAACTATAGTAACTATATAGCTTGTCATCGGAAAGATATTGTTAATCTCGCATCCATCATATTGTAAATAATCATGTAGAACATACAAATGCAATAATTTCTCATTATTAAGTGAATCTTCGGAAGCAATTATTTATTATTATTTCATTAAAATAATTATTTTGTAGTTTCAAGATTTTATTATTGTTAATTATAATATATTTACTATATTATATACTCATATATATATATATATACCGTATCCTTATATAGAGTTTTAAATTTACTGGCTGACAACTAAAGTACATATTTACATCTTAATATGTAGGAGCCTTTATAAGGAACAGATATCCAATAATTTTTATTTTACCATTATAAACTAAAAAATTCTAAGGAGTTGTTATTATATTTATATATATATATATATATATCTACTTATTATAAGTGATATACATTACTAATATCCCCTACCCACACCCGCACCAGATTGACCCGATGTCCCAGCGTATGTCCTCCATGAACATAAGTCAACAGCGCCCGGGTACCCTATCACCCGTCTCCGAGATTAACCGCCGCTCTTCGAAACCGACCAATCACAATCGTCGGCTGTACATCGACCAATCGAATTACCGCATGAACACGTTTACGTCGCAAACGTAGCGCCGTCAGCTTTCACCCCCGCCCTCGCCATCTCCACATCACCCCACCACCACCGCACCATCGGCTAGGCGATACGAGTATTTTTATCCCGGTTTAAACGTCGTCGTCGCGTCGATTTCATCCGCTAAGAAGCGGACAGACTTTTTTATGATTTTACGTTTAATCGATCTGTGATTGGTCGATTTCACGAGCATTCAACGACGATGTATTTAATATCAATTGTAAATAGTATATTTATATCATGTATATATAGAACGTATATATATGTATATATGTATGTATACACATACCAGTGTACGTTATGAAAATAAATGCAACAATATGCACACGATTTTATCGCAATCTACAACTTTATGCTAAGTATTCAATAAATAATCATTTTTACTTAATTTAATCCTATATTCTTTATATTTGTATTTTAGATATACCCTTAATTTTAACATATTAAACTATAGTTTATAACCTACAAAATAATATTAAAACTTACTTCTAAAATGTATACTCTCAGAATATATATATATATATATGAATGATTGAATTCAGTTTATAGACATGTCTAATGAGGATCAGTGAAAGCGATTAGCTTTACTGATTCAAAACCTCCTAGCAGTATGTGCAATGTCATATCATCATTTCCATTCAAATAAAATAATCAAATAGAAATAATGATAAACATAATAATATAAAAAAACAATGAAATGATTAAATAGAAGGTTAATCACATACGAAAATAATAAAAATTTAAAATTAGTAACAAAGATAAAATATAAAATTGAAATAATAAAGTAGATATAAATAAATTTGATACAGATTATAAAAATAAAAGTTGTGATTAGGCATTCAAAGTTATATATTATTAAGAAAGAGAAAAATAAATAATTGTTACTATCAATATGAAATATATTTTAATACTGTTTAAATAAAAATTAAATTGAAAACTGTTAAATAAATAATTAATTATTATATAATATGCATAAATATGCAATAGGATAATATCATGATAGTTTAATATGAACAAAAAAGAAAAATGAAAATAAAATTATATACAATAAATTAAATCATGTTTTTTAGATTTTAATTTAATACTGTAGTGCAAACATGTTTATAATTGTAATACTGTTTTTTTTAAAGATTATATTCATATTTATAGTTTTTATTAAGGGTACAAGCACGGATTCGGGTTTGCCATGTTTATTCTAGATCTAGCTAAAATGCTAAGGATACTAAACTAATAAAGATAATGAAGTAATTTTTCTTTTATTTAATAGATATTATTCTATTGCATAAAAGTATTGACTTTTTATAAATATAATTTATTTAAAATTATGTTAAAAAAATAGTTGAAATATATTTTATATTTTGTTTATTAAAAATGTGAAGTTTATTATAATTTATTTTTAAAATATAAATTATAATACAATATCCTGTCAATATTAATATAGAATTACATGTTATTTATATACAGTAAAAACTTCAGATAATAATATTAATAATTAAAGAATTAGTAGGCTTTACGTATGCTTACTAAGTGCAAAAAGTAAAAACTGGAGAAAATGACATTCAAAGTTTAAAAAAAATAAATAGTCTTTTAATTTCATATGATTTTTAATTCGATTGATCTCGTAAAACACTTTATATTGATAGAAATACTCCACTATAATTTAAATTATTTTACAATGTGATAAATAAGATACTGAACTTGGATAAAAAGTAATAAAAAAAAAATAAAAAAATAAAAATATTATGCATATTTTAATCCGCGCTTACACCCTTAATAATAGTTTTTATAATTTTGAATACTGTTTATAATTCAAATTTGTAATTTTTAAAATTATTAAAAAAAATAATTACCAAAATTATAATAATTAATATTTATAAAAAAATTAACAATTCTATTTAATAAAAAATGATTTTAATACTTTCTTCAGTTTTAGAGTATTAGTAATTGTAATTGTTTTTTAAATATTATTAAACATTATTAAATTATAAAGTTTAGGTCCTTTGAAAAATATTGTATTTTGAAATCTATTGGTTTTCATTAGTATTAAAATAAATTTTGTTTTATTTCTATTAGATTTAAATTAAATATATATATATATTATATAATTAATATATAATTAAAAAAATTAATAATATATACATATATAATGAAACATCTTAAATTAGTAATATAAATTAATAATCAATTAATTAATATTAATTATCTATTTATTAATTTATATATTAATTATAGTATAAATAAAGATATATATATAAAATATATTCAATATAATATATAACAATTTTATAATTATGCTGTCCCAATAAAAATATGTTTTCACATTTTAATGACCTACTTTTGATTTTATATAGAAACTATAGTTGTATCTATAGATATTTGTATTGTTGTATATATTCACATACTTTAATTCCTAATATTAATACTTTATTAATACTTAATCATAAGATAATAATATATAAGATAACAATATATTTTAATTAAATTATAAATATTAAATATATTCAGTAATATATTTAATTCATATTTCAATGAGTTGAATATTTAATCAAATATATCAGAGATATTGATTTATTGGTGAATAGTGTACTAGTGGGGAATATACAAGCATGGCTACTTTAGCTTCAAAAAGAAGCTAAAAGAGGATACAATGCATTAATATTTTTAATTTTGTATTTCTATATAATATTTTATTAAAATATAAGAATTATCTATACATTTTTATCGACATTATATATTGATGTCAATATTGCAAATAATATAATGTGTATTAAATTATATTATGAATAAAATCACTCAAAAGGAAAATAAAAGTTTCACAAAATATGTGATAGCACGTCCTTGGTTATAACCAATAGGCTATTTATAAAAATAATAACATTTTCATAACTTGTTAAAGTAATCATATTACTATATTTTCTATATATATATATATATATATTTTTTTTTTATTATTATTATTATCATATTTGGTTTTAACAACCGGGTAATTGTAGAAGCAGATCTTATCAACACAATTACCCTTTATTATTTTGATAAGTCCTAAAAAGTACAATTATAATTGGAAAAAAGAATAAACTATATATAACATAATGTTATATATAAGTTGACTTCCTGTTTACACTAAATCTAATTATGAATAAGATCAAATAATTGTACTTATGAAGGACTTGACAAAATTATCAAAAATCATCATGTAATATATAAAAATAAACAAAATAAACATTAAGAAAACTAAAACGACTAAAAAAACTAAAAACAGACAAGAAAGGTTAAGAAGAGTAAATATATGAAAATTTAATATAAAGAATAATAAATATATGTTTGGCAAATATTCAAAAATAAATTTATAAATTATCTACACAAAGTAAAAAATATTTAGATAGTTTTCATAAGTCGAAGAGTAGTTATAGTATAAAATATGGAAAAAAGAAGAAATTAATGTAAAAGTCTGAGTAAAGATAAAATGTATTAAAAATATTATATAATATTATATAAAAGCGTAATTATAGTATAAAATATGGATAAAAAGAGAAATCAATGTATAAGTCTGAGTAAAGATAAAATTTATTAAAAATAGTAAACTTATTAAAAATAAAAAAATGTTAAAATATAATTTGAAGTAGAAAAATAATAGTAGATTAAAAATCACAAGGTTAAAAAATAATTAAAAATATTATTACTGAAAAGGGAAATAGATACTCATTTTTTTTATCAATATTTAATTCATTCCAAAGTTTTGGTCCATATGACATTAAAGAATTATTCATATAGTTATATTTATTATAAGCTTGAATGAAATCAAAAGTACTAGGTAATCCTCTTATACCGTAAAAGTCAAGCTTTTTTAAGAGTATTTCATGGTTGACTGTGTCAAATGCTTTTTTTAAGTCAATGAATAGGCCAACACAGTATTTATTGGAGATCAGAGAATCAATAATAGCTTTTTGAAGGGATTCTATAGCATGGAGGGCACTGAGGCCTTTCCTGAACCCAAATTGTGAACTACTAATTATGTTATGAAAATCACAGAAAGAAAGTAATCTTGAAAAAAACAATTTTTCTAAGATTTTCGAAAATTGAATATTCAAACATATGGGTCTATAATTATTAGTCATTTTTATTACCTGATTTATAGATGGGAATAACTTTGTATTTTTTAAACAAATTTGGAAAAGTGCCTGTTGAAAAAGGAAAGATTAAAAATATATGTTAAAGGTTCAGCTATAGTGGATGAGATTAATTTTATGAGTTTCATAGATATATCAAGTTCATCCTTAGATATTTTTGGAGAAAAACTATAAATAGTTTTAATGACCTCACTACATGTGATTGGAGATAAAAATAATGAATAATAATTACTATTTTTAAGGTAGTCGTTGAACGATGTATTAAGTGAACAAATGTTCTCAGCTAGTTTACTACCGACTTGTATAAAGTGTTCATTAAATTTATTTGCTATTATTTCATCTTTTATTTCCTTTCCATGTATATCAAGTACTGATATTTTTGAATTATTTTTTTGTATAGGATTTATCAATGAATTTATAATTGACCATGTAGTTTTAATGGATTTACTGTTATCCAAAGATTTAGTATAAAAATCCTTTTTACACTTTCTTATAATATTCGTGAGATCATTTTTATATTTTTTATATATCCTAAGATTATTATCATTTCTATTATTTATATATTTTATATACAGCTTTTGTTTTTTTCTAAATGCTTTCTTTAAATTTTTTGTAAACCAAGGAATATCTTTTTTTGCGAAAAATTTTATTAGATTTATGTTTTTTAAGGCATGTTTTATCATAAATTTTACTAAAATGTGTAATAAAAAGGTCAAGAGAAATATTAATATCTTCAGATTTTATAAATGTCCAGTTTGTCTCATTAAGTTCTTTCATCAATTTATTAACATTGTTAATGTTATTTATATTGTGAGTTATAATTGGAACATTATGTTTACATTTGAAACGTGTTTTATTTAATTTCATTAAGATAACAATTGGCAAGTGATCAGTAAATTCATATAGATAGATAGATAGATCAAAAGTTTATTGAATTACTTGTTATACATAAAGAAAGATATAATTATATATAAACATATAATTATATAACGTATATAAACAAAATATATAAATGTGATAACAGTAAGACAAAACGACACGATACAAAAAAAAAAGAAATAAACGGAAAAGTAAAATAAAAATAAAACATTGGATTATACGAGGAGTCGTTGAAGCAATATAGGTATCTGATAGTGAAAATATATAGATAATAAATAAAATTATAATCCGTGATGCATATAATGTAAACACATTATAAATTTATCTTTAATGATTATTTTTAAATTAACTTATCGTGAAGGTTTGATTTCTAGTAAAGTTTCCAGTTTCTATATCAACTTTGAGTGAATAATTCACTAAAAACTAATTCTTATATATGTACTTTTGTGTTTATTTGGTTTATGTAATATACTCCATAAATAGCAATATCTAAATTTGTAGTTTCTGTATATTTATTTTTCATTAAGTAACTTTTTTAAATGACAATTACACTACGGTTTCTTGTTATAAGTAGTGATAATATTTAGTTTTATACAATTCTAATTAGTTGTAAAACCATTGTAAATAGCTATAATTTACATTCAAAACCAATCTTGTAGAACTGCATGTACAATGATTAATTTGAAGATATTTTCCATATATTTTTTCCAATTTATTATAAATTGCAATGTTAAATATTTATTTGTATTATTCAAAATATATGTCTGAATTAATTATAATAATGTTATTATAATAACTGATTGTATAATTTATAAATGATTTTTATTTTATATCTCCATTCTAGCTGAATTATTGTTATTTTTTATTGTATCCTCGTGGAGTTCTTTCATCACATCCAGGAACTTAGATAAAGTGTTCACGTATAACCATATGACTCTAATGTTCCTTTGAAGCAACTCTCATGTTATGGCATCCATGGTTTTAATGAGAGCCGATCATTTATTTATACACAATTATATAAGATCAATTCTAAATATTAATTTAAGACATATTGTGGGGGGTCTATTGCTGAGGCTATAACTGTTTTCTGTTGTTTAAAATAACACATTAATCAACAAATTTAATTTTATTAATTATAATAATCAGTGGATATTTATCCTAAAAAAATATAAATGTATACAATAATGAAGGTTATAATAAATAATATATACATATGTTGTACGTATTAAATGTCGTCTGTTAATATATTAAACTGAATGGTACAAATAACAAATTTATAACGTTACGGAAATAATAAAATTCACACGTATATATATATACAGAATAAATATTTCCAATATAAAATATTGTAATTATGGGAACCATAGGGTAATATATACATCTATAGGGGCCATTATAGGTACTTATAGACACCTATATAGATAATAGAGACTTATATAGTATAATGGTGAATAACGAATACAGGTATGTGTAGGTATAGTATGTATATAATATTGCAATTATAATGTAAGAGGTGGTTCAGATGTATGGAAACATTAGAATGCATATATAGGGGGAGGGCTCAAATAGAATACATAGGCAGGTTATAACTTATAAGGGGGCGAGGTGGGGGGGATGGAGCCAGATAATAAGGTGATTACTGACCAAGGGGAGAGTACCGGCTACTACAATAGGGGTAGGGTAGGGGATATTTCACGGGGTGGTGGTAGTGTTTACTGTAATATGGGTGTGTGTAATGGTAGAAGGGGTAGAAGTAGTAGTAGTAGTAGGGGTTAATGGATGTGTTATAGGCCACAGTTACTACTACAACTAGATTGAGGGAGAGATGTACTATTAATAAAGGTATAGCGATGACAGATGGATAGACTACCGTAGTATCAACTGACTGTACACCCGCCTTACTTTCCTGCTACAATCATCACAGCCTAATGGTTGACACGGCCCTATATCAATAGTAGTATAATAAAGGGGTCGGAGGTTAAATAGAGGTCAACATCGGATGAAGAACACGTCCTTGCAGCTATAGGTCGGAGGTTAGAGGTCGTAGTTAGGCGTATTGCTTGATTGGCAGCTGTTCAGCACCGAGTGGGTCACCCCCCGTACCTACCCCTACTTGAGAGGGTACGTAGATGGGGGCGTTAGTGACGGCACCCCCTTGAGCGTAACCCGATGCTAGAGATGTTGCAGCTAGGTACTGGGGTGGCTGTTGTCCTGGCTGTAATGTGGGGGCGGGCGGGGGGGAGGGTAAGATATTATGTTGATATGTTTTAATGTTGATATATATCTAGCTATATATTCAATAAAGTTAAACATAAAATTAAACATTTTTTTTTGTTGCTTCCTATTAGATTTAAATTTAAGATTTAATTGATACATAATTAATAGAATTGTATAAATCCATAAAAATAGTACTTTTATTACGTTATAAACAATATTTTTTTGAGGACAACTATGAATTAGAAAATTGGGAAAGAAAATTACGAAATTAAAAAATAATTAAAAAATCAATAAATTTTATAATTTTAATATAATTTCAAAATGTTAATCTATTCTATTTTATATATATATATATATATATATATATAAGTGTTGTTAATATTAACAATGATAATACTTGCCTGCATAGGAGCCTGTGTGTAGATAACGGTCTGTGTGTGAGTGTGTGAGAGTGTGTTATAATTTATATCAGTTTGTGTGTACGTATGTAAATAGGTAGACAATATGTACAGTTTATAGGTACACTTTTTATTATATTCAACATGCAAGTTTATAAATGGAAACATACTTATCTATAAATATAACTTAGTTATATATATATATATATAATATATATTATATATGTGTAAATAAATATGTATAAATATATTACATATAATTTCGCAATATAACCCATTACATATTATATAACACATTACTATTATGCAATACAGCTAGAGAAAGAGGCAGCTGATAATTAAGATGTCAACGATTACATAATTACTTCACAATCATCGAGGTGACCAATCAGAATGCAGAGGGCAATGTGTATTACTAGATGTCTCAATTGGAGCTTGAGCTACTACAGGCTGGCCGCTATAACATATTAATTCTAGAATACATTCTACTACTAGAATAATACATCATCGGCAGTACATAGTATATAACGAGATTGTTCTCAATTCTAGCGGATACATAATTGCTGTACTAGAACTAGACTAAACCGGGTCTAGTGGATACAAACCGGTTGATAGCGAGTGCCAGTGTTACAGCACACGGACCCGCAGCTTATTCCAGTCAGATACAGACACACTATCATACTGGCAAACTTAGCGATGATGTTTGAGTAGTGAACTATGTGCTGTGTTGGGGGGGGGGAGGGTTAATAGGGGGTTTGAGAAGTAGGGTTTGGAGGGGAGGAAACTTAGAAATGATGTTAGAGTAATGAACTAAGTGGTGTCTTTATATAGAAACTATAGAGAGGCAGTCAGGTGTGACAAGTATAAATAAGCGAGTCCATTAATGGGAGAGCCAATATTCCGACGAGCAGAGCTTACTTGCGGCGCTTGTGCCATTCAGCCCCTTTTCGTGGAATTGGCAGGAGATCATACTACAAACTGGAGAGGTTGTACCCTGATTTTTAGGCTCAGTCGTAAAGGAGCTAGATTAACGATGTTTAATAGAATCAGTGAGTTAGTTGAAGGTGACAAGGTTCAGCCTTGTCGGGAATATCGTATTGAAGGCTCAATACTCTGGTCTCTTTAATATGCCCTTGTAGTGGGGCAGTAACGAGGCCTTAGGGGAGGAGTGGGGCTAACACAGCGGCTTTAAGGGTCACCGGAGGGGCGTGTCCTAGGAGTGGCAGGGCAGCAATGGGGGCGGAGTTATCGGTATCTCCTATACCCGATTGTAGTCATGAGCTATGTTATCAATGTTTATTGCGCCGTTACCTCTCTCTCCTTGTACGAGAGAGACGTATTTCCCGATTCTCCACAGCTATTCGCCGAGCATACCCGCAGTAAGAACTGCAGTTATACTTCAGTTTTACTCGCGAGTTAGTGGGCGGGGAGGGTTGCGCCAGTTTTTTCTACACAACAATGTCAAGCAGCCCTGCCGGAGACAGACAGACATCTGAAACTGACCGATGCAATCGGTGATTCTCTTCAGTACGGACAACAGCTGGTAGTTAGTGCTGCATCACTGTAACAGCACAACTAGGCAGTACTACATGGCCGCTGTTAGATTCTTCTCCGCGAGTAGATCTCGGTTGATACGCAGGTAAGTAACGTATAATGAGTCGAGGAGAACCCGTTCCGGAAGAATCTCCAGGAAGCGCTTAAGTATCGAGGCTACATCGTGTACAGAATATTCATTTCGCAGCACGGTCACCAAGGTCATATGCTCTCCACTGTATAACCGGTTCTTTGATTGTGACATTCATTACAAACTGACCCCGATCCTGAAAAAGTCCTTAGTATCTACGTTTTCAGCTAAGAATTGGATCAGTGTATAAATTGATTTCAAGAAGTTAAGAGGTAAGATGTTACCGAAGATAGTCGTACTCGATTCCTTAGTAGTGTTCTTGGTACCCCCGTGTCTCCCCATGGAGTAGGAGGATGAGATTTTCCCGACGCTGTTCTTAGTTAGCGAGGATTCAGTTCATCGATGAGAACCCCGCTAAGGCCGAGTATTGAGAGATGCATGAGTATTAACTCTACGAACCTCTCATGTTGAAATCAATCACGATGTTTGAGGTATCGTGCATGCTCTGCATCGAGATCGGAGTGAAGCCGATGAGACGCAGCAGTGTGTACGATACCGCTACGAGTTCATAGTAATGTAGCCGTCAGTTGTGCTCGCTTTTAACGGTTCTGACGGCTACATTACTATGAACTCGTAGCGGTATCGTACACACTGCTGCGTCTCATCGGCTTCACTCCGATCTCGATGCAGAGCATGCACGATACCTCAAACATCGTGATTGATTTCAACATGAGAGGTTCGTAGAGTTAATACTCATGCATCTATCAATACTCGGCCTTAGCGGGGTTCTCATCGATGAACTGAATCCTCGCTAACTAATAACAGCGTCGGGAAAATCTCATCCTCCTACTCCATGGGGAGACACGGGGGTACCAAGAACACTACTAAGGAATCGAGTACGACTATCTTTGGTAACATCTTACCTCTTAACTTCTTGAAATCAATTTATACACTGATCCAATTCTTAACTGAAAACGTACACACTAAGGGCTTATTCAGGATCGGGGGAAGTTTGTAATGAAAGTCACAATAGAAGAAACGGTTATACAATGGAGAGATGATTACCTCGGAAGTGCTGAGAAACGAGTACACTGTACACCATGTAGCCTCGATACTAAAGCGATTCATGGATATGCTTCCGGAACGGGTTCTCCTCGACTCGTTATACGATACGTACATGCGTATCAACGAAGATCTACTCTCGGAGAAGAAGCTAACAGCGGCCATGTAGTACTGCCTAGTTGTGCTGTTACAGTGATGCAGCACTAACTACCAGCTGTTATCGGTACTAAAGAAAGTTACGGACTGCATAGACTAGTTTCAAATGTCTGTATGTCTCAGGTAGGGCTGCCCGACATTCTGGTGCCGAGAAATCAGCACCCCGCCCACTAACTCGTAAGTAAAGCGACTGAAGTATAACTGCAGCGATTACTGCGGGTGCGCTCGGAGAATAGCTGAGAAGATAATCGGGAAACACGTCTCTCGATAGTGGAGAGAGAATGTGATAACATCGCAACAAACAACGTAGCCCAGCACTACAATCGGGTGGTACTAATACCTCCGCAACCCATCGCCGCCCCTCCACTCCCATCCACCCTTAATACCATTGTGTTGGCACCACTCCTAAGACCCTGATACCGCCCCGCTACAAGGGCATACTAAAGAGATCAGAGTGTCGAGCCTTCAAGACAATCCTGCAGACAAGGCTGAACCCTGAAGCTGTGAACTAACTCGTCACTTCTAATGAAAATCGTAACACTAGCTTCTTTATGACGGAGCTAAAGGATCAGGTGACCACAAGAATGATGTAGCATGATCCCCGTCTACTTTCTCCTCACTACTGGTTATATTCTACATACAGGATTAGATGGGTGACGGGGGAGAGTGGTCTAAATTAAAAATTAGATAAAAGTTGAGAATGGTGATTTAAGTAGACAATGGTGGTATAAATAAACCCTTAATAAGTTAGTGGTACTAACTAGTAGGTTGAAGCTGTCGAAAGTTGCGCCCAATATCACCAGGCTCATTATCAGCATAATGAATGTCATACAGGACGCGATAATAGATAGCACCATCATGGGAACAATCTGCGAAGGTCAAGGTTACAAGGTGTTAAGTTAAGGTAGATCAACGTATAAGTCAATCATTTATTTAACAACACTCGTATATTGTAAATTCTCACAAGTATTTAGAATATATAAATATTAAATTAAAATGGCAACAAGACGAAGGTCATAATTATATTACGAGGATATACTATATTATAGTTAAATCATCTGTTAAGGTCAAATTAACGATAATATAATGACGATTGAAATATACGTAGTAAATAAAAGTACAGGTGATCTATTTAATGATATTATAGTGAAACTATCTGTTATCAATGCAAAGGTCATATTTATATGAGGATATACGATAATATAATTATTTGTTTACAGAAAATGTTCTATATTATTATGAAACCTTTTAAGAGGAAAAATCATATTAATATTATAAACTAGAAATAAAAACAAAAAAACAAACAAATTCCTCTAATAAATATTATAATTATCTATCTGTTATTAGTGTAATTCAATACAGTTACACACTCACATAGACTAACTATGTGTTATTAGGATCAAGGTGGCATCTAATACATAAGAAGATACATTATATAATTGTCAGCATATTATCACATATAACAACACATTATAATAAAATATAACTATTCTTAGTTCAATATGTTATACTTATTAAGGAGTCCTTATGATACGAAATTGAATTTACATGTATAGAGATAGGGAACACATTGCCTCCTTATATTGAATGCTTCTAAACATTATAAAAAAAAATTAAAAAAAAAAAAAATGAACAAATATAAATTTTAAATTTACAAGACATTTATTTCTCCAATTTTATAAACTTCAATACATAATAATTATATTTTTGAATATATGTTTCAGGCATTAATGCTTACATATGTTAATTATATATAGAACAATACAGTAGGTATATTTTTTAGTACTTTTATCTAAACATTCAATTCTATATTCAAACATATCAACAATTATTCTAATTAAAACGGATTTGAAAAGTCAACAATAAATAAATTCAATAAATAAATTATAAAGTATAATAAAATTATGCATCCAGCTAATATAAAATCAATATTATAAAGTAATATTTTTATGTTTTCTTATTTATATATAAATGTTATTTTTATAAAATTTATATATTAGATGTCAAATATTATATAATAATATATATAAGTTAGGAATGTAGATTTCAAAATAAATAATTTATTTTATAATGAAATGCTATAAAATATTCTTATTATTTAGCTATTTCTAAAATAATTTCATAGATAAAAATGTTTTTACATTTACTAAATAACATATACCAATCAATAATACATATTAAAATTAAAAATAATAACAATATTATAAATGTTATATTTATAAAATTTATATATTAGTTAGGAATGTAGATTTCAAAATAAATTATTTATTTTATAATGGCATAAAATAAATAGTACATATTAAATTTTTTTTTAAATATAATCAATATTATAAAATAATAGTTAAATGTTTTCTTATGTATATATAAATGTTATTTTTATAAAGATTTACATATTAGATGTAAAATATTATATAATATATATTAGTTAGGAATGTAGATTTAAAAATAAATCATTTATTTTATATGCTATAAAATATTCTTATTATGCTATTTCTAAAATGATTTCATAAATAATTTGTACACATTTACTAAATAACATATCATCAATCAATAATTATTAATCAATCAATCAATAGTATAATATATATTAAATAATTTGTTTATCTTTTCCGATTTTAACTAATTTATCCATTGGCATATCTTAACAGTAAAATACTAAATATTACATATTAATACAAATTAACGAGTATTGCGTAATTGTGTATTTGTTTGTCTCACATTGTTATTTGTATTATTTCACTAATAAAGTGTGTTTTATCTGTAATTTAAAAGTGATTACTTAAATATTATAATATATAATTAATGATGCATTACTAATATAGGTTAAAAAATACAAAGATTTCAATCTATTATGATACTTTCATTTTATCATTTAATAATAGTTTTTATTTTAGTGGAGTCTATCCTTTCATCCCATAGTATGAGATCATCAGTTACCCTATACGTTGATTACCAGATAGGCGTCATACTGAGCACCCGACACAGATACTGACACCACTACGAGCATGCCACACTGTTACTACTACATTAACTACTTCTGCAGCTCTAACCTCATTCTTGGTAGGTTTCCTTGAGGCCTTCATAGCCAGGTAGCCAGTGGTATAGAGCTGTAGGAGTGATGTGTGTATGTACGTACAGGTACGATGAGCTATATACACCCTAACTCAAACTCGAAGGGAACTATGAATAATTTATCTGAGATATAGAATGTCTGAGATATTGAGCTGTTCCTAAGCATATGTGCATACGAATGCTAGCAAACTAGCACTCGTATGAGTTAGTGGGAGTTGATTGTTTGCTGAAACATAGTGATCTACATAAATATCCATATTTATATATATATATTTTAGTAGGTATGCACATTCTTATTAAAAGTAGTAAATAACAGAAATGTTTTATAAATAAATAAATAAACAAACAATAGAATAAGGCCACTGAACCATGTGTATGTGTTTGTATATGTTATTTATGTATATCATACACATGAAGAGTGACATACATTAATAGAAATGTTGTTTACTTTTCAGATTGTAGTAGGTAAATAGTTGTACTTATTTTGTGGTTTATAATATATATAATTAACAATCAGATTAAATATTAAACATAATGTAACCACATTAAACATAACATTATATTATATATCACCTATACTCGTCTATACGAATGTGAACGTTTATCACAGTGTATAATGGTTCAGATAACCGGGGAAATACAACTATAGTGATAAAGAATCATTTAAGAGACAAATGTTAAAATATGTTAAATATGATAAAATCAAATATGTTAAATAACTTATATTGATATCCAGTGTGATATATTGAATTGAATGTATAACAATTGAATATTTCAGATAAATATAGTTTAAATCGATATGTTAATGTTAATACATAATGTGAGTGTTAGTCATAGTGTGATGATGGTGGTGGTAATGATGTTTATGATAATAATTGATGGATAAGTTTATGTAAACATTGTACAAATATAATATTTATATAACGTAAATGAATATAATATAGTAATAATAATGATATATACATAAGATCATAACACCAATAATTTATATTATAAACAAAATAAATGAGTGCAAAATTAATTATAAGATAATAGAAAATTTCACTTTACATCTTATGTAAAATGATTATAATGTAATGTTAAGCTGCGTTTACATATAGCGATTTTGCTTGCAAAATCGTCGAGACAGAATTTTGCAAACTATTTTGCAGCAAAATACTCAGCAAAATCGCAGCGATTTCGCCGGAGTGTTCACACCTAGCAAACATTTTCGTCTACGATTTTGTCGAACTTTGAACGTTACACTTGCGATAATACAATTATTTATTATTTCAATTATAAATTTATTTCATTATTATAAAATTTGATTTACATAATTTGTTACGTTTATACTTAGAGACAAAGATAATAGTCGTATAAATATAACATGACATTTTCTTTAAATTATAATGCATTTCATAAGTATAAGTATTACTCAAATTATAATAATAATAATGTTAATAATAGAAAAATTATAGCAAAATATTTATTAAGTGAATATTTTAATATAAAAAGAAATATAAGACATCCAGTGCTATTTCCTGCAACAGCTTGTTTTTAATTATTTTATTATAGTAGTCCCGATTCGCAGGATACCATAAACATATGTGACTCTCGTAAAACAAGATTATATTTGATACTTTATTAATTTCTTCCGATATTTGTAATAATGCTTATTTATTGTTTATCAATAATTATAGAAAAGTCTTTGCGTTTGGACAAAATTTTGCACATATAGTTTGCTATTCATTTTGTTGCAAAGTTGCTGCGATTTTGCAGTGATTTTGCACGTGAATGTTTTTTGCTGCAAATTTTGCCGTGGTGTTCACACCTGGCGATTTTGTTCGTCGTGATTTTTGCTGCAAAGTTGCTGCGATTTTGCAGCAAAGTTGCTATATGTGAACGCAGCTTTAGAGATGATGATGTAAGATAAATATCTATATAATATTAATAAAGTGGGAATAATGTAATATTGACTATGAAGTAATCAGGGTTGTTTATTAAATAATTGTTATTAATAAATTGTTTGTATATTTATTATAGTATAATTTATACAAGGATTAAGTAAATTCTATACAAATTATATCTTTCTTTCAACCAGGCTTGTTTATTATATGAATAAATTTATATAATACATATAATCAATACAATTATTAATAATATTGATACCAGGTTTTTTGATTTTGTTGGGTTTTTTAAAAACTATAAAAACCAATAACACTGCCTTATATAATTTAAAATGATAAGGTATAATTTATATAATATACATAATATATACTATTATTATTAATATTTATACTGATTTTAAATGATATAATATTGAAATTAATATATTTATCAATAATTTTATATACAAAAATTAAAAAAAACCTAAAAACCCTGGATGTAATGCTAACCGACATAATACAGACTATGATGTACTAGAGATGATGATGATGATGATGATGTAATGCTAACCGACATCAGGTTGATGGTGAAGATCACTGAGATGACAACAGAGAATGAAGTGCTGTGGTGCGAGGACTGTAGAAGGGTAACGAGGAGTGATTAGGTCATAGCAACAGTGGTGATGATGTAATGTCAGTGATGTAATAGATATGAGGTTACAATGAAGTAACACACACACACACATATATGTATATTTATATTAAATTATCTTTATTATGAAATGTGTATTAAATTAATACTATTAATTATGTAAAACTTGAATTACATAATCATTGTTGAATAGCATTAGACTGTATTGATTATTATTATTGGTTTGTATATAAAGTGTACAAACAATATATTCATTATAATAGCTATGTATATCATATACTATATGTCTGAAGTAGATATTATTTTTGATTTTGAATACATTGAATGTGACATCAAATAAGTCTTATTATTATATATATATATATTAAAGTGAATATTGCCTGTAAATTAATAATAAATAAATATAATAAAATTTTATAATTGAAAATTAGAAAATACAAAATGGAGGTATATAAAAATGTCAATAAAAATACTCATAAATTAATGTTAATGTTAATATAATAAACCTATATATTATGGTAATACAAATAAATATTATATACTTATATATATATAAAAATAAATAATAATTTACTAATCTTGTGATTTATTTTAAATGGAGTCAATAATTATAATTTCAAAAAAAATGTAAACAACAGATAAAAATACTACTAAAATGAATGTTAAACTATACAATACTATAAACCTATATATTATTTAATTCAAATAATATTAAGATACTGATATATATATAACAATAAATAATAATTTACTAATCCTTATTGTGATTTGTAAAGATAATTTAACAAAAAATATGTATACTTAATTGAATAATGATAATATAATTCTACAATCTTTGAAAATATTCAATAAAAAATGGAGTCAAGTAATATTTTCTCTAAAATATTTTCAATAAAAATATTCATAAATGAATGTTAAACTAATTAATATAATAAACCTAAATATTATGATAATACAAATAATATTAAGATACTGATATATATAAAAAATAAGTAATAAATTACTAATCCCTAAGTGATTTTTTTTTTAATGGAGTAAATAAATAAAATATCAATACAAATAAAATGTAAACAGATTAAAATACTACTAAAATGAATGTTAAACTATACAATATAATAAACCTATGTATTATGGTAATACAAATAACATTGATATACTGATAAATATAAAAATAAATAATAATTTACTAATCCTTATAGTGATTTTTACAGATTAATTGAACACAAAATATGTACACTCTATTTATAAATTTATTTAAACAGGAAATGATATTCATTGCATATACAGAAGTATTTATAATAATAAACATACAATCATAACAAAAATAATTAATATAATAAAAAATTAAATTAATACAATATATATATACAAATCTCTGATTTTTAATGTGGTACTTAATTTATATTAATTGTTATTTAGTTTGAATCATATCTTTCCAATGTTAATAAAACCCCATTAACTCAATCCATTAATCTATCAATATACATATAACTAGACATATTTCTAGTTACAATTTTAGTGTTAAATATATATATATATATATATATATTATAAATAATAATGTTTTTTTTTGTAATATACCATACCATCATCCCATAGTACCATGTTAGCAAGCGTTTTTTGTAACGTACCAATGTCCGATCTGTATTCATATACATGTAAATGCTTATGTTTGAGATGGTGCATTGGTACTACATTTTGCTATGCAAAAACGCACCATCCCAGCATTCCATTTACACACTGTTATGATGGTATATATTATATCATTATATCATTGATATATATGATAAATATTGCGTATAATAGATATTTAGATATTTCATATAATTGCGGGTGCTTCAGATGGGATGTTGGTACTATGGAACGTTGATTTGATAAGTGAAAAATGTAGTACCAATGTATCATCTCAAACGCACAAAGTACTATCGGTATTTACATGTAATGAATACGGATGGGACATTGTGACGTTGGGATATCTACCTAAAATGTACCCTTAGTTAGAAATAATTCTTGGCACCATTTACATGCCAAATATAAAAGCCAGTGCCTACATCATAGATAACCTCATACATACACACACACACTCTGCTCGGGTCCATTTGGCTAGAGTCTCGGTTCGGCTCGGACTCGTTTTTTATCAGAAAATGAAAGTCTAGGCTCGGCATCGATAACCAAAAGTGTCGGCTCGGCATCATTTACATCACTACTATATACCCCCACCTGTACATACACAGCAGTCACCATGCAGTCACCATTGCCTGTTGTTACATTATTTCATTCAAATATGTTGTTTAAGAGAACATTTTAGATATATAAGGAATATATCTTCTGTCCTTCGGACTCCTTTCGGGGTGTGATTTTTTGTAACATACAGGTGTGTGTGTGTCATAGTACTAAGTTAGTTAGCACTTTTTGTAACGAACCAACGCTCCATTTACTTACTTGAATAATGGTATGTATTATTCAAAATATTACGGATTTATGTTTTTAATATTTGTAATCTTTGTATGTTTGTTATTAATTTTATATTAAAATTTAATATTTAATATTTAAATAATTATCATATTTAATATAAGGTTTTTTTTTAACATAACTATCAATCATATCTTATGATCTTCAATAAATAATTACATATAATTGCGGGCGTTTTAGATGGTACGTTGGTTCTATGGGATGTTGGTACTATGGGACATTGGTATATGAGATGGTATATGAAATGTAATGCCAATTTTTACATGGTATACCATTTCAAATGTGACAACGTACCATTTACACTAATGAATACAGATGGTACATAGGCACATTAGTATATCTACAAAAACGACCCCTAAATAGGTATATCTCTTTATGGTTGATATACTAACATGCTCTGAATGTGACTTATTAAAAATTGATTTAATATTCACTCTTTTTAAATTATTTTAGAAATTTAATTGTATTTATTAACCCAATTAAAATCATTTATAAAATCCGAAAACCATTACATTAAATTCTAGATTTATGATGTTCTCTGCAACCTTGACTTTATATTAAATAATGAAATGATGTAACTAATCTTATGTAATGATTACTTAGATTACTAAGTTATAATACATAATACAATGTATTATTGAATAACATTATTATGTAAGTCTCTATATTAAACTCTCTAGAAATAGTTACCACTAGATTGTTATTTAATATTGCAGAATGTATTTCTAATATCAATATTCATTTGAGATTAGAATTATACCTATACTAATAATACATAAACAATAATAGATACACTATATATATGTGTGTAGATATTAAACTGTACTCAATAATAACATGTAACTAAATGTGATATCTCATTGTTAACATTGCATTATTTACAAATAAATCTAAGTGGGTAATGGCTGATTAAGTGTGAGTCATGAGCATGAGTCATGCTTGTTGTGCAGTACACAGTCAGTGTGTGTGTGTATGTGATTTAAGTAGCACATTTAACAATGCAGTAGTTCTCTTTGTTATCTATTTATGCTGCTATTCTGTAACAATCTATTCATTCCCCTTTTGTTGTTAGTTGTGATAAGTGATAACATTAAATAATATGTTCATAGATCTATATATATATATATATATATATTCATGAGCCTCTGATAATACATTCATTCACACCCATAATTCAACCCTATGTACACAAACACACACACAACTCCATAAACACACACACCCCTCATCCAACACACCCCCTCATCCAACACACACACACACATACGCACACCAACACACACACCCTCACATCCATATACACACTCCCTCACACACATACACACACACAGCAGCAGGTAGTACAAACCGTCAGAATAAGAAGAGACATCCAGCACAGAAAGTCGAAGGCCCCCAGTATGTACAGAGCTATTGCGGCTTTTCTGCACATGGACTTCTGAAAGCCTAACAGGTTTACCCCGCTCTGTGGGTCTTGGGGCTGCATAGTGGGGCTGTGGTAGTGCTGGTAGTCCTGCCTGAAAGTGGGGGCGGGTGGGGGTAATGGTAATGTGGGTATGTTTGTGGGGAGGGTTTCTAGGATGGTTATAGCAAAGATTTTGCGAAGCAGAAATTTCAGAAAATCTTTGGTTATAGTATGTACATTTCATATAATATTTAACTGGAGACAACAATAAAAAATATGCTATATTATTTAGAAGCCCTTTAGTAGGAAACAGCTTATTAATATTATAAAATAGAAAATTAAATAGAAAACAAACAAAATTCTTCTAATAAATATTATTATTATTAATAATAGACATTATATAATACATAATGTATATTCAATAAATTACAGTGTACAAAGTCATTATACAGTGTACAATATGAAGTATGTATTGTACACTATGCTTTATACAGTGTACAATCAACACTGACCCATGCTGGTGATGTTTTCACTACAGAGTGTGCACAGAACACAGGGGGGGGCATGATAAGATGTATACATACAGGCTATAGAGCTAGAGGATCTCTATGACACAAGCACACACAACATATCATGAGGCTATAGAGAAAGCTGTGTGTGTGTGTGTGTGTGTGTGTGTGTGTGTGTGTGTGTGTGTGTGTGTGTGTGTGTGTGTGTGTGTGTGTGTGTGCTGTTTAGTTGTGCAGTGTGTATAATGTGATGTTAATATTACCAGGAGCACATCACACATTGTACAATAGCTGATATCCATGACATATATCCAATAAAGATACATATTCAAGATATACATTGTACATTGTACAATGTACAATGTATATTGTGTTCAATGTAGACTATGTATTTGTAGTAATGGTAATGACTGTAGTATAATATAGTGTTCAAGACAAACTTTAAATAATGATTTAACTTTAGTTAATGTATACATATATATATATATAAATATATATATTATAATTATAAAAGTATTTTACTGTGATGAATAGCATATAAAGAAAGTAATTTCTTTATATTGATGGATGAATAGATGATATAATATGTAAATTTCCAATAAATGTTGACATTATGTAATTAAATCATTCTACAGGTATAAAAATGAACACATACATTAACATAGATAATATATGCAGGTATATAAACCAGATGTGTTCCAGACCTTTATTGAATATTATAAATTATAATATACACATTGTATTTTATATTATAATATATAATACAAGGTCTAATTTATAATACATGTTGAATACATATCATGTAGATGGGCACATTAATTAGACACACAGGATTATATACAGTATGCAATGTGCACAGTATTCTAGCAGCAGTTTATATATTTAATATTTATATACATTTAATTTTATTTTAAATAATAAAATATAAATAATTATAATATTATAATTATTTATATACTATGTTTTCACTGCTGTAAAAAGCATACCCTGTTTGGTAAATTTACTGGTATCTCTAATTAAATCTGTTTAATTTATGTTTGAACAGATGTCAGCAACAGTGTTGAATGTGTTTATAAAGAGACACAACATCTGCACTTGCTACACAAATAATACATATATATATATATATATATATATATATATATATATATATATATATATATATATATATATATATTGTTATTGTTATTTTTATTTGGTGGAGTCCTTTCATCCCATCCAGGAACTTAAATGAAGTTTTCACTTATAACCATATATTGTTCTAATGTCCCTTAGAAGCCACTCTCATGTTAAGGCATCCATGGTTTTAACAACAGCCAATCATTTATTTATACACAATTATATAAGATATATATATATATATATATATATATATATATATATATATATTACAATAGGCTATTGACTACACAATACATATAAATAAGTGGCATTGCTGTGCAATGTAATGTTATAATGGAAATACCAATATATTGAAATATATTTGTTATTATAATAATAATAATAATAATAAATGTATTCAGTTTACATGTCAATGTATTCAATAGATATCACAACATAAATAACTGGTTTTCACAAGATATCTTTCATATACATAGATTTATAGTTTACATGTAAACTATAAATCTATGTTCATGTATAATACACAATGTCAACAAATATAATCACCTACATTAAAAACATTCTATTTAATATTGTATTATATTTCTATACAATAGATATCCCAACACAAATAAATGGTTTTCACAATATATATTTCATGTATAATACACAATATCAACAAATATAATCACCTACATTAAAAACATTCTATTTAATATTGTATAATTATTATATATATAGATATATATATATATATATCTATACACATGTTTAAATCACTATGTAAACTTTTGATGTCATATTTAATAATAGCCTTTATTGTAGCCTGCCTTCTAATAATATCTCTCTTGACTTTAATCTAGGCATGCTGAATACTACATAGAATCAATAGTACAGATGGTACATTGATGGTAGTATCAATGTGCCTACATCAACATGTCTGGTGTTATGCTGTCTGGTATATAATAAAGAGATTATTACATTGGCATGTTATAATAATAGATAGATTTTCATTAGCAAGTTGCTAATAGCAACCCAAATAAACTCTTATATGATATATGATATATGTGATAAAGATATTGTGGAATCCGATTCTTTTTTTGTGATATCTATTGAAGTAACATTTTACCTCACTACATTTATTATTATTATTATTATTATTGATATATAGCACACACGTAAGTGTAATTCACACACGTATATTTCGCTGGAACCAATGTCATAATAATAACAACACATATTAAAATGCTTCATGTTTAGTGTGTGATTATCAGGCCTTTGATGCTTCAGCAGTACATACACATGAATCATACCTATGAGTCATATTCATGAGTCATAGTCAATATCTATGCTGCAGTGCTTTACACACACATAAAATGGGTGCATTATTGATTATTTAATATCCAAATAAACTTATATTAATCTTATTTCCAAATAAACTTACATTTACCTTATATCTAAATAAACTTAAATTTTGTTTATATATAATTACACATAGCATGTTATTCTATGAAATATAATATATATATATATATATTATAATTATGTATATATTATGTATAGTTGGTTTCATACTGTAATAATACATTATCTATTAATAACTATCTATAACTAATAGGTTTCCTTCTGCTCTATCTACTCCAATTATCATCAATGCTATCAACACAACTACATTATTCATCTGACCTATAGCCCCTACCAGTACCACATGCGCACACACACAACCTTAGAGATGTCACATATGCATAGGCATGTAGATAGAACTAAACCAGTGTTCCATAGATCTAGAAGTTAACATCGTTATTACACTACTATTATCTTATTATTATTCTCTTCCCGCACTAGCGAAGGGGTCTACATGGCCCTATTTTAGTGCCTAATAAACCGTATATCATCATCATCATCATCATCATAGATCCTAGACATTACATAGACATAGATCCTAGACATATATAGTCGTGTACGGCTAAACAAAGACATAGGCTGAGTTCTGGGACAACGCATTCACACGTGTGGGTGTCAGTCTAACATATCCATCGTTGCAGTCTGAGACGCACAATTGGTAGGGGCTGTGCAACGGGGACGGGGGGAGTGGAGATTTGAGCGGAGATTTTAAAGTGGGGGGAAATATCCCCCTCATTTCAAAATCTAGGGGGATCTCCTATGTATTTGTTCCCCCTGCACTATTACCACAACATTTATTTTGATTGGTTGGTCAGCCCTACATACACACCATCGTTCCAGCGCCCAATTTGGCATCGGACTGAAAGTGTAGTGTGAACGCAAGTGTACCAGACTGTGACCTATATCCGAGACACTTTCATTTGCGTTCACACTGCATCAAATTCACACAGAGTATGATTGTTTACGAATTACTATCATCAATTGACTACATATACTTAGTGTGTGTAATATTCGCGCGCACAACTACAACTACATGTAATCTATCCTACACGGACATCAACTACCACAGCCAGCTGATAGCTGTCACTAGCTGTATGCTAGCGAAACGGTAATTAGAGCAGGCTTAATGATAATTCTATTTACTCGCGGCGGTGGCGTTGATAGGTGACGCTACCACTAATCGTACACAACACATGCAGGCGTACATGCCTACAGACTACAGCTGAACAAGGGGGCGTCACTTCAGGCGAATATCCACACATGTATAACACGGTTGATCTATACTAGTGATGTGAATGATGCAGAGCCCACACTTTTGGTTATTGATGCCGAGCAGACTTTCATTTTCGGAAAAAAAAACGAGCGTGAGCCGAGCCGATACTTTAGCCAAGCGAGTCCGAGCCGAGACTCTAACAAAACGAGCCCGAGCCGAGTCGAGACTTTAGTTAACTGAGACTGCATCGATGCTTCAGATTTGACTGGCATCATTTACATAAATAATCTAAACACACTATGCGATTAGTATTGGCATAGTGTGTGGCCTCCTCGGTTCTAAACTCGAGGCTATCAAACAGTACACCGTGCTGGGTAATGCATTTAATAGCGCCGTTCTACGTATGTATTGATAGCGCTTCACTAATGCCCCTAACGAACGTAAATCCTCCTACCCGTTTGTGTGTGTGTGTAAACTTCGCAATACTCGATATAATGCGATCCTGTATTAGTAATACGAGTGTTTCAATATAAATGCGTAAATAAAACACACAACCTTCGATAATCTCTAAATTTGAGGTATTAAAATGATAATTGGGGTCTTAAAGTTGTTAACATGTACATACTACTAATATGACACTACAATACATAGATTGTATTTATTTATAAAACAAAATTCCATGTAATATATATATATATATGATTAATATTCTTAGAAGTGTTATTAGTGATGGTGTTTAATAATAATATTATTATTAAACATAATAATAGTGATAGCAGTTAAAGGCACTTTATTAACAATGATAACAATGTTTACTGGGGGCAACAAGTATGGTTTGCAGTATCAATACAATACATAAGTCAGATGTAATTGTAGCTATTGAATGAAATACTACAGTAGTACTATTAGGTGTGGGGCCTGCATTTAATATAATTATGTGCATTGTATATTATTGTGTACTATAAATGATATAAAATGATATAAATAAATAGGAATGTCTGATTTTGATATATCAGGAATAAAACTGCATTCCCTGTGTGGAGATTAACTCATTCAAGAACACACACACACACACACACACTCATGCATACATACATTACCATAAGCATACATACATACATACACATATAAATACATATACACACATACACATAAATATGCTAACATATAAACATATATATAAACACACACAGACACACACACATACATAAGCATACATATGCATACACACACACACACACACACACACACATACACACACACACACACACACACACACTCGCGTACAGTCATGTGACTAGATGACTGTAACACACTAATCATAAACACATAGTACTGTGATTAATGAATACAGGGGGCCCCATTAGACAACATATGTGTAACATAGTAGAGTCAGCTATATATAGATAGTATATCTATATATTGCCAACCCTACTAGATACTACAATCTATTAAGGGGGTATGTTGGATAAATCCAACTACCAGTATTCTAAAATATATTTGCTATACATTTTTTTCTAGCAAGTTAACTACAATTATAGTGGGATGCCAAATTACTTTCCTGAAATATAGTAACTCCAAAGGGGGTATACCACTAAAACTTGCTATAAAATCACTTTCTAGCAAACATTTCCGGACATTATTTCCTGAAAATACTGGTAATGGATTTAGATAAAGGTAGGTAGATTCATACGTACAACTACAAAACCCCGACCTACATTCACCGCTAATCTGTGTATTATATTCCTAGATCGTGAAATAATAAAGATCCACCGCACCGCCGCATCGGCTATCCGTGAAATGGATCCCGCGTCGAATAATAATTGTTTAGCACGACGGGTAAAGAATATGTTCTATGTTTGATGTACACGTATAAACATTTCGTTGCGTGAACATGTGCATCGCTAAACATGTTTAGGGTCGCGTGAACACCATATTACTAGTGGCGCTGCAACAGAGGGGGGGGGGGGCGAGGGGATATATCCCCCCATTTTAAAATCTAGGGGGACCTCCTATGTAATGGACCCCCCACTTTTATCGCAAAATTTATTTAGATCGGTTGGTCACCTACATACAAAATCGTTCCAGCGCCACTACCTATTACGGTAATAGTATTACCGAAGCCCAATATACACTAAAATAGTAAGATGTAACTTCACCCAACCGAGTAGGAAACATGGGTATTTAATTACATCACAGATATTACTAACATATCAATGTCTTTGTAATATTGATTATAAATAGTAGATATTAAATGTTCTAAATTAGTCTCCAGATTAAGTAATTATATACGTAAATGTATATTATATGACAAAGTTAAATAAATTGTATGTAAATAACCAAGAACATTATAAATATGACCAATTCAAGATGGGCGTGTATTTATAAATCATTAGACCGTGAATAAAATGTTTGCCAGTTATTACTTGACCGTGTATCTTGGGCTTTTCTAGTATACCACATATTAATTGTCTGCATGGCTCAGTGGCTAAGGCGTCAGACACACAAGCAGTAGGACACGGGTTCGAACCTCGTCCGGACCATTAATTAATTTTATAAAATGGGTCTTAAAATATTATTTAGAAGGTACCTTATATATATAATTGTGTATACATAAATGATCGGCTATCGTTAAAACCACGGATGCCTTAACACGAGAGAGGCTTCGAAGGGACATTAGAGCCATATATATATATGGTTATAAGTGAACAGGTCATCTAAGATCCTGTATGGGATGAAAGGACTCCACCAAATAATAATAACAATAACATGAAGTGGATGTACCAGTGTGGTAAGCTAGCAGCAGTAGCAGACAATAGTATTTAACTCTACCATTAGCATAGGTTGTGTTACTGCGGGGAGAGATCATCGTTGTTAACATAATTACATGTTCATATATATAATAAATAGAAAGCATATAAAAGTACTTATCTCCCCTAATAATCAGATATGTGCTATACATTATAGATCAGCTATACTATGGTAGTCGCAAACGGTAGGTAACACGTAACCACACTATTAGATACACCTGTCTTCAGGTCAACTATCAACACTCTATATGATAGTCACAAACGGTAGGTAACACGTAACCACACTATTAGATACACCTGTCTTCAGGTCAACTATCAACACTCTATATGATAGTCACAAACGGTAGGTAACACGTAACCACACTATTAGATACACCTGTCTTCAGGTCAACTATCAACACTCTATATGATAGTCACAAACGGTAGGTAACACGTAACCACACTATTAGATACACCTGTCTTCAGGTCAACTATCAACACTCTATATGATAGTCACAAACGGTAGGTAACACGTAACCACACTATTAGATACACCTGTCTTCAGGTCAACTATCAACACTCTATATGATAGTCACAAACGGTAGGTAACACGTAACCACACTATTAGATACACCTGTCTTCAGGTCAACTATCAACACTCTATATGATAGTCACAAACGGTAGGTAACACATAACCACACTATTAGATACACCTGTCTTCAGGTCAACTATCAACGCTCTACTACTGAGGAGCATAGGTTCATTAAGATCAAGTCAATACAGACACTGAATTAAGTTCGTATATTTGCATATATATATTATTTACGAATCAGCGAAAAATGTACAAACACGGGTAGATGGAAATAAAGTTCCCGCGAATATAGTACATGTAAAATCATAAAATAGGATAAATAAGATAGGTATCAGATAATGATGGTAGGTAATTAGCAACGGTAGTACCTCTAGTCTACAACACTTCTCAATCGATGAATGCGCGTTAGCGAGTATTAAGTTATAAAATATACTATACATAGTATGTATCTGTTACCTGTGTTTAATGTAATATTGAATTTACGTTAATAATATAATATTGCGTATATCATTATAATATAATTAATATTGCGTATACAATATAGTACATATGTAACATGCGATGATGTGATATTGATTAAGTAAGGTTAAATAGCTTGCTAGTGACTAACTGTAGAGCTACATTAAATGATGGCTTTATAAGTTATAAATTATGCTATAAATGATCGACTATTGATACTTATAATGCATGGTGTATGATGGTGGTTAAGGTTTCACTGTAATAGAGCCTCAATTGTGCAAGGAATCACATAATGTAATATGATATGAAGAAATAACAAAGCGAAAATAAATAATACATACATGTATAAATATATAATAAATAGAAAGCATATAAAAGTACTTATCTCCCCTAATAATCAGATATGTGTTATATATTAGAGATAAGCTATTTATATATTCAGTATTATTATTTCATTTAAAAATAAGAAATAAATAGTACCTATTGTTGATTGTTCAGTACAACCTATTATATATATATAGCAAGTGATAAAGATCTAGGTGTATGTTAATGAATACATTAAACTTTAATCTAGTAAATCTAGCCTGCATTACAAATGTTCATCGGTTATTTGCATGAAGCTTAGGCAATATAAATATTTAAAAAATGCTACCCTATTAGATGGTCATTTTATTAAAGGTATATTTTAATAATAGATTAACCACTATTTTTCCACACATATAGCATCCACTAAATATATACACAATAGTAATATGACATTACTATACATAATATTGATGCAGTCTCAGTCCCCGTTACATAAAGTCTCAACTCGGCTCGGGCTCGTTTGGCTAGAGTCTCGGCTCGGGCTCACTTTTTTTTTCTTCCGAAAACGAAAGTCTAGTCTCGGAATTAAAAAGCTCGGAACCATTGACATCACTAATGGTCAGTGTTTTAGCAATTCCGGTTATGGGCACTTCTGAATAAACAAAAACAATTAGCCTATTTAATATTAATTCTACACACAATATAATAGTATGCACATATAAGCGGGACAAATATATGATGATGATGATGATGATGATATTAGGTTTATTAGGCACTAAAATAGGGTAAAACTATGCTAGGATATATATAATAATATATACAACAACAGTATTGAGTTACGATAAAGAATCTGTTACACGCGCAGTCGTAATGAATAACTGTTCCGAGAGAAAGGTGATACCCCCTGGTGGGGATGAACTGTAACAGAGAGCGTAACAATAGATAGATGTCCTTACGATAAGTGACAAGGCGTAGGTCACAGAGTACAAGCCTTAACGAACGGATAGTCGCATTATATTATATGTATCTATCTATATAATATACTATATAATATATATATATATAATATATATCTATATAATATATATCTATATAATATATATATATATATCTATAATATATATATATATCTATAATATATAAATATATCTCTAATATATATATATTATATAATATATCTTTAGCTAATTAAATACTCATTTTTCCTACTCATTTAGGTGAGGTGACATATTACAATTAACGCATATCTAATAGGCGATCGCGTATCTTAGGCCTCGCTTATATTATAAATATAGAGTGACTTAGGTAGCATTGACATACGGACAGACTACTGTTCTATCTACGCGATGTATCTCCGTACGACAGGATTGATGATTGATTCAATACCGTCATTCATATATGTGTGTGTGTGTGTGTGTAAGAGCAGGCGGAATGGAATATGAAGTGATGGTAGGAAGAATGGGGGGTTATAGAAGCAGAGGGAGACCACGGCAAAGATGGCTGGATAGCATAAAGAAAAACTTCCATGGTACTATCTACAACATGATGCGAGCCTCAAGATGTAGGAGGAGTTGGAGAGCTGCTGTCATCGATGTCGCCAGGGGTCGGATACGACTCGACGGCACAGGTTAACAGGTGTGTGTGTGTGTGTGGAAGGTATCACCACCTATATCAACCCACTGGCAGCTTGACCATCTGACCTGTTACACACATCACGCGCTAAATATTCGATACTTTGCGACGTAATACAGGATCGCGGTGAAAAGCTTCGAGATTAGACTTACAGCGTGACTTAAGTGATCTACGCTCGCCAGCTGCGGTGACTCGTTCAACGCATAGAAGTGGTGACTCACATTACTATGATTCATAGCTCGTAGGTTTGAACATACATGTAAAGTAACTCGTTCGCTTCGTGTACGAGATCTATATGACTATCTATACTAGGTTATATAGATTATATTACACTCGTATAGAGTTATCATTCGTAACTATTCACTAATACCGATATCACATGACTTATCACATGACTTATATTCTCTAGCTTAAGGTGACTAATCAATTCGTAATGTGTGGCTGAACAGAATCAATGATACGGTAACCGAAGGAAGACGGTACCTTTAAAATGAAGAATCGGCACATTTAATCATGTAATCGTGTAATTCGTACAGTGAAACCTTCACCAGCATCATACGCAATGCATTATAAGTAACAATAGTCGATCATTTATAGCCTAATTTATAACTTATAATAAAAGCCAACATTTAATGTATTCTTCGAGTGTTGGCTGACTTATTTCAATAGAAAACCTTCTGAAGTATTTCTATTAAATACGTGCCGACAAAACACTATTATTATATGTGCTGATACTATTAGCATGGTGGGCGCGCTTTAATTACAACCTAATTATATATGTGTGTGCTTAAATGTGCATACTTTAAATTTAAATGTGAGAACCGTAACAAACCTCCTGTGACCATAGATTCAAATTAATCATTCTAGCCGCCATTGGCCGCATTCTCATAATAATAATAAATGTATTCAGTTTAAATGTTAATATATCTCACTCTAAATATCTCAGTGATTTCACATTATCTTTGTGTCTTAATAAATGTGACACTTTATCACTATAGTTTGTATCACCTTTGTTGTCTAAATCGTTACTTAAAGAATTAAAGTAAAGCTTATTTAACAAAGTACTATTATATTAATGTAGTAAATAATTAACGTATTGTTGTTAGAAAGGATATCAATAGTATTACAGGTTACAAAGATAAGAAGAATTCAATATAGCTGATGTAGAAATTAAATATTTCGATGGCATTTAAAAATAATGTATTTTATTTCTATTTTTACGCTATATTTTATTTCTATTTTCCATGAATTTTCGTTTATTTTCATATTATAATTTATTTCTATTTTTATTATTTTTCATTTATTTTACCGGTAACTGTAAAACGTTTTAATTTCTTAAATTTTTTAATTTTGTACAATTATTGATTTCTATAATGTATGTTATCGTTAGCAAATATTTATACTTTATACTTTCGATTATGTATATCAACTGTGTATTTACTTAAATAAATTATCAATCAATCAATCAACCTATAATAATAATTATTAGTATAATCGATACTATTATAACCGACATAATCACTACATTCTAATATTAATGTAATGCGTTCATGGTTTACGACATACTTATTAATAACTTAATACTTATAGTTTATATCTATATATATTAATACTTGTTATAAGAAGCGTTCAATGTCATATAAAGGTCGTGTCGTTGCTTATAGTTCATTTTAAAAATAAATCGTAAATGTAGATCTTATTTTTTTAATTTAATACAAATACGTTATTTAATAATAACTTAGTTATTATCATAATAATTAGGGTATTCGTAAAATCGTATTTTATATTTACTTGCTTATATAAAGGACAGGACATCCGTTCTCTATCTATGCAATGGTTACTTTTTATACAACCAACTAGATACTTAACAGTGGTATATTTAATTAAAATTCAATGATTTAAATCATTGAATCAAATATATAAAAAATATTTATTTATATGTAAATAAAAAGAATTCATATTTTTAAATTGTATTTCTATATACATAATTTATTAAAAATACGAATATATTTATAAATTAGATTCGAATTGAATGATATTTTTCTATATTATTTATGTAATATAACTATATTATTTATTATATAAAATATAATATGTAACCTGGTCTAAAGCGACGCAAATTAAAATATTGTATCCGCAATTTTGTTAAGTGTATAATATTTCAATATTATATATCATATAGTATATGGTAGTGTAAGAAATATATAAATTATGAAATATAGATTTTATATAAAAAGTACTTGGTCAAAATCTTCGTGATTTGAACACCCGCAAAATTGTTTATTCTAATTAGTGATTTTTACGATAGCATAACAACATACATATATATCATATTATATATATATAGATATATAAATCATGAGAATATTAATCATAAATATTATTAAAATTAAAATGATACCTGGTCAAATGCTTTGAACGTGCGGAAAATTCTTTATTCGAATTAGCGTATGTCTATTTATAAACTATCATACATGCAACTTGTATCGGTAACACACATATATATATATATATATGTGTGATCATTAATATTTTGTGTTTTAGTTATTTTCACCAGTTCAGTTTGGTTAGGTTAATTTTTGATATTTTTGGGTTTTTTTAGCTGCATTACATCTCACGTGAGCCTATAAAAACATATATATATATATATATATATATATATATATATATATATATATATATGTGTTACTGATACGCCGTTCGATGTATTTCTATAAATATACACTAATTATAATGGCAAATTATACGCTATTGTAAAATCACTAATTTGAATAAACAAGTTTGTGAGCAGTCAACTCACTAGGATGTTGACCATAATCCATTACAATAACGTGTAATATTTAATACATTTAGTAATTAAACTAATATTTAAAAATGAGTATGGTACACGATTATTGTTATAATAGTTTCTTATTAAATATATAACAACATGAATATTATATATTTATACTATTTTATATATAAATGTATTCAATCACTACTTCAAATAAAGCATTATCATAATGGGAGTTTGTGGCGTAGCTTATTTATAAATTCGCGAATATTTTGACCATAATCCGTATAAACTTCTCGAACAAGCGCAGTCCGCGTTGCTTTTAAAAAAAATAGAACGTTGCTTTAGACCGTAAAGTATGTCATAATCATATATTATATATGATATCAATTATATCATATAATTATTTAATATAATATTAAATATGTATACAAGATAATCTTGAAGATTATCTAAGATAATATCTTGAAGATAATATTGTATATTATTATAATAATTATAATGTAATTACGACATTATTATAATGTCGTAATATATAGTATCATACTATGAATCATAGATACTATATATAACTATCATGATACTATATATAACTATCATAGTATGATAGTTATATATAGTATCATGATAGTTATATATAGTATCATACTATGTTATTGAATATAATATTAACATACTATCATAGTATGATACTATGTTACATAGTGACTATGTCTATGAATCATAGACTCTATGATAATCCATAAATTAATAATTATCTACAAGTAATTTACGATTTTTACAAGTAAATCTCGTTTAATACGAGTCGTTATTAATAATAATATTATCAGCTAATATTGAATGATACAGATTTGTTAAACGAGATTTACTTGTAGTTAATTATTAACTTAAGTTAATAATATTAACTCCAGTTTTAAAATATATAAATTATAGATTATTGAATTAAGATTAATTCGATTTTAATACAACAATTGTAACAATTGTTTATGTTTAAGTAAATAGTTATCATAATGATAATGATTAATACAAATTATTAAAATATATCTATAAATATTTATTATATTTCACTAATTAGATAATTACCTATGTAACGACTAAATCTGTAATATAGACCTCTAACGTAAATTATATTGCAATATTTATAAATTTGTAAATAAATATTTATACAAAATTTGATTGACAGTTAATATTAATTAGTACAATATTCAAGTCAATTCATGACAAAATATTTTAGTATACTATAATTAGAAATATTAAAATACTGCATGAAAATATATAAGGTATAAGATGAAGTCATTCCTAAGATAGATTTAATAGCATATCTAGTACTTGTCAGCATATTAAATCAGACAGAAAATAATAAAGAAATTACGCATAAGGAATTATAAATAAAATATCCTAAGATTATGTGAAAAAGTGGTCCGAGCTTTTTTCAAAAGTTTTCCGAGTTTTCTTCAATTTGGTCCGAGTTTAAATTAAATGTTTACCTAATTAAATAGATAATTCTAATAAAATACCATATTAATTGAGTCTCTTCTAATATATTTAACAAATATATAAAATGTAAATATAATTATATAAAGTAAAAGTAGGTTAAAGCATATTATATTATAGAAATATACTATAAATATAGTTATTTTAAAAGTGATCCGAATCTTCTTTATATTTTTAAAAGTGGTACGAGTTTCTTCAAAATCGGTCCCAGTTTACTTAAAAAGTAGTCCAGTTTACTAGTACCCTGTGGGATATGAAACCATCTCAATACATGGTGATTTCTCATAAACATATGTAGATTATGTTATATATTGCAACTGTTCAAATATACGTCACACAAACGGTTTTGTTTCTTTATCAACACAATTATAAATGATATAATTATAAAGTGCACACCGATATATGGCAGAATATCAATTATATGTGAACAAAATTATATGTGTAACAATTAAACATTAAAAAACACCATGATATGTCTATGAGCTGAAATATTACGACATTGACTATTTTTTATAATTACTCAACAATATATATTTTTATAATTATCCAAAAATAATATAGATCGCAGGAAATTACTGTAATAATAAAACAAATAATATAAGAACAATACTTCTATAATTTACTAGCTCCTGTTTTATTAAATACTCTTGGAAACTAAAATCATCGATAAAAGGTACATGTCACGACCAAATGGAATAATGTATGATCAAATAAATTATATGATGGTCAACAATTTTCGCATCAGTTTTTAATACCGCTAGAACCAGTAATAAATGAGATTACCTTTAAAAACGGTATTTCAAACGATTATGATTGGGTAATGATGTCATATACAATTTTTCTAAAAATAATATGAAAGAAAAGTGAACTCGAAGTATAGGATTATTTACCTATAGGTGTACCTACATGTATACACCACCATCACTGTCTTCGTGGATCATCTCTGGTTGACCACCTACTGAACAGGAACACCACTCTCACTGCATTCGTGGATCACCTGCTTATCAAGTTAGCATCCATTATTTATTTAATTTTATCTTTACTCAATTTACCATTATTAATTAGTTCATTATATTCTATGCCTATCACTAATACTCACACCCACACTATTTTGTATGACTCAAAATTATTTCAGATTGGGAGGGTGGTTATTTTATGGATAATTTTTTAAATAAATTATATTATTTATATATCAAATAGAGGGATATTACTATAGAAAAGTAAACTATAGACGGAAAATAATATATATTGATAGTAATATAGGTACTAGAATAATGTATTAAGATTAAGATTAAGATTAATTATATTATATATTGTAGAACACTCTCAGCCTTTGTAGATTGCCTGCTATTCTATACACCACTTTATTGCTTTCGTGGATCATCTATGGTTGACCACCTACTGACAAAATTAGATTTTTCTTATATATCGGGAGATAGCAGCTCCTCTGTTGTATAACAACTATACACATATACCAATACCTCCTATAACCTCAGTTATTGGAGGTCTTGCATACCCAGCAAACAGTAAGAGCAGCATAATAGCAGCATAACAACATATTCTAGAGCCTCAAATGTTTACATTGTGTTATTATGCTGCTATTAGATGTCTATTATGCTGCTATTATGCTGCTATTATGCTAATATTATGCTGCTATTAATTTTAAATGTATATTATGCTGCTATTATGCTGATATTATTATAATAGCAGCATAATAGCAGAATAATATACATTTAAAATTAATAGCAGCATAATAGCAGAATAATAACAGCATAACAGCAGCATAATATACATTTAAAATTAATAGCAGCATAATAGCAGCATAATAAATATTTAATAGCAGCATAATAGTACAATGTAAACATTTGAGGCTCTAGCATATGCTGTTATGCTGCTATTATGCTGCTCTTACTGTTTGCTGGGTATTGCCTATTACATACCTACGCACCCACACATGAAGGCTATATTTAGAGATGTTAATTCATAATAAAAGAGCATAGGGCTACCATCGAGCCTACCATCGAGCATACATGGCTGCAAAACGTTCATTAAGGAGTAGGATTTATTCCAGTCCTATTCCAGAAAATGATCAACACCCAGATGTTGTTGAAAATCTATCAGATGATGATAACATTGTTCATTACAACGAGAATGGAAATGATAATAATGAAAATGTATGTATAGATGTTAAATATTATATTTCAAAAGGAGAAATAAATGTTATAAATTATTTAAATAGGTGAACAAATAAATCTAGTGTCAGAACCAGAAAATGAATCTGATTATGAAAGACCAGAGAACGACGAAGATCATCATTTAATAATGCGCGCATCTATAGAATATCGAATATTCGCGAAATGAATAGTCGTATTGAATTGTTGATTCGATGTTTCCAAGAAATATTTTGAACGAGTAAACCTTTATTTTAACGCAAAATTAACCATGTATCTTATTGGAAAGCAACAGAATATTGTCTATTTTTGTTATACACTATTGCAACTCCCTTTCATCAGATCATTTGTGGTTCACTTTCATCCGGCTCCGTCCCTCCCGATTTCAAAAAAGCAGTCATCACCCATATCCTTAAAAAGCCCCACTTGATTCTCTGTCTACTACCGACCTATCTAAAACATCTCAAATCACTCTAAGATCCTTGAACGTGTTATCTCCTCCCAACTTATCACATACCTTACAAGTTGTATGTAAGTTACAACCAATAAAATCCCAAACATCTTTCATAGTGCCTAACTTCCCTATAAATTTACCAAATCCACGCTAACACTCATTTCCTCAGACTTAATCTCTGGTCTAAACGATAACTGTGGCTCCATACTCGTCCTCCTTGACATGTCTTCTACCTTTGACACCCTTGATCACAACGTCCTCATCCACCGACTTTCAACCATTGGCATTACTGGCATCGCCCTCAATTGGTTCACCTCTTATATTTTCAATCGTTCTTCCATTGTTAGGATCAACTCACACTCATCTCCCCGCTCTATCACCCATGGTGTTCCCAGGGTTCTGTTTTTGGTCCTCTTCTTTTTAACATTTACCTCCTCCCCATGTTCCAAATCTTTACCGACTACCTAGATATTTCCTTTCATACCTAAGCCGATGACCTTCAACTTTACCTTAACAGCACAGATTCCACCACTCATGCCCCCAACCGACTCTTCTCTTGCATCAACTCCATACACCAATGGCCTACTTACAACTCCCTTAAACTTAACCCCTCCAAAACCGAAGCTATTTTTCTCCACCTACCCCTATGTTCTTCCACCCTCCCTGAACCACCCCCATCCTTCTAAACATGACTACCCTCCCCAATTACACTGGCTCCCAATCTACCGTATTAAATACAAACTTTCCCTGACAATCCACAAAGCCATATATATCAACTCCCCCGACTACCTTGCCTCCCTTCTCTATCTACATATACCCGATCCTCCAACACCTTTATCCTTACTACACCCCACCTACACAACCTACACTCCTCCCATATACGCTCATTTGCCCTATCTGCACCTTACCATTGGAACTCCCTACCCTACCACCTTCGAACAATGACATCAACCTCCTCCATCAAACGTAATCTAAAGACATGCTTTTTCTCCCATGATTTCCCCCAACACAATAATCTCTCCCACGGACGGCCGATTGCTCACGCACAGCGTAGTCCTAAAAACAAAAAATTAAAAGTAAGTAAAGTATACACTGGCATATTATTTTAAAAGAACTATTGCCTATTAATTATTATAATAATTGTTTATGCTTGAATTTTTGCTATGTTAATTTTATTAAATTCTAATAGTACCATAGAATAAATTCTTTATGCACAGCATTTATTGCGGTTCTTCATTAATGAGTGTGAAAGTTTATATGGAAATTTTGTTCTATTCATAATGTACATTATTTTATCACATATTGCTGACGATCGTTTAAAATATATAAATCTTGATTATTGTTCATCTTTTAAATTTGAAAACTATTTAAGGATAATGAAGTGTTTAATAAAAAGTGAGTTTTTACCTTTAAAACAATTAATAAACCGTATTGAGGAGAAGAAAGATATCCCTATAATTTCAAAAATTAAATACAATTCGAATTGGAAATATATATATATATAATATCAGAAAATCAAGCATGCAACATTTTAAATAACGACCATAAACCATTATGTAAAATATATAACCTCGCATCACAGTATACATATGATCCATGTGATTCTAGTAATGTTGGTATTTACTCTGCAACGCCTTTTATTTCAAAATGTATACATTATATGATATATATATATATCTAGAGATAATATGTATAATATCCCAGCAAACAGTAAGAGCAGCATAATAGCAGCATAACAGCAAATGCTAGAGCCTCAAATGTTTACATTGTGCTATTATGCTGCTCTTAAAAAACGATAAAGCGTCGCAAACTGAAGTGGTTTGGCCATGTATCTAGACACGACAACCTGTGCAAAACTATAATGCAAGGTTCTGTTGAAGGAACTCGAAAACAAGGACGACCCAAATCTCAATGGATTGATAACATTGCTAAATGGACTAAACGAGATGTAAACGATCTAATACAAGATGTGCACAAAAAATATGGCTGGAGAAAACGTGTTGCTGATGCCTCTTCGATTGATTTCCCCTACGATTTACGAGTCACGGGATAACAAGTAACAAGTAATTATGCTGCTATTAAATGTCTATTATGCTGATATTAATTTGTAATGATATTATGCTGCTGTTATGCTGCTGTTATGCTGATATTATACTGCTATTAATTTTAAATGTCTATTATGCTGCTATTATTATAATAGTAGCATAATAGACATTTAAAATTAATAGCAGCATAATATCAGCATAATAGCAGCATAAAAGCAGCATACCAGCAGCATAATATCATTACAAATTAATAGCAGCATAATATACATTTAATAGCAGCATAATAGCACAATGTAAACATTTGAGGCTCTAGCATTTGATGTTATGCTGCTATTACTGTTTGCTGGGATTGTTAAACTTGCGTTTATCATTGATTGTGATACCATATATGATAATGGAGAACTTATTATACAAGCCATCCGATATTTATTTTAAAATACCATGAGTAGGGGAAGTCTCCGATTACCGACCCCTAAAGATTATTTGTAATAACTTATTCAATATTAAACATATTTATTTGAAATTTTGTAATTAAGGTAATATTATGGCAATGGATAATGTAGCTATTTTAAATTATTGATATTATTATATTTACAAGAATAAACAGGGGGTCGGTAATCGGATACATGTGCCTAATACCGACCCCTTCTCCTATTACCGAGCCCCTAAAATAATCGTGTTATAAATAATTGTAGTATTATAATATCTAATAAAAATAGTAGATATACACAAATATAATTAATTATAACATGCACGCAATTTTTTTTTTAATTTATGTTTTAATAGTAATATTAAATTTAAATTTAAACTTTATAATAATTATATTAAAATAGTGTATATTATTATTTAATATGTAGTTATGTTTACATATTGGATATAAACTAAATATAAGTGTATTAAAATATAAGTATTAGATATAAATAACAATAAATAGTGTTATTATAATTACCTACCTGTGTTATATAATTGTATAATATTGTATACGTATAAGATCAGTAAATAGTGATTAAGTATAAATAAAGGTAGTGATTTCTAAATTTGTGATCATAAATAAATTCTTAATAAGTTCAGTTATTTTAACTTTATTTAAACTTATTCGAAACTTAAAGACAATTGTCTTGTTTTTAACCCTTTTCGTCTGATCTGTTGATTTCGGTTATGTTACAAAATGTCGAGCTATTGATTTCTGTTGTGATAGTCCTACATATCATATATAATATATATACTAATATATATATATATATATATATATACATATATATATATATATATATATATATAGATAGATAGATAGATAGATATATTTTATTGGTGAGCACGACGTGATCCACCAATAGTTTGATGGAAACGATGACCTTTTCCAAGTCCTCGAGATTTCTTTCCAGCTGGAGTTAATCCACGTAATTCGCGATGTTTCATCACTGGTTTGGTTATCCATTGGGTATCTGGGTTGCGACGGATAGCCTTGTGGTTAGGATCGGCCATAACGATTTCAAAGTACTTGTATGTGGAATCTTCAGCTACCCAGTAACTGGCAACAACACGGAGACTACCACACTTGCGTCCAACACGCTCTTCAGCAACATTTTGAAGTGATCGCTGGAATTTCAACTGGTTAACTCCCTGGTTAGTGGGTTTACCATAGGTAGCACCCTTGGGTACTGGCCTCTTGCGACCTCCACGACGTACGCGGACACGGTATATGAGGAAACCTTATAGAGCACGGTATCCAATACGTCTAGCTTTTTCAGGTCGAGTAGGACGAGGAGCTCGGTGGATTGCAGACAATTGTCTGTATTGCCAGCATCTTACACGAAGTAAGAATCGCATAGAATCACTCTGCTTCTTACGCCACAACTCTTTACTTATGTCAATACTAAACAAACATAATTATATCACTATTCTAGAACCACACATCCAAACTCGAAATGGCCTACGTAAACCGGATTTAATAATTTATAAAAATGATACTGCATATATAATAGATACACAAATATCAATAGATACAATAAATACTAATATAAACTACACAAAAAAGATTAACTATTACAATACTACAGCTATCATCGCTTATGCCAAGCAAATAACGGGTGCGAACAGAATAGTATTCAGCGCATCGTGCTGTAATTGGCGCGGTATTCCTTCGGCGCTAACCACACAAGACCTAATAAAACTAGGTCTTAATAAACGTAATATTGAGCTACTCAGTATACGTGTGATTGCCGGTGGTCTCGATATTTATCGAAATTACTGCCGTAATGGATTAATGTAATATCCACATGTTATCTTGGCCTCTTCCTTACCAACATTCGTTTATAACATTATTATTTTCTTATTTTGTTTATAACGTCAATAAATGGGATAATTGTAATTGGTTGTCAAGCCAACCAATTTCCGAATATAGATATATTTTATTGGATTCATTAATTTCGTTCTTTTTTTTTCATTTATTATTCTTTTTCGTTTATTTCTTAGTTTCCAAATGGCTTCAAAATAAGACCTTGATCTTTTCGGGTTGTTGCCAGTGATTTATTCATACATGGGACAGGAACAGTGATTGTTTAATCATAATAGTTAGCTATATATTTCGTATTTACATAAAAGATAATAATAAATAAATAAAATACAGTAGATAGACAAAATTTGACATTAACAAAAATCAAAATCAAAATAATAATAACAAAAATAATCCATACATACATATATATTTGATATAGATTTTTTATTTTATTTTTTTTTTAGTTTTTTTTAATATGTTAATTTTATTAAATTAATTTTAAATTCATTAATTTTTTAATTTATCTATAATATAATTCATCATTGATTAACATATTTTTTACTCTTTTCTTGAACAAATTTTCATTTTTTATATTTTGTATATTTGTTGGAAGTAAGTTCCAAAGTTTTGGACCTTTTATCAGTAAACTATTTATTGTTCTTGTTGATTTTGAAATTGGTATAGTATACGTTTTATTTGTTCGTAGAGTATATTTATTATTTTTTTTTTGTGTATTTTAGTTAAATTTGTTGGTAATTGATTATAATATTGTTTATGCATATATATTAGTGTATTATAATATGTTAGCTTATCTAATCTAAGTATTTTATTTGATGTGAATAATTCTTTTGTATGATCTCGAAATTTTCTTTTATTTATTATTCTTAAGGTTTTTTTTTATAATATATATAATATATATAATATATATTAAAATTTTATTATTTAAATGTATCAACATTATATATATAGTGAAATGTTTTCTTTATAATAAGATATCTTATTATAAAGAAAACATTTCACTATATATATAATGTTGATACATTTAAATAATAAAATTTTAATATATATATATATATATTATAAAAAAAAACCTTAAGAATAATAAATAAAAGAAAATTTCGAGATCATACAAAAGAATTATTCACATCAAATAAAATACTTAGATTAGATAAGCTAACATATTATAATACACTAATATATATGCATAAACAATATTATAATCAATTACCAACAAATTTAACTAAAACATATGTTTTAAAAATAAATTTCATATCATAGTGTTGAGATGATTGGTATAATATAACCTTATAAGGTAAACCCTCATATATATGAGGTTTTTTATAAATGAAATTAATCATATAATATAATAAATTATATTAATTAAAATTTATAAATTAATAATATTTTTATTATATAGGTTATATATAATAAATATTTAATAAGGTTATCCTATAATAAATTCATTTTAATATATAAAATAGCTTGAATTCTATTTTATTGTAAACTAAAGTAACTATCATTTTAATAAATAGTTATTTCAATAAAAAGCATTTTATATCAATACAAAATTTCAAATTTGATAACAAGTTAGATAAATATTACCACTAATTATTTATGTTGTAAATTGTTACCGACAAATAATTTATAGCTAATTTTTTCATAATTATATAAATAAAACCTATACGTATACGTAGTAATATTGAAATTGGCGGAAGTATACGTTACACTAGTATTTACACCGATAGTACAGAATTATAGTGTTACTTTTTATTTTAAATTTGAAAATCTAATAATAGAAAAAATATCTTTTATTATTTGCGATGGATGCCTTAACACGGAGTGGCTTTGGATGGAGCATTTGAGCCATATGGTTATAAGTGAACAATTCATCTAAGTTACTGGATGGGATGAAAGAACTACACCCACATTAAATATATATAATGTTTAATATATTTCAAATTTAAGATGTTTAGTGTTGTATAATATGTACAAAATAACAAATATATATATATATATATATATATATATTTATATATTTATAAATAAACATACATAAATGTGTACATTAAATATAAATCAATAAATATATCCTAAATATGAAATAATATGTTGAGGAATAATAGTTTATTATGAATCATCGATACCTTTTCACGTTATAATCACGACTAGTGAGGTTTTCTAAGTTTACGATTAGAGCTTCCACTTCCGCTTCCATCTTGGCGGCAACATCTTCGATATCGTCGTTACCCCGTCTCGATTTCTGGCATAAGTGTCGCTGGTTTTCTCGCATGAATACATTAAAACAACGCGATTTATGCATCATGTTATCTTTAACTTCTTTAAGTATGTCGTGGTTTTTGAATGCTAAATTAATCCGTAGAGTATTACTTCTTAGTACATCATATATAAATCGATATATGTACATATCCATTATTTACTCTATAGAGATAATATATATATTATAAATTATACTTAATTTAATTGTTTATTTTTATAATAACAAATAAACAATATACAAATTATTGTTATGATATTTTGTTTATAAATAATTAAAAAAAAAGAAACATTCTATTTTTATTTTGTTTATTTATTTATACATTTATTCATTTACGCTTAATATTACTTACGTAATGTCATCTTCATTAGTTTCGTTGACTTGGTATTCATGAAAATATATGATCAGAATAATGTTCAATAATTATTAATAATAAATTCAAATTTATCATGAAAATTACTTATTTATAATTCTAACATCCATTACTACCCTATCTATATTATATATAATACACCTATATATAGTGAGATTATATGTGAGATTAATAATTGTTTACAACTTGAAATGTCTTATTATGATTTAATTTAATGAACACTTATTATATTGCGTGCGGCGTACGGCGTGAGCCTATATTTTTATATTACGGAATACTCATATATAATACAGTTGATGACATTTATTTTAAATGGCTAATTGCTCGAGAATATGTGGCGGTTCCTATCGGTGAATTCGGAACTATTGACCAGAACCCCGCACATACTTAAAATCGCTACATTTATTACCTAATTGTAAAATCGATATATATTGAATATTATATAATAATATTAAAATTATAATTCGCAAATATATATGTTTTAGATATATTTTACTAACGCCTTTAAAATATTATCTCATACAATTTAAAATTCATAGAGTAATAACTTTTTTGTTAAGTGACAAATATTAGTTGACCAAAACCCCCTCATGTCCTCTATTGAAAATAATTTTGAGAATAATTAATTGAATATATTTAAGATATATATATATATATATATATATAATATATATATATATATATATATATATATATATATATATATTATATATAACCTATAGGTAAACCTATATATTATATATAAACCTATATATTATATATTATATATAACCATATAGGGAAAGAAACCGAATACGGACAGTACCCGAATACGGACACTCTCGGTATCTCAGAAACCATGAATCCTACAAAAAAATGTTTAATGAATAAAACATTCATAATTATATAAATAGTCTAAATAAGTATTTTTTTAATTTTTAATTATTCAAAATAAACTGATTTTTTATTACGTTTTTAAATTGATTAAAATAAATTTCAACTTTAAATCTTCTCAAGAATTTACAAATGTATCGATATAAAATATAACAATATATTATTAACATATAAATCATTCTAAAAATTATATATATATAATTTCTATATTTGTTATCAAATATTCATTAATATATAAGCATATATCTAGATGTCATATAAGTCCCTAATACGGACAGTTTATAGATATCTTAATACGGACAACCTATATCCAATCAGCGCGCAGCGTATGAACTATTCTGATTTTCATAAAAATCACGTGTGTTATAATATTAATACCACAAGTAAAGCTAAATCTAAAAATTGTATTATTTAGATAGTTAAATTGTATTATTAATTACAAAATAATAAAAATAAATAAATGATTAACTAATTAAATTAGAATAAATTATTCATAAAAATAATGTAATTGTAATTTGTCTGATTGATTATCAATAATATATAGTTTATCTAGTGGTATATATACCCTATAGGGTTTATGTATTATAACACAGGGTGTCCGTATTCTGACGTGGGTACCGAATACGGACACCTCCGTTATCTATGGAATTAAAAGATTAAATAAAATGTTAAAATCATAAAAAAATATCTATAATCATATAATATTAATATATTGTAATTTTTGAATACTAATACTGAGTCATAACATGTTAAGACCATTTATTGTTAAAGTGTCCATATTAGGTTACTTTCCCCTATATTCTATATTTATTATTTAATATTGTATCCTATTTATTTTAAATTTAATTAGGACACCTATTTGTTATCCTTATTTGTTCAGCTAAGTATCATACAATTATCATAGTTTTATACAAAGATATTTCCAGAGTTACCAGAATATCCTTCGCGAATAAATATATCTAACAATTCCCAGAGCAACCGATCTTCTATCTATCATAGGCTATTTTTTGTTATGATAGGACATTTATATTTGTCCAGAGCAACTCGATTTACTGAGAATTATCCAGAGATTGTCTTTATATAGTGATAGGACATATTATATTTCCAGAGAAACTGGCCCCTGACATCCCTACTCCCGGAGATATAATATAATATAATAATAGAAAGGTTTATTGACTAAGAAAACGATAGACGTTTATGTGCGTCAAGTTGAAATAATAAAACAAATAAATAGTTACACAAATAATAATAAATTTAAAAATAAGACATTATAATGATAACATATATGTAGTTGACATTTAAAAGTAATAAATGATGAAATGGTCCGTAATTTATCGTGAAGATTGTTCCAGTACATCGGAGCAGCAACAGTGAAAGCAGCATCTGCACATATAGATGAGACAATCGGTAAAGAGAGTTTCATCAGCTCACATTTACGACTAGGTAAGACGGAACTCCCATATATATAGCCTTGTGAGTTATGCAAAGAAGTCGAAACTTGCATAAATCTCGAAACTGCAACCACCCGAGAGTCGCCATTATGTAATGTATAGATATGGTTAAATCACTACGCTTTAGCTTAAATAATATGCGAACAGCTCTACGCTGCGGCACATACATGTATTGAATCGATTTTTTTCATCAATTTTTGCGGAATGTTAATGAAAAGCGAATTACAATATCTAAGTCGACTAAATACTAATGAATGTACTAATGATTTAGTTAAATTAAGTGTTAGATTAGAGCGAGCCTTACCTATATTATACAGGAAATAATTAGCAGTGCGGACAGTGTTTGATATATGTACTGAGTAATCTAATGCATTATTTATAGTAAAACCTAGAGTAGTGATGGTGTTTGAGATAGGAAGTGAGATAAGGAATGGATGAGTGAGAGTAATTGAAGAAAGATATCTAGAAAGTATATTGCTATCAGTTTTAGTAATATTTAATGAAAGTGAATTACAGGAAAACCAAGAGATTAAATCATTAATACAGTTAGAAATTGAAAGTTTAAGTATGTCAATATCAGAACCAGGTGGAAAAAAAGTATACATTTGTAAGTCATCAGTAAAGAGGTGGTAACGAATATATGGGTATTTTTTAAAAATAAAATGAATGGGAAGAATATAAAAAATAAAAAGAATCGGACCCAGTACTGATCCTTGAGGAACGCCATGAGTGTGATCAAATGGAACCAACAAAGATGACTTGATATTTACCAAAGATATTCTATTAGATACAAATGACATCAACCAGGTGTGAACCTGTCCATGAATACATATTTCACGTAGACGGTAAGAAAGATATATCACCAAGCTATGCTTGGCAAGCATCCACCACACACATGCCACTCTCCACTTATAGAATACGAAACAAATAATACTTATATATAAACAATATACAAATTATAAAGCCTCTAACAAAAATAATATATAAAATAAAAAAAAAATAAAAAAAAAAATTTAAATAAAATCAATTTTTAATAAATGAATTTTATTTAGATAATTCATATACAAATTAATTCATATTTAAATCTTTTTAAAAATATAGCCATATATTTACTTCCTGTTATTGATGATGGAATACTGTTCCAGCTTACCGTAATAAACTGTATGCAATTTATTAATAGTATTAAAAATCATGGGTAAAATAAAAGTAAAAAATATATAATATATAGTAGTGCGCATTGATTATTTATTTAATTTTAATTGAAACATATTTATTTATATTTTTATGAAAGTCATTTATTAATACTCTATACATATTTTCTCTATACCTAATTATACATTTGTTATAGAATCTAATATTGTCAAAAGACATAATCTATTGTTAATAGAAGTACTAGTTGTATTAACTCTGCTTTTCAATTTAAATATTAGTATACTTATATAATATATTTCATTTAATTTTGTGCAATACGTAACATTTATTTTTGAAAAATAATTGTCGTAGGTGATTGGGCAGGGAGTTCCAGTGGTAAGGGGCAGAGAGGGCAAAGGAGCGTATATTGGAAGAGTGGAGTTTGTGTATATGGGGAGTGGTAAGGATAAAGGTGTTGGAAGAACGGGTCTGGAGTGGAGTGATGGGTGTAGATGTAGGAGGGATGCAATGTAGTCAGGGGAGTTGTGGTGAATAGCTTTGTGGATGGTTAGGGAAAGTTTGTACTTTATGCGGTAGGGAACTGGCAGCCAGTGTAGTTTTTTAAGAGAGGTGTAATGGAGTCAAAAGAACGACGGGGAAGTAAATGGACACAGCGAACTACAGCGTTTTGGAGTCGTTGTAAACTATAGTTTGATGAGTTTATATTCAGGGAGGTTAAAGAGTAGTGAGTTATAATAGTCGAATAGGGGGATGATGTAGGAGGAGGCAATGGTAATAGCGATGGGGAGTGGAATGGAGCGTCGGATTAAGCGGAGGCAGTGTAGGTGGTAGTGGATGGATTTGTGCATGTGTATAAGATGATAGTCAATGGAAAGGGTGGTATCAATATGGAAGCCAAGGTTTCGGATGTGTTGAGAGTAGTGGAGTGAGGTGTTTTCGAGTGATATGGGGGTGGTTCAGGGAGAGTGGAGGAGCGTAGGGGTAAGTGGAGAAAAACAGCTTCCGTTTTAGTGGGGTTAAGTTTTAGAGAGTTGGAGGTAAACCAGTGGTGTATGGACTTTATACAGGAGGAGAGTCGGCCAGGGGCATAAGTAGGGGAGTCTGTGCAGTTAAGATATAGTTGAAGGTCGTCGGCGTAAGTATGGAAGGAGATGTCGGGGTAGTCAGTGAAGATGTCAAACGTGGGGAGGAGGTAAATATTGAAGAGGAGTGGGCCGATGACAGAGCACTGGAGGACACCGTGGGTTATGGAGAAGGAGGGGGAAGAGTGTGTATTACTCCTAACTGAGGAATAGCGGTTGGTAACTAATCAGGTTCTTAATTGTAACAGTACCTTATTCATTGGAAACTCCAATTGAATACTATTTTCATTAGAAAACACGAGGGTTGTGTCGTCGGCAAATAGTATATATTTACATTCATTGGGTATATTTATTATATCATTAATTATAGGTCTACTTACACGTTATAAGTATGCATATAGTCAGACCTATATTAGGAATTATATAAATATAAGTATATATATATATATATATAGATGAGATATATTTATACATATAATAATAATTACATTCGAGTGGGATTATTACTTTTTAAACCTCTTGAAAGTTCAAAGTTCAATTATCGCTTACTTTATAATAATAGCTCTATTTCCACTATCTAATCATTTAGTGAAGCGATGGAGACCACTAAAGTAGGTTCCATAATTCATTAGAAACCATCGTATAATATATATATATATATATATAGTAATTATTATTCATATTAATAGTAATTAGTATTAATACGCATATTAATAATACATAATAATTACATCACGTATTGTGTTTGTACACAATACATGTACAATAGTAAGGTAATGATTTATGTATACACTCGTTATATTTTGAAATCTCACAATTGTTGTGGTACATTATAGTATAATATATTATATTAATAAAATCCAATAAATTATTGATAAAAAGAATACCATTAGTATTACATAAACTAAATGTACGGGATTACATGTTCAAGCCCATACGTTTTTATAAATCTATCTAATCGTTTAAGATATTGCCAACTTTTTCAAAATTATTTTTTTGAAATAAATAAATTAATAAATCAGTTTATAGACAAAATCTAAAAAGGATCAGTGAATTAGCGATTAGCTTTATTGATTCGAAACCTCCTAATAGTAGTGTACACAAAATAGCGGGATAATATATTAGTGTAATATAGTGGAAAATATTAATACAAATATGGTACTTTATTTTAAATCATATGGGTTCTTTTGTATATTTTTATAAATTTTATATATTTTTTAATTTTAATTTTTTAAATACAATGTTGAACGTAGTGCTTCCTCTTAAGTCGTACACTACATGCATACATCCCGTGGGATATTCTGCCACACGACGATATTGATAACCTATACTAATATACTATCACTATTATTGAATAGAATTATATGCTTAATAGTATGCTAATTAAATTTAATTAATGTTATGTTAACATAACATTTTTAAAGAATATCACACACATACACACACAAACACATACCCATATATATATATATATATATATATATATAATATTTGATATTCATAACAATAACGTATGTTTATTTATAATACAATTTAACTTTGTGAAGGTTCAATGTCAGTTAGTAGACTATAGTTGCTTATCTTATGTTTATCGATAACTTGAGAATTATAAATAAACCGATCGTTACCATCTATAGACAATCGTATACTTATAGGGCATCGTATACGACGCGAGAACAAGAATTATTATTGTTTTTAAATGTTCCTAAAGTCGTGACAATTATTTATAATGTGTACTACAAATCTACGATTTATCGAGATGTATATAATTATAACATTAGTTATAATTTGTTAGTTATCAAACAATGATGCCACCTATAATGGATGTGTAGGCATATCAAGGACATATCAAGGACATAGTAAATGGTATACCGTGCGTGTATGGGTATCCGTAGAACATGTATGTCCTTGAAAATAATATCGTGTACCGAGTTTGCAGATGATATGGTATACCTATACGCTATTCTATAGGATAAGATATTGTGTAATAACGAGAACAGTTGACCTTGAACCCTATTTATGTTCAATATGAAATGTCTGTCAATAATCTAGTATTCATATATATATATATATATATATATATATATATATATATGCTGTGATAAAAACTGCCTATGTGGCTCAGTTAGATAAGGTTTCAGACATACATGCAGTAGGATGCGGGTATGAGCCTCGTCCAACCATTAAAATGTGTCTTCAAATAATATTTAGATTGATCTTATATCATTTTGTATAAATAAATGATCGGCTCTCGTTAAAACCATGGATGCTTAAACATGAGAGCTGCTTCGAAGGGACATTAGAGCGAACTCTAATATTTCGATATAATATTTAAATCTCCTTAATTATTAGATTGTCTATATTTATTACGCAATTATTAAATCTAATTATTATAGTTAATAATTTCGTTAAAGTTGGTTATAAACCCCCTTTACGAGGATTTAAATGTTAAAGTTAAACTTTAACCTATAATTATTAGAGTTAATAAGTGCCTTCGAGTTGGTATGAAAACCATTTAATATATACATGAAGTCACATGTGATAATAAAAACGTTTATTCGCAGTAAACATTAGTTTAACAAATTCCTATTGATCAATATATACCGGGTAATATAGACTAGAATATTATTTAAATTTTTAATTACATCATTTAATTACATCATTCAAATAAAATCACGATAATTGAAAAAATAGATAACTAAATCTAAATATGTAAACAAACTAATTTCATTAAAATATTGTAATATTATCTCGTAAAAATCGCGTCTATGCATAGATGTGATATATCACGCGTGATAAGCTATATTGTAAATACTATAGCATTACTTTACTAACCCTGAAACATTTAGTAACCATTAACATCCCGAATAAGTGCTTAATATCCTAATATCGTAAATCACTGATGCAGAACGTAAGAGCCACTGTATTGGTGCACGGGGGAGCCGGAACGCACGCCTTACTGAAGCTCGACGTCAACGCTAAGGATATCGTACAGAGAGGAGTGGTGGCCGCAGCTAGATCCGGCTACAAGGTTACGTAACCATATATATGTGGACCAATAATCAGCATGTTACGTAACTCGGACACGTGTTACGTAATAGTACTTATCGATATGTCACGTAATAACAACGTGATACGTATTCGTTGTTTTTAACACTTACAAGTATATTTATTAAGTATATAAACAAGTATAATATATATATATATATATATATATATATATATATATTTATATATATGTATACTTGTCAATAATGTAACCATGCATAGTTACTTATGACCTATTGGTCGATTATATAATAATACTTAGATAGGTCACGTGACAATAACGATAACGTATTCGTTTTTATTACCATTGTAAGTGCACTTAAACTTTAACTTATACTTATGTGTATACATACATATATATATATATATATATATATATATATATATATATATATACTTATACATATATACCCAAATTATTATATATATATATATGTTGGGTTTTAGTATATTCGTTCCAATTGCTTACATTTCTTAAACTATATGTAATTCATGTATTTATAATGAATTCGGTAAACGATATCATAATATGTAAATATTATAATTGGTCTTCCCGAATAGAGTTTATTTAGATAAGTTTATTGACAGATATCACTATAGTATACTATTAGAAAAGCCCTTTAAGGGATTTTCTAATAGTATAATAATACACATAGACACTCTAATAAATATCGTATACGATCACAACTAAATATCATCGCTATAAATGTGAAATAATTACATAACATGTTATATTTCACACCCCTCGCTTAACTTTAACAATACCCATTGACTAATTATTAAGACTTGATATAATACAATTACAAATATTAAGTATTATTGTTTATATAAGTGACATGTTTGACATTCTATAGCATGTTCGGTAATTCGAAATATAAGTAGAAGTTATGTATAATATAATACATATAACACGACGTAAGTTTTATAACCTATACACTAAGTATACTTTTATGTTTCCCTATTTGTACATCATATTAATATTCTCGCTCTACCCTTTCATATTCATATTTCACTTTCATCATCATCGTATCTCGCTACAATTTCAAATTCACTCGTATCATATGATGTACGAGTTGTACAACTTACATATCAGCATACCTGTAATTGAATATAAATATATTTGTTTATATATATATATATTTCTACAATTTCGTTATCATAAGTTATTTGTTATATTTATATTCAGTTGTATTTTTCCATATTTTATTTTTAACTATTTATTTTGTCCCAATTAGTCTTTAAAATAAATTAAATTATATTACATATCTATATATATAATATATATATATATATATATATATATATGATATATCAGCATAATCATGACATGTGTACAACTCGTACAAACTCTCAGGCCCTTCACGACTTCACCTCCGCCGCCGCCTCTCAAGATGGAACCACCAGTACTACTACTACTACTACTACGGCTGCTCTACAGGCTGTCGTAGCGGCCGTAGCATCAATGGAGGACAATAACATGTTCAACGCCGGTAAGCCTGCATACTGTAGTCTATATAGTAGTGATGCCGAGACGAGACTTTTGGTTTTCGAGCCGAGCCGAGCCGAGTCTCTAGCCAAACGAGCCCGAGCTGAGTTGGGTTTAAACGTGCTCTAATGTAATTCTACCAACTCGGTGATGTTTCGAAATATAGTTAATATTAAGTAATATAAATGTAAACATTAAAGTTTAAAAATCAATATCCGGCCACAGATCGGCTGTCAAAGTTTCGTAAAATAACCGTATGACCTATAACGCCGTGCACGCTGTATATTGTAGTCTATACTCGGTATACAATATGTGTATATGTGTATATATGTATGTGTGTGTATGTTTTTGTTTTTTCAATTAATTGATAATTATAAATTATTATAATAAAAGTTCGAACTAAAGCGTGTGTAGATTTATAGTTTACAAAAAATACAAATCTATAGTGTGCGCTATAGTGTGCGATAATTAGTGCGATAACGAATATACGCACACACAGCACGTGATTATAGTAAGCACGTGATCATAACTACAGTATATATTATCACGTATACATACGTGTGAATATATATATATATACGTATATATATACGTATATATATATATATATATATATATATATATATATATATATATATATATATATACGTGTTATTACTAACTATAGGATGTGGATCTTGCCTGACCAGCCTGGGAACAATAGAAATGGACGCCTCCCTGCAGAGCGGGGTCCCTGGTCTTCCGGCCGGAGCGGTGGTCGGAATAGAAGGGGTCAAGAACCCCGTCAAGGTCGCCAAGGCCGTCATGGACAAGGTCGTTACGTAATACTATTCATAAGATTTAAATAAGATCACAATTATATAAGATCACTTCTAAATATTATTTTAAGACCCATTTTTAAAATTAATTAATGGTCCATACGAGGCTCGAACCTTTGTCCTACTGCTTGTATGTATGACGCCTTAGCCACTGAGCCACACAGGCAGTATATATATATATATATATATATATATATATATATATATATATATATATATAGAGTATACACCGTATACTATACAGTTCGAACACATATATATGTATACTATATCACTACTATATATGTATGCTGAGTGTAGTATAAGTTAAAGTGACCACTAGTTCACAACCCGATTACCTTGTGGACTAATGTCACTCCATACTCCACCACGCAATAAAATGACCTCTAACTATGCGGTCTGGATCCTTCTTTCGCCAGAAACAACTTGGGAAGCGTCGCTACTATATTCGCTCCAGTCTCCTCTTTGATCAACTCCATCCACATCTCAACACAATTAATACATCGACTTCCAGTTTATAACACAAACTTAAGAATGATCTCCTATTTCACGATATCTGAACTTCACATATATTCGTGTTCGCCGCATTGTATACTTGTCCGCGCGTACTATTTACTACGTTTAACATTGTATTGTATCTAGTATTGTCACACTATAACGATGTTATCATTGTTTACATCAATCATCGTCATCATCATTGTTACTATAATACACGTAGTTACTAACTGATAAGAATGTGAAGCTTTCGATGCCATGATTTGAAAGTTTGGAATAGACCATTCCTATTTTAAATTGTACAGCACTATTAGTTACATATATATAACCAGGGAGTTGATGACCTCTCTGATGACCTTCCCTGATGACCTCCCCGATTACCCCCTTGGTGACCTTCCCGATGACCTCCCCTATGACCTCCCCGATGACCTCCCTGGTGACCTTCGCGATGTAACTATACATAGACCATCTACTAACCATCGCTGTGTACCTCGTACAGACGGCCCACATCGCGCTGGTAGGAGGTCAAGCTAAAAAGTTCGCTGCTGACAATGGACTTGTGATGGCCTCTAATGAAAGTTTAACTACCGATAGGTTGTTAATACTAACCCTTATATGGGTATGTAACACCTGACTAGACGATATATATATATATATATATATATATATCCTATAGGGTATACAATCATAAGTAGATAAATTAACTCTAAGTATTCTACAAATAATATAAATATATATCTATATATAGTATATATTATTATTTTATATATATAATAAAGTGTATCTATAAATTATAAATCGTGATGTATAAAAACTGAAACAAATCCATAGATCTAAATTGAGGTTGGCTAATTGTTCAGAGTTCAAGCCAGGTATGATGCACTATAAAATCGATAAAGAGTTAGTAAGAGATGTTTCCATAGGAAAGTGTATATTGCCCTAATATGGTGAAATAGAAAATACTACTATTACAAAATATATACGAATATATGAATTTACATAAGATACAATATTCCCATTATTTTAATTCCAATACTTGCATATCAAATATATATATATATATATATATATATATATATATATATATATATATATATATATATACATACATACATACGTATACGTATTCCAGCAACTACTATGTTGATGTTACTATTAAATATTTGTATGATAAATTATCATTTATAATTAATAAGTATTAATACATTATTATTAATAATAATGTATTATTATTAATAATTGATTGCTTGATTTATTGATAATTTATTTAATGAAATATATAGTCGAAATATATAATCTAAATTTAGAGTATATAATCTAACTTAAATATAAAGTATAACTATTTTCTAACGATAACATACGTTACATTAATGTGACTTTAAAGAGGACATATCTGACCTGAAGGACATTTCATATAATGGTGTATACACCATATATATATATGGTATATATATATATATATATATATATATACTTGTAGGTTATAACACTTATTTCTCCTTATATTTCGAATTACCGAACAATCTAATTAATTATAATGTTATAATATTTATATATATATATATATATATATATATATATATAAATAAATCAGATTTATTATTTCATGTTGCATGAAATAGTGGAGAAGTTAATAAACAAATGAATTTGTTTTTGCGAGGACTTCCCCAATCATCATATTCTAGATAAGTTAGATTCTCATGAGTAAAAAATGTAAATATAAATAATTAAAATGTAAAGAATAAAAAAATATGTATCAATAAGTCAAGTTTAAAAATAAATATGTAAAGTTATATAAAAAATCACAGAAACGAGTTGAATTCTGAATACCAAACTATAAATGAAATGAAATAACTAACCAAACAAAAATACAACATAAAAACTAAAATTAAAAAACTGAAAGATATAATAGGAAAAAAATAGTAAAAAAAAAAAAAAAAAAAAAAAAAAGTACCCGTAAAAAAAAACAAAAATTAGATAATTATTGATTACAATCAATTGTTTAATTAATTTTCATATTTTGATAAAAGATGTTTTTTTAATATTTTTTTAAAGTTTTTTATATAAATTTTTGTAAATAATAAATTATTTAAACATAAATTATTCCATGATTTAGGGCCTTTAAATGATAATGAATTATGATGACAGCTTGATTTTATATAAGGTAATTTAAAATTATGAAAAGTATTTTTGTAGGAAATAATAATGAAATTCTGCTTGGGCATTTCTTTAAATGTACATTATGCATAATGCATGAATAACATATTTTTATAAATTATTAAATCTTTAAATTTTAATATATTAGAACTTAAAAATAAATTGTTAGTATTAGTCAAAATAAAAATATTATTGACAATTTTAAAGATGTTTTTATTTACAATTCGAATAGCCTTTTTTTGTAGAGTTGAAATGCATTGAATATATATATATATATATATATATATATATTATTACATAATACCAGAGCATACCTACCCTACATGCATCTCCCTCCTCTGTTAACCACTACTGACCACTACTGACCACCCTTCATCACGCAGTGGTCAGCCGATGACCACTGAGGCGATAGTGAAGCAGGACTCGATAGACTCCAGCAAGTACGGTACGGTGGGAGCTGTGGCCGTGGACTCGCTGGGTAATGTAGCTTATGCCACCTCCACGGGGGGTATTAACGCTAAGATGCCGGGCAGGATGGGAGACACGCCCATTATAGGTTAGTTACGACCTATTTTAGGTTAGAAACGCCCCTTTGTAGGTTATACCATGATAAGTTATGTGTACGCATGAATATGTAAATAACAAGGATGTAACTCGCCGATAATTCATATATTTTACTTGAACAAATGTGTAATATAAAATATAAATATTATGAAATATTATATATTATATTATATAAAATACCACATCACATATATATATATACCTATAGTTAATATAAATGTCAATTATTATCAACTATTTTAAAGTAAAATAATGTATATCTATTATTAATTATTAGTTACATCTACCATTAATTTTGTAATATAGGCCTATATAGGTATAGTTTATAATTTAACATTCACATTTATTTAATAATTCTAAAAATAATATTTAATTTACCACATTATTAAGTAGGATTATAACTATTACATTTAAATGTTAAATATTGAAATTTAACGGCATTATAACTAATTATAATATAATTGACGGTAATTATAATACCCTATATATAGGGTGACTATAGGATACTATATATAGTATCCTATAAGGTGACCTACTGTTACTATAGTAGGTCACCTATACTATGGTATACTATGATATACCCTATAGGGTGACCTATATGTACACGGTGACCTATAAATAGTATACATTTCGTTTTATTTTAATGAATAGATGACCTTTTTATATTCTAAGGATATCCTTAATATAAACTAATTTATAACTTCTGAATATCCTTCAGAGTCTTACCTATTTTATTCGGAAAATAAATCCTATCTGTGTTTCTATTTAGGAAATCTATATACCGAAACACGTATTACTAATAATTCAATTACATATTATTCCTTATTTATTTCAAAATCCGTTAACCTCTCTCTCACCTCTCTCATACACCTTTAACACCCCGTTCCACACCCCGTTCATCACCCCTTTCACACTCCCCGATCACACCCCGTTCGCCTAACACCTCGTGACCTCGTGACCACTACGCTAATGCAGGTAGCGGAGGATACGCTGACAACAATACATGCGCAGTGTCCACTACGGGAGATGGGGAGGCTATCGCTAAGGCTTGCATGGCTTTCTACATCAGTAACCTTGTGGAGAACGGTTAGCTGACGCATGCGCAGTCCAAGTCTATATCCATATATATATATATATATATATATATATATATATATACATATATGTGATAAATCATATGTGATAAAGAGGGTTATTGATATAATACAGAAAAAAACCTAATACTTTGGTGAGAATATTTACATTAATGTAAGAAATACAATTATAATTATAATTGTATTTCTCTTTAAATAATATGTATATAAATAATAAATAATATATAATGTATTTGAATTGTATGATTTAAATAAATATATACATATATAATGTGGATGTTCCTGACCACGTCTAAACATACAATGGTGCTCTTGAGAGTGTCACGATATCATAACCCACGCCACGCCCATTGGGGCGTCGCCCAATAACACAAGCCACGCCTACTAACTCCTACCACTCTCATTGATAGGTCAATCGCTGGACGCCGCTCTGGAGGCGGGACTGGAGCGCATGAACTCGCGCACTCTGGGCGGTATGGGTGGTTGTATCGCCGTTGACCCCAAGGGTCACGTGGCCGTACAGTTCAACACCGCCGGCATGAGCTGGGCTAGAGTGACAGCTTCCGATGACGTCACCACCACCGCGGCGGCCAGCGTCCACTACGGTATATACAAAAGCGACGACTTCGTTGAAGAGTACTGACGTAATACTGATGATGTAATATCATGTATGATGTAATACAACATGACGTAACCAGCTATTTAGACGTTGATCGTCTTAGTTTTGCAGTTTATATTCGCTAAACTATATTAATAAATACATTACTACTTTATTACTTACCTATTATAATTCAATTGTATATATATATATATATATATATATATATATATATATATATATATATATATATACACACATAACTTACTTACTTTTTACTTGTAATCCCGTTACACATGCGTCGGTGGTGAATATTCTCGCTTGTAACAATAACAACATCTTCTCCAGCCGTCTCTATAACTATATTTATATAGTAATAGTGTACTATATATTGTATAATAACCATAGTTATGCTTATCTATTATAAATAAATTAATTTTATTTTACTAAATATGTATATATTATGCTATCTGTAATATAGTCATAGATTTATAGTTTACAAACTAAGTTTGTTAACTTTAAATCTATGACTATAGTAGGTAGGTATCGTTATTATCCTACCATCGTAGGCACTATAGTATTAACTCTATAGTACATAGTCAATATTCCAAAATAAAAACCATATTCTTATAATAAAATACACAGTAATTCGTACATATATATATGTCATTAAAATTATCATTCATTATGATATATGATGACATAGATAACCGTAACCTATGAGTATTTGTAAAATGTCATTATTTATAAAATGTACTGTATCGATACGATGAGAAAACCATCGCTTTCTATCGCTTTCACCTATGTTTAATTATACTAACGAGAGAGATATCCATTAGCTTATATATACCATAGTATACTAGATACTACTATATTAGCTATACCTATTATATAATATATATATATATATATATACATATATATATATATATATATATATATATATCGAACAAATATCGAAGGCCTATTAAAATAGCTAGATATATATATCATGTTTGAAGTAATATCTTTGTTAATTCATTCGTTCGGGTTACAATAATTAAGCCTATTCAAGATGGTCAGTAGATAGATATATGCATATACATGTACTTATAAATAATATTTATCATTTCGATTAGGTTCCTATATGTTCATTCATTATCCCAGATATTGAATTGAATATGGTTTATTGAGTAGAAATAAAATATAATGCAGTATATACAATTTCTGCTCAAAGGAGAGTACCCGAGATTATCTTGTAATCTATACTCACAATGAGGGTACCCTCCAATAATATAATAATACAATAATATAATAACGATAAAATTAAGAATAGTAAAACGTGAAAGAAAGAAGAGATGTAAACTAATTTAAAATTAAATATACAATAAAATTAGTAAATATATATAACATATATATTAACTGTTATATATATATTAAAATTATAATAACGAGTGTTAATAATGAGATTAATATGTTTTATATATATATATATATATATATATATATATATATATATATATATATGTGTGTGTGTGTGTGTGTGTGTGTGAATACGTTATACTAAATACATAATCTAATATATCTTACGAAATGATTGCATTACAACTGTTTTGGTACAACGCGGTGGTTAATATCCATGTTTTACAAGCATGCAAACATATCAAAGTTTCTAATGCAGACATTAATCGGACTTTATTATGAAGTATATTCGTTTATTGCTCTTAATTAATGTAACTTATATGCATTCCTGATTTTAGATATTTAAAACAGTTCAGTCTTTCAATGTTATCAGTTTGTACCTCAATGGTTGGATATGCTCTATCAATGACAATTCATTTGGTTTTAATTAAATTAATCTTTATTACAAATTTATGTGTCGTTTCATCTAGAATTTGCATCAAGTTTTCAAGTTCTTCTTGGATTTCCGCATACCCAATGGGTATTACTCATATACTTTTTCCGCGAAACAATGATTTGTAAGAATGTTATAATTAATTAATAATATAGTATTCTAAAATATAATTCATGTTGTTCCTGTACTTCTAGAAATATTTTGAATACGTTTTTAATAGCTCGGTTGACTCCTATATGTGTCTATGTATATTCGTTATAAACATTCGTTCCTCTATAAATCATTTTCTCAATTATTCGCTAGTAAGGTTATCGCATAGCGATTGAAGGGGATGTCCCATAACGCCGACAATTTGTTTATATTACATACATGTATTATATATGAAATTGATAGGGTTATTAAAAGACTATCTACACTGTTAAAAATGATGGTTTTCTAGACTGATATTTACTGCAGAAAACCATCGAAAGGGTATTTAAAAAAAATATTTATTTAAAACCCTCTAAATGGTATTCTGTAAAACCGACTATATAAAACCCTCTAAATGGTATTCTAAATTTATACGGTGGAAAACCATATAAATAGTATTTTTAATTTCTACTGTGGAAAACCCTCTAAATGGTACCAGAATACGCGTATTCTTAATTTCTATTGTGGAAAACCATATGGTATTCTTCATATCTACTGTGGAAAACCCTCAAAAAGGTATTCTTATTTCTACTCTGGAAAACCCTCTTCAAAACATATGGCATTTTACACGACTTGAGTATTATTATTAAGTTTATATAATTGTTTTATTATAGAAAAAATAAAATTAAAAAAGTATAATTTAGGTTTAAGAATACCGGTGAAATTTATACAAAATACTAAAGGTATATATAGCTACATCACTAAGCTATCACATTACATAATACTTTTTTTAAAACATATGTCATTCAAATTTTAATTATCTCATAGAAGGTCGTAATATTTCATATCAAAATATAAATGGATTTTTTGAAGATAATAAATATATGGTAACGTTTTTTGTTAAATATCCTGTGTTTTTTGTGCGTGCATAATAATGCTATATTAAATTCTATAGAACATATATTTAATATACGTATAGGTAATGAGAGAGTGGGCAGACTTGGATAAGTGAATTGAGCCACCCGAAAATATAAATTCTACTATATAATAATTATTAAAATTATAACTAGGTATAACTAGGTTATAACCTAGTAACTAGTGAGGGTGGTGTTATGCTCTTATATAATATTTTGAAGATATTTTCTAGAATTTAATTTATTTGAAAAATTGAAAAATTGAAAAATTGATTTAGTGTACTAAGTGTGTCAGGGTTAGTAAAGTAATGCTATAGTATTTACAATATAGCTTATCACATGCATGTGATATCTCACATCTATGCATAGTCTCGATTTTTACGAGATACTATTACAATCTTTTAATGACATTAGTTTATTTACATATTTACATTTAGTTATCTATTTTTTCAATGACCGTGATTTTATTTGAATTTAGATTATGATGTAATTAAAAATGTAAATAATATTATAGTCTATATTGCCCGGTATATAGTGATCAATAGGAATTTGTTAAACTAAGGTTTACTGCGAATAGACGTTTTTATTATCGCATGTGACTTCATGTATATATTAAAGGGGTTTCACACCAACTCGAACATAATTATTAACTCTAATAATTATAGTAATTATTATAGTCTATAATAATTAGAGTAAATAATTGCGTAATAAATATATATAATTTAATAATTACGGAGATTTAAATATTATATCGAAATATTAGAGTTCGCTCTAATGTCCCTTCGAAGCAGCTCTCGTGTTTAGGCATCCATGGTTTCAATGAGAGCCGATCATTTATTTATATAAAATTATATAAGATCACTTCTAACATTATTTTAAGACACATTTTAATTGTCCGGACGAGGCTTGAACCCGCATCCTACTACACGTGTATCTGAAACCTTATATAACTGAGACACACAGGCAGTTTTTATCACAGCATATATATATATATATATATATATATATATATATGAATACTATATTCTTGGATATAAATTTCACATTGAACATAAATAGGATTCAAGGTCAACTGTTCTCGTTATTAAACAATGTCTTATCCTACCATATTATCTGCAAACCTGCAGGTGGACTATTGGACTATGGACTACCATGGTAAACTATTTTATACTGACATAAGGAACATTTAAAAACAATAATAATGCTTGTTCTAGATAGATAGTGCCGTAGACTATAAATCAGTTTATTTATAATTTCTCAAGTTATTGATAAACATATAAGATAATCAACTATAGTATACTAACTGACATTTAAAGTTAATATATTTATAAATAAACATACGTTATTGTTATCAATATAAAATATTATATATAGACCGTTACAAATTAGGGTACAGCGAATTCAATTTATAGGGTACAGATCGTTAAAATATCACAACAATTTACAATGTACCCTACATAGGGTACACGATTTTAAACTCACTAGGGTACAATATATATATATATATATATATATTTTTATTAGGGTACAGCTATGTTAAATATTAGGGTAAGTGATTATTATATTTACATATCATACAATTCAATTATAGTACATATTATACAATTGAATTAGGGTACACTGTATCGTATAATTAGGGTACAACCAGCTACAATTATTTATGGTACAGTTTGTTCATTTTTAGGGTACTGATCGTATTTATTAAAATTGTACCCTAATTAGGTACGGCTATGGGGACACTACTTACACCCTAAAAAGGGCACTCGCTGTACCCTAATTGTTAACAGTGCATGCATATATATACGAATATCGTCATGTAGCAGAATAAGTCATATATATATAAGTTGTATACTATAGTATGTATACAACTTAATACATGTATAATTCATATGATTTAAAATAAAGTACCATATTTGTATTAATATTTTCCGCTATATTAAACTAATACATTACTCGGCTATTTTGTGTACACACTGTTATGAGGTTTCTAATCAATAAAGCTAATCGCTTTCACTGCTACTCCTTAGACTTTGTCTATAAACTTATGTCATTGATTTATCCATTTCAAAAAAATGAATTTTGAATAAGTTTGAAATATCTTAAACGATTAGATAGATTTATAAAAAAAGTTTTTTTTGGACACATCGCATCTTATAGCTATTGAAATTCTAAGAATAAATGTATACTTCAAATTTTTTTTGTGTCATTTTTTACGATTTTTTACGATATGTACACTGTTAATTCCAAGAAATTTCCAGGAATTTATTTTTTTAATTCTATTTTTTATATTTTCTATTCCATTATTATAAAATAAATAGTGTGTTAAAATTTGATAACAAATTATTCATTACAAAGGTTTAAAATACTTATTTTTTATAATTTATTTTTTATATAGCTATATTTGTATCTAACTACATGTTAAACTTCACGAGTCTGTCGTGTGACCTTAGATTAATACAAATTAAGAATAATGTATGTGCTTCATTTAAAGGGTATATTTATTAAGAAAAATATAGTCCATTCTGTTAATTTTCAATATTCTATGATCGCCCTTAACGGGCGTATTGAATCGCGTACATTTAGTTTATATAATACTAATGGTATTGTATTTATCAATAATTTATAGATTTTATTAACATCATGTATTATACTTTAAGGTACCACAACAATTGTGAGATTTCAAAATATAACGAGTGTATACATAAATCATTACCTTATAAGGTATAGTATACTATAGTATATGTATTGTACGGGTACAAACACAATATTATGTGAATTATGGAACCTACTTTTGTGGTCTACATCGCAGCACTAAATGATTAGATAATAATGGAGCATGTGTTGTTATTATAAAGTAGTCGATAATTGAACTTTGAACTTTCAAGAGGTTTAAAAAGTAATAATACTCGAATTTAATTATTATTATATGTATAAATATATCTCATATATATATATATATATATATATATATTTAAATAAACTCCTTAATGAAGAGCTAATGAGAAACACTCGTCTGCAATATTCAAATTTACTTTCAGTGAAGAAAATAAATCTGATGAGAATTTGGAAAAGATCGTTCGGCTGGGCTGCTCCTTCCATGTGGAATTCTCTTCCCAAGTCATTACGATGTACAAGGAGTCACACCGAATTCAAGAAGAAATTGCGAATTTGTGTGTTAACTATTTAATTAATTTATTAATTAATTTATTTATTATTATATATTCTCAACACTTGTGAGATTTTAAAATATAACGAGTGTCTAAATAAATAATTACCTTACCTTACCTATATATATATATATATATATATATATATATATATATACTTATATTTATATAATTCCTAATGTATATATGACTACATGCATACTTATAACATGTAAGTGGCCCTATAATTAATGATATAGTAAATATATACAATTAATGTAAATATATACTCTTTGCCGACGACACAACCCTCGTGTTTTCTAATGAAACTAGTATTCAATTGTAGTTATCAATGAATAAGGTACGGTTACAATTAAGAACTTGGTTAGTTATAAATAAATGAACTATTAATTTATTAAAAACCTCATATGTTATTCTCAACAAACCAAAATTAAAATCTATTATTACATCAGATAATATGATTATAGCTCGGTCTAGGAGTATGACATTCAATATATGGGTTAACAATTATTTTTCAAAAATGAATGTTAAACGTATTGCACAACATAATATGATAAGACTAATATTTAAATTGAAAAGCATAGTTAATACAACTAGCACTTATATTAACAACAGATTATGTCTTTTGATAACATTATATTCTATCAAATATATAAAATTAGGTATAGAGAAAATATGTATGGAGTATTTATAAATGACTCTCATATCAATATAAAGAAATGTGTTTCAATTAAAATTAAATAATTATTCAATACGAAATACTAATAATTTTTATTTTAGCCATGATCTATAATAATATTAATAAATTCCATACAGTTTATTACGGACCTGAAAGCTGGAACCGAATTCCATCATCAATAAGAGAGAATAAATCTAAGGCTATATTTTTAAAAGGATTTAAATATGAATTAATTTTTATATGAATTATCTAAATAAAATTCAGTTTATTAATAATTGATTTTATTTAAATTTGTTTCTTGTATTTTGTATTTTATATATTATTTTCTGTTATAGGCTATATCGTTTTTATATTGTTTATATAAATAATTTGTTTCGTATTCTTAAAATTTAATTACAATTTATTTCTTTTCGTGGAGAGTAGTATATGTGTGGTAGATGCTTGGTGATATGTATCCGGGAGTATACTCCCTATAGGTATATCAGCAGCATATATTATGGCGAAAGATAGGCACCCATGACATAGGATTTTGTCGACCCTTTATAAAGGTATACCAGAAAGCTGAAACGTCATGGAGTCAATTGATAAATATAGGTATCTCTCTCTCTGGTAATAATATATTCATGAGCCTCTTACCTACAATTTACTTCATATTTTGTTTGTTTATTGTATTTTTCTGTCTAGTGCATAATTCATATAAGTCTAAAATGTACTATTCTTTATATGCCTTAAAGGAGCTATTTTTGTATTATATTCACCAATAATTATTTATTATATATATTATTCAAACTGGTTCTTTTAAAAATAAATGTATTTCATTTCATTTCATAATAATAATTATTATTATGTTCCGTCTAAATTTCATATAATAATTTAAAAATAAATATTGAAATGGTAAATTATTTTTAAAATTTTAAAATTCGTTATCTTATATATGATAACATTACAGAGAGGAGGGAGTATTTACTGATTGATTGGTTGATTTATTTAAGATAATACATAGTCGGAATATGTAATCGAAAGTACAAAGTATAAATATATATAGAAATAAACAATGAATAATACGAAATTAAATGTTGTACAGTTACCGTAAAGATTGACTCTATTATATTACTTACAATATGTGTATAGTGTATGATGTATACATAAACTGTATACAGTATAATATATATATATACTTTATCCTATAGGGTATACACATTCACATATTAATTATATATATATATATTCAGTATATAGGGGATTACATAGAGATAGAGATAACATAAATATATAACAATGTTGTTAAATTATATTTCATTCAGATGACGAATATAGGTTCATTGGGTTCATTAGTACTAATGCCAACCTATAGGCCCATTCGCTATTTCGCGGAGAAAGTAATAATTACATTATTAAAGAAAACTAATTTGACGTAACAACATTTTTCGATACAAATTATTTTAGTTAATATATATTTGATAAATAAATCAATCACTCAATAATATATATTTAAATATATATTCTTCAAAACAATATATGTATTAACTCATGAAGGTATTGAAGGTAAGTATAGTCAATATTATTATAGAAGAAAGAATATATATATATATATATATACGTAATGATAATAAAGTAGTAATTACTAATTAGTATCAATATAAAATAATTAACACATTTTAATAGTTAATTTTAAGCGCCGATTTAAAATCGCGAATCAGAATTTTATAAATAATTAAATAATTACACCCCTTTAACGTTAGGCGTGAATTAAAAATAAATACAAACTACCGAGTTCCCGCCCGACGAGAACAGCAGCTTGTGATTGGTGGAGAACACACGCACACTATTACGTAACTTCTTCTAGAATAGTCGCCACTGAATACGTCGAGTCGAGGCGCCGACTAGCGTTCGAATTCGGCACTAAACTCATCGGACCATGACGAAACCTTGTCGCGTAGAGGATCAACAGTACGACAGGGGGCGCTACGCAGACGGCGTCCCCTTTAGTCAGGTGACCAGCTCACAACAACAACAACAACCGCAACAACAACCGCAATCGCAAGCCAATAGGTGCGGTCAACAGCAGCCGGTCGAGGTACGATCGAGTCAGAGTAACTGTTCGGACGATTCGCTAGCGGTAAAGAAAAAGGCGCCTCGGAAGCGACGTCGTAAGTCGGCGGCGGCTAAACGTCGATGCGCCGGTACGCAACGCAAGCGGAGGAAATCCGCAGCGGCTAGGCGCGGCTGCTCGAAGAAATCCGCGGTCTCGATCGTCGGAGAGGGGAAACAGCGTATGACACGTAACTGTGGAAGGTCGGGTGCTGGCGGTGGTGGAGGCGCCTGCTCAACGTACAATGGAAACTACGTTAGTTTTACGTGTACGAGTATATGAATGTGTACATGTTTGTGTGTTTGTGTGCACATGTATGTTTATTTGCGATGAATAGAATATAGCGGACATATATGTAATATATGGACATATATATATAATACTATAGTAATGCTTCATGATGTATACGTGTTAATTTGTAAGGCTAAGCCGTCAGCCAAGTAGTCGTATGTAGGACCTGCGATGCGGAGCCTGATCTACTATTAAAATGGGTATTAAAATAATATTTAGAAGTGATCTTATATAATTGAGTATAAATAAAGATCGGCTCTCGTTAAAACCATGGATGCCTTTACATGAGAGCGGCTTCGAAGGGACATTAGAGCCATGTATGGTTATAAGTGAAAACTTCATCTAAGTTCCTGGAATAAAAATAATAATAACACTACATGTTTAGTTGTATCACGATAATAATGTATTACATTACATTTAAATATAATACACTCCAGTTATATAATTATTATAATTATGAAGGATATCAGAAATAATTATAATTATCGAATAATTTGTTGTAGTTAACAAATGGTTATTAGATATATTTGTAATCTACTATGTTCCAGAAATTATAATTTAAGATACCAATATCGTTATATAACGCATGCATAATGTCTTTGTGACGAATCTGTATATCCTCTTATGTATACCCATATTATAATTACTCTTCTAGTGCATAATGAATGCACTCGTTCAATGGGTACTACGAGACTATGAAAATTATTAATTTTGGAAAGGCTGGCCATATTATGGATACATATAATAAAGCCTGATGGGATATATAGTTATTACTACAGTAATTCAACTGATACTTTAATTAATTGATGATGAAGATGATGATGATGATGTTATTAAAACACTAATTTAATTATAACGTACTTATATATACAAGTACACTATAGTGTGATAATAAAATACAATAAATAAAAGTGATAATTAGTACACAAAATTGTACAATTGACAAATATATATGTATCTAAACATTTATAATAATAATAATATTATTATTTATTAGAAGAATGTTATTAGTTTTCGGTTTCATTTTCTATTTATAATCATAATATGCATTTCGTGATAAAAGGGCTTGACAATTATATAGCATATAGTTGTATAATATAATATAGCATATAGTTGTATAATATAATATAGCATATAGTTGTATAATATAATATAGCATATAGTTGTATAATATAATATAGCATATAGTTGTATAATATAATATAGCATATAGTTATGTAATATAATATAGAATTTAGTTATGTAATATAATATCACAGCATATATGCTGTTGTTGTATCCCGTTATATACATATCTTATTATTATGATATATTTTTTGAATGTTTATTTAGACAAAGAATAACGTTAAACGTTCTCTATTGTGTAAACAAAATATATAAAAATTACATAATACACAAAGAAATATAAATCAGTCGAAAAGAATAAAATTAATTTTTACGAATTAATAACAATACATAACAATACATTATAATGTATTGTTATTAATTCGTAAAAATTAATTTTATTCTTTTCGACTGATTTATATTTGTTTGTGTATTATGTAATTTTTATATATTTTGTTTACACAATAGAGAACGTTTAACGTTATTCTTTGTCTAAATAAACATTTATAGATTTATCTATAGATTTAAAATATGAACAATTTACATTAGTTCTTAATCCTACATAATCATATATATATATATATATATATATATATATATATATATACGGAATATACAACAATACATAGCGTTACAACACTGTTACTGTTCCCTATAGAATAACGACGCGTGCGCCGGTGGCTACGGTCAACAGTCGCCGTGCGGGCCTAAATCAAGGTCATGTCCCCCGCGATGTCCTCCGCCTATGTGTGGCGGCGACCAGCCCCAACCACCTATGAAGTATCATCAGATAGCGGTGCCCATGAGCGTACAGGAACAACTGCAACAACTACAACTTAAGCAACAACACCTACAGCGTCAGATCGACGAGCACGAGAGGTGTAGAGGTCAATTTCAAGGTTAGCGGCTTTATCCGTAGAATAGAATATATTCGTTAAACGTTACATTATTATTAGTTCTCATTGTTTTGTTTTTATTTAAATTGTTCATTACTTTCTTTTCTAAATTGGCTTCAAATTCAGACATAAATGTTTTTTCCAGTTTTTAGATAATTAAATAATACATAGTAAATATATGCAATCTTCCTATCTCTTTCACACTCTACATATATGTATATGTATACCCTCTATCATGTCTATCTATCCCCACCCATATCTCTATATTTACTTATATCTCTCTCCTCTATATATATATATATATATATATATATATATATATCTTTCATAATATCTCCCCCCCTCTATCATGAATTATTATCGCTTAGATTATATCGAAAATAGAGGTAACGCCTTACTGTATTAAATAGGTATTTCTGGAGGATTATTGATAGTGTCCATAAGTAGACCTCTATATATTTAAATATTATTACGTATATGTACATTTAATGATCTTCATAAAATATGCCATAGTTTAGCAATATAAATATACACAATTTTTAATATAGATAAATATTCACTAATATACACTTCGTATATTTGTAGGTAATAATTGTAATAATATGAATCAACGCAAGGTAAATATTTATATAGGAATTCATTAAATAATATATAATTATTTAATTAATATATAATATATAATTAATTATATAATATATAATTAATCAAATAATACATAATTAATTAGATAATATATAACTAACTAAATTATATGTAATCAAATAACTTTATATATAATTAACTAAATGTATATATAATTAACTATATTTATATAATTTACATGATTTGTATATAATTACCTACATTTATATATATATATATATATATATATATATAAAAAACCGCTAACGATAGTATCTACTACCTTACTACTACTCTACTTAGGTATATCTACTACCTTATTGACATATACAATACGATTACGAAATAATTATAATTATCTAACAAGAATATGGGAAAGTATACTTTATAGGTTATAACCTAATACGGACACTTTAACAATAAATGGTCTTAACATTTTATGACTCATTATTTTTATTCAAAAATTACAATATATTTAATTCAATAGATAACGGGGGTGTCCGTATTCGGTACCCATATCCGAATACAGGCACCCTGTATTATAATACGGAAACCCTAAATACAACTAAATAAACTATATATTATTGATGAATCAATCAGACAAATTAAAATTACATTATTTATAATTAATTTTATGAATATTTTATTCCAATTTAATTAGTTAATAATTTATTTATTTTTATTATTTTTTTATTAATAATACAATTTAAGTATCTAAATAATAAACATTTTAGATTTGACTCTATAGAGTACCAATATATTGGTGGTATTAATATTATAGCGTACGAGATTTTTATGAAAATCAGAATAGTTCATAATCAGAAATACGCTGCGCGATGATTGGTTATATATACCCTAAGGGTGTATAACCCTATAGGGTGTCCGTATTAAGACATCGAGAGTATCCGTATTAGGGACTTATATGACCTCTAGATATATGCGTATAACTTAATTAATATATTATAACAAATATAGAAATTATATATATAATTTTTAGAATGCTTTATTTTTTAATAATAGTGTTATATTTTATATCGATACATTTGTATATTCTTGAAAAGGTTTTAAGTTGTAATTTTTTTAATAAATTTAAAAACGTAATAAAAAAATTAGTTTATTGGAAATATCAGCAATATTTTAAATTATTAAAAAAATAAAAATACTTTTTTAGACTATTTATATAATTATGAAAATGTTATTCATTAAAAATGTTGTTGTATGATTTATGGTTTCTGAGATACCGGGAGTGTCCGTATTCGGTTACTTTCACCTATATATAATTAATAATATATATTATTAATTATATATACTCTTTGATATACATACCTAGTATCGTGAGCCCTAATACGTATTATAACCATTGATATATATATATATATATATATATATATATATACAATATATAAAGTATCATTAACTTATTTTAATATATTTTCATGAATATATATATATATATATATATATATATATATATATATTTTCATGAATATATATATATATATATATATATATATATATATATATATATATTCATATATATATATATATATATATATATATATATATTCATATATATATATATATATATATATATATATATATATATATTCATATATATATATTCATATATATATATATATATATATTATTTAAAATGTGGAAAGCGATAAAACAGCTAATTGGATATACTAGTAAATCTAAGGATACTACTTTTATTAGTGATAAATCTAATAGTGAAATTGCAAATAAGTTTAATGATCATTTCATAAATGTAGGCCCAAATTTAGCTAAGTAATTTTGTGATAATAGTTTGCAGTCAATCTATAAGACATTAACTAATAAAAACAAAAATTCATTATTTTTATTTCCTACTAGCATTAATAAAATTAAAAAAATTATCGAAAATTGTGATAATAAGTACAGCATTGATACCTTAGGTTTTAATATGCATATAATTAAACAAATAAAGGATGAGATAAGTCCAATTCTTGCAATACTTTTTAATAAATGTTTACAGGTTGGTTTATTTCCAGATGATTTAAAAATTTCTAAAATAATTCCTATATATAAATCTGGTGCTAAAAATGAGTTATCCAACTATAGACCAATATCAATGTTACCACAAATATCAAAATTATTTGAAAAGATAATAAAAACAAGATTAAATGTATTTTTAACAAAAAATGATATATTGAGTGACTCACAATATGGATTCAGAGAAGGTATTTCATCCTCGGATGCATTAATGGATCTAACTGAATCAATATCTGAAAGTCTTGAACGATTGGAAAAATGTGCAGTTGTATCAATTGACCTAAAAAAAGCGTTCGATACTATACACCATGACATATTATTTGTTAAACTAGAGCATTATGGTATACGGGGGTCAGCACTTTCATTACTTAAAAGTTACCTACATAATAGACTACAATTTGTTCACTATAAAGATGAATACTCAACTACTGAGATTATGAAATATGGTGTTCCGCAAGGCTCGGTTCTTGGGCCACTTTTATTTTTAATATATATTAATGATTTACAGAATATTCCCAATGACTTCAAAACAATTTTATTTGCAGATGACACTAATATTATTTTTAATAGTGATTCACTAGGTAAATTAAATGTTAAAATGAATAAGGAACTTGAAAAATTGAATAAATGGCTTTGCGCAAACAAGTTAACTTTAAACCTGAAAAAATCTAATTTTATCCTTTTCAATGTTAGAAATATACATACTAACTCTATATTTGATATCAGAATAAATAATACCAAGATCGAAAAGGTTAAACACTATAAGTTTCTTGGAGTATTCATTGATGACAAACTAGACTGGAAAGAACAGTATAATTACATTTCCAAAAAGTTATCTAGGATAACCGGAATTATAAGGAAAGTTAGACCAATGGCAAACAAATATACTTTACTATCTACACTGTTAGAAAATAACCTTTAGTGACTAGCTGAGAAAACCTTACGAAACTCGACCTATGTGTGAAGGTTTCATGTACCTTTCGCATTCGTTTAGCGAGCACTAAAGGTTTTCATAACCTTTACTGATGTTTGAAAATCACTAAAGGTTTTATGCAGATAGAGGATTAAAGGTTTTCATAACCTTTACTGATGTTTAAAAAGCACTAAAGGTTTTATGCAAATATAGTATTAAAGGTTTTCATAACCTTTACTGATATTTGAAAAGGTACTAAAGGTTTTATGCAAATATATAAATATTAGTATAAATAAATAAAAATAAATTAAATTAAAATAAATATTAGTATCTTAACATAGTAAGTAGTATCATATCAAAATAATAACTTATATATTATAATATATTATATAATTTCATTTAAGTTAGATTTAAAACTTAAATTCAATACTAAATCATTTTAATATTGAATACAATATTTAATCAATATGCAATTGCTATATATTCAATATTGGGCAATTAGTTCAACATGATTTCCAATTGTATTATCAATGTAATTATGATTAACATTATAGTTCATGAGTCACCCGAATTAGATTATGATAATGTAGTAAAATATAGGATTACTTAAATAATTTTATTTTTTAAAATAATATTTTATTTATTAAAAACAGTATATAAACTTAAATATAAAAGTAAAATAATAATTATTAATTAATTTGCATAGATACAAATTAAATCAATATTTCAAAATAATTAAAAGATATAATATTTTATTATTTCTATAATAAAAAAATTATATAAACTTAATAATATTTAATTATAATTAAACACTAAAGGTTTTGGGAACCTTTATTTAAAATCTTTAATGATCTCATCAATTCGATTAAAGGTTATATGTACCTTTACTGGTCTCATAAATTCGATTAAAGGTTATGTGTACCTTTACTGGTCTCCTATGTTATAACATACAATTACTATTGTTGTTTGCTGGGTACACATAACCTTTACTCGCATTTAGGAGACCAGTAAAGGTACACATAACCTTTAATCGAATTTATGAAATAAGTAAAGGTACACATAACCTTTACTAGAATTTAGGAGACCAGTAAAGGTACACATAACCTTTACTCGCATTTAGGAGACCAGTAAAGGTACACATAACCTTTAATCGAATTTATGAGACCAGTAAAGGTACATATAACCTTTAATCGAATTGGTGAGATCATTAAAGGTTTTAAATAAAGGTTCCCAAAACCTTTAGTGCATAGATGAATAAAATAACTCGTAATACGCGTCATAAACCTTTTACACCGCTTCAGCATTCATTAAAGGTTTTAAAGGAGACATATTTTTAACAGTGTATATATAATGCTTTATTTGTTCCTCACTTATACTACTGTGCCCATATATGGGGAAATACTTTTTCCTCATTAACTGATTATATAAATAGATTACAAAAGCGAATACTAAAACTAATCATAAGTTCATCGTATAATGTATTTTTGAGAGAAAATAAAATTTTGAATTTTGATCATATTGTAAAATTAAGTTCGATTAAAGTTGCTCACAGAGCATATTATCATAAATTACCGAGTAACATTCAAAAACTTTTTTTGATTAATAAAAACACGGATAAATTTGTAAGATTCAAGTCAAGAACTAGCAGAGATCTGTTTAGAGTGAGAAATGTGTCCTCTAGACAGTGGAACTTACTTCCCATTCAACTTACAAAAAATAGGTGTATTAAATCGTTTGGAAGACGTGTTAAAAAATATATTCTTGAATTAAAAATGACTTAAAAAGGGAAATTTGTCTAAATAATTATTTTTTTATTTTGTTATTTTAATTTTTATTTCTGACATAATATAAATTTAACACACATTTCTGATGTTTTTTATAATTTTAAATTTTTATTTTTATTTTTATTTTTATTTTTAATATTTATATAATTTTTTTATTATTTATATAACTTTGACATAATATAAAATTACAAAATATTATTTGTTTGTTTTATTCTTGACTTTTTCTTGACTTATTATAATATTAAAAAAAAAATGTGTTTACAGTGTTCGACTTACTATAAATTTACTTAATTTTTTTTTTAATTTTTGTATATATATATAATATAGCTATTTATTTATTTTTATTTATTTTTTTATTTATTTTTTTAGTTATTTTTAGTTATGTTTAATTGTTTTATTCAATAGGATTTGTCTTTTAATTTTTAATTTTATAATTATTTTATATTTATATTCCTAGATTTTTATATTAATTTATTTTTCTTCTTTATGATTTTATGATTATATGATGAATGACATTATGAGGAGTTTTTAATTATTGGAATATATATATATATATTAGTTTTTTTTTTTTTTTTTTTTTTTCATTATATTTTTTCTATGACCGGAGTGGCTAATATGTTTGGACTTGATATGATTATGATAAGTATAGGGGGGTGGGATATACTTGTGGAGTGGGCAAGTATTGTCAGTGTTCTTATTATTGGCGATATTAAGATCCCTAAGGCATTGGAACTGGCGTACCCATATCCTTGAAGTTGATACATCATATACCATCATTAATTTCAACATAATATTGGCAACTCTGGATCTAATTTATTAGTAATCTTTAACTACAGCATTCAAAACTAACATATATATATATATATACTCCAATTATACTTTTAATTTTTTATACTATTAATTTTTTTATTTATAATTATTTACTTTTAATATTATTTTTAAAGTTATTTATATTTGTATATGATTCATAATTTTATATTCTCATGATTCTTATAAGATTTATAAAATTACATATTTTACCTCTATATTATATAAATTTTAATTTTATTTTTTTTTCTCCTCATAATTGTTATTTGGGAATATGTTTCAGGTAAACGACTAGATAAGAATTGCGCTTCTTCGATTACCTTGGTCATGCCTAAATTCTGATATTATTATTATTATATATATATATTTTCATGAATATATATATATATATATATATATATATATTACAATAAGTTAATGATACGTTATATATGCATATAGACATATCGTAATGTATACATAGGTCACAAAACATATGTATACAATAACATAATAATCATTATTAAAATCATTATTAACATAATTGTAATTAGTATAATTATTATTAAATTATTATTACTATTATTATTGATATATTTACATTTATATATATATCTAATTTATATATATCATAATTATATATACCCTATATATACCCTATATATACTCTATATACCATATATATATACCCTATATATACCCTATATACTATAAGATATATACTTAATTATTCTATTAATACGAAGACGAATTCGAAGCCTACTTTCCAATGTCCCGGATGTGAACTACTGCTTAGATTTCCGGATTTATGAGTCATAATCGATTGTCAATAACACAAATATATTCTTGCATAAATTAAATCAAACGTGAAGACAATACCGACATTTAAATATAAGTCTACACATTCGTTATTTATTCAACGTGTTTAATTCAATTACATATTTAATTTATTTTAGTTATTTATTAATTATGTTTATTACATTATTATATATATATATATAATTTATATACTTTTATAAGTGTTTATTTTATAGTTATATTTTACGTTAACATATTATTTATATATCATATTAAAGATAATATTTAATATTATAATATTATATATAACAATATTTTAAACTAAATTTTGTTTTTCTCAATTTAGAGGTCGCACCTACCTTTACTTAAATTATAATATTTCATATTTTAGAATTATCTCAATATTTAGACATATTTATTTATTGTATTGACTTACTTAAATGCGTAGGATTATCATCCCTTTGCTTTCCACATGAATACATAGTTTCCGAAGGCATCTCGTCGTTTGGCTCGTCTCTTTTCTATTTAAGAGTGGCTCACCGCACTGTTCCCTTATGCCATCAGACCATCTTTTTGGCGGGCGTCCTCTTGGTATCTTTTTGTTGAAATCTAGCTTGTAGCTGGAATTTAGTGTTGACGTATTCCTGAAAACATGACCAAACCAGCGAAGTCTTCTTTTAAGAACGATGTCTTCTATCGTCTCGCTTATGTTTAGTTTATTTCGTATCATGATGTTTCTGAGTCTGTCAGACCTAGTAATCCTGAGTATAGCTCTAAGGCATTTCATTTCAAACACTAGTAGCGCATCTATTTCTTTTCGTCTTGTAGTCCATGACTCTGAACCGTATGTGGCAATCGGCAGAATGAGTGCCCCGTAAAGTCTAGTCTTAAGATGTATTGACACGTCTTTTGATGACCATATCGTTCTCAGTCGACCGAAAGCTTGTGATGCCATTGATATTCGGTGTTGAACATCTGAGGAGCAGTCTGGAACAAGACTACCCAGAAATTTGAACTTGGAAACTTTGGGAACCACGTTGTTGTCGATTTCAATTTCAGCATTGCTATCTGGTGTCATTATTGCGCATTTAAGAGGATTTATCTTCAAACCCCATTTTTGACAAGCTTGTTCAAGTTCCAATGTAGATAGTTACAGTTTTTCGAATACAGCAGATATGAGTGTCGTATCGTCTGCGTATCTGATATCAACAGACATATTTTCGTTTAATTGAAAGTCACGGTTCAAAATTGTAACACCCTTCATTACATATTCCAGGAATATGTATAATAAACTTGGTGACATAATACAGCCTTGTCTTACGCCAATATTAACTGGGAACCAGTCCGATAGTTCTCCTCCAGCTATTATGGAGCATTCCGTTTTATCATATAGATTGTTGATTATCTCGACAAATTTGTTTGGGATACCTATCTTAAGCAGCATCTTCCAAAGTGCCTCTCTCCAAATAGTATCAAATGCTGCTTTAAAGTCAATAAAGTGGAAATGGAGCGGTATTTGGTGCTCTTTTGCTTTCTCGATCAACTGCCTTATAATAAATATTGCATCCGTGGTTCCTCTACCAGGCCTAAAACCGAATTGAGAGTCACTCATTGATGATTCAATTTTGTGCGAACATATGTTCATCAATATCTGCAGAATATTTTACCTGGTATTGGTAATAGTGCAATGGCTCTATAGTTTGCGGCATTCAGTTTGTCACCTTTTTGTGGATTGGTGTTATTATCATCTTAGACCAGTCATTTGGTGGATTCTCTGTCACAATTATTTTATTGTATTATCTTATATATATATATAGCATACTATATATACTGTATGCTGAATCATGTTAAATTAATATACGAATACTGTTTTAATTATAGAAATTGTAGAATTACAATATGTCATAAATTTAAATACTATAAAAGCATTTATATTTGTACTTTGTCCAACTTGTTATATTTAACCACGATATTATTTGTGTGTATTATTTGTTTACATAAGGATGTGTATACAGGATACATCAGTGAATATATCTGTATATTTATTTATTTAAAACCTATTATTTAATAACATTCAAAGATCATCTAAGTATCTTTCTATTATAATGTCGTAATGTATTTCATATAGCGTATTATTATAATAATACACATATATACAATACACGAATATTCCAAGGTCATTATAAAGATACCTATAGTTTTTCCTATAAAGATACCTATAGTTTGCCCATGTTGCCTACGCATGATTCTCAATCTCTTCATAATTCACTACTCTACACACTTAACATCAATGATCCTGTAATTACTAAAACTACTATTTCACGACTAATACATTTTTTACAACTAATACACTCACTTCATTTTGTCTACATTCTAAAGATCAACTAACTCGTTTACTTAAAAATTCTCTCAGCTCTTCTTCTCTTGATCCAATTTCTTTAAAATTACTAAATGATATAGCTCCTCATATAATATCAAATATAGCTCATATCATCCATTAATCACTTACTTCTGGTACTGTCTCCCTCATGTTCAACAACCCTAACATTCTCTTATCACTCATATCATTAAAAACCTTCTCTTGACCCCTCATCCTTTAATAACTATAGAATTATTTCCAATCTATCAATACTTTCTAAAACCTTAGAAAGAGTCGTTTCAAAACAACTCTCTTCTTTCCTGACTACTAATAATATACTTTTTACTTTCCAACGTGCTTATCTACCGAACAAATCTACTGAAACAGCGATAACCAGAGTAACAACAAATATCTTATGTGACCTTAATAATATATGGAACAATTATTGTTCTACTTGATCTAAGCGCAGCATTTGATACAATTGAACATTCTTTTAATATCACGATTTGATAATATTGGTATCGCCGGTAATGCACCTAAATGGTTTACGTCATATATTTCTGACTATAATTCTTATATTTTTACCGCACATAGCATCTCCTAGAAATATTCTTTACGGATTCCCCCAAGGCTCTGTATTAGGACCGATTCTTTTTAATATTTATCTACTTCCTAATTTTTAATATAATTTCTAAATTTCCCCTTATATCAGTCCACTCATACGCTGATGATATACATCTTATCGTAAAATGCACTTCTGATATCAATTTTTCTCCAAATATTATGTCTAACTGTATTAAATCTATACATAGGCTTTCATAGGCCTAACTAGCTTTCAAATAACTCTCTATTATTGAATCCCAATAAAACCATATTTCTTCACATCCCTTCTCCCAAACTTCCATTAACAGTAACAACTTAATAATCATGATATCTTATATTCTCTATAACTCTCGCCTCTTCTTTTATATTACCGCTTTTTGATCACAGCAATATTCTCCTTTTCTCCTTACCTGACTATCAAATTAAAAAATTATAAATACTACAGAATGCGTTAGTACGATCAATTTTTAAAATTGATCGCTTTTCTCAAATACATATTTCTCCATATTTAAAAAGATTGCATTGGCTACCAATAACATTTATAATTATATATATAAAGTTCTTCTACTAACTCATAACTCTATTCACCATAACCGACCTGAATGTCTATCTTCCCTAATCTCTATTCCCATTCATACTATCTCTCTCCGTTCTAATACTTATTACCTTATACATCTACCCTCTAAATTTAATCTCCATACCACTAATATTCGTGCATGGCACATATCGGCCCCTTATCTATTGAATAAACTACTACATAAACTACGCTCCACTCAAACCACCAACTAATTTAAATCTATGTTAAAAATATATATATATTTACTATTGCATTTCCATGATCACTATTTATATCACTATCCACAATTTTATTTACTATTTATATTAATGTTGAGTACTTTCTGTATTCCCATTGTTCATTATTATTAGTTATATTATTTTCATTTATGTTCCGTTATATTATTTTTTGTTTCTACTTTAGACGCTTGATTGCTATAGCACAAATAATATTTAAAATAAATAAAATTAAATTAAATTAAATTATAGTTATCTATATACCAAATTGAGTATCATACATTCGACCAATATTCTATAATATATATATAAATAAATATACAAAAGCCTTCATTTATTTCTTCATTACAAAATATATTTATATTCTTCTAAATTATATACATTATGATAATGTATATACATTAATAATTGGTATACCTATAATTATGTGTAGTATACTAACTATATAGTATACACATTCATATATAGTATATATATATATATATATATACATTCGTATAAACGTGAATAGTGTACTATAGTATATATAAACTTCGTTCGCAAAATTATAACTAGTTATATATAATAAAATTGATATATCAATTGTAGTATATATATATAGGGGCGTCGGAACAGGGGGGGCGGGGGGTATCGGACCCCCCCCCCCCCCCATTCAAAAATATGGGGGGGGGGCTAAGTATGTTTTGCCCCCCCCATGAATTGTGTATTAATAAATTGTATATACATTAAATCTAGTATATTGTCTTTGTTAATACAAATTTTTGCTAAATAATTTTACCAAACATTCGTGGGGGGGGGGCTAATTATTGTTTGCCCCCCCCCCACCCATGAAATATGATACTATTCATGAGAGAATCTCTGAGAGATACTTATTATCTGGCGATATTAAGAATGAAATTATTCAACTATATAAATCTGAATTATTAGATATTTGATTACAAGATATTAATGGAACTTTCTCAATTTATGATGGAATTAAAGATATATCCGGAAGTGTGAAGGACATTGTGGTGGTTCGATATTTGACATAAAAACTAGAAATTAAAGAAATATGAATAGGAATATGCAATATGACTGAGGATACAACTTAAAAAATATTGCAAATTTAATGTTATATGAACTTTAACATCTTAACTTGCCTATTTCTAAACTAAGAGGACAGTCATATGACGGTGCAGCTAATATGTCTAGTCAATATAATGGTGTAAAGACTATACTAATGAATACATAGCCATTCACTTTTTATACACAATGTGGAGCTCATACACAAAGCTAGGGAGAATTCTCTCTAGCTCTATGAGCTCATAGCACAAACTTAATAGCATAATCATTAGATAATAATATAAATATAAGAAAAGCCTTGAGAGTGGTTCATGATTTGGGATTATTATATGAACAAACGATCAAATTCCGGATTGTATATAATACTAATAATAACAAAGCAAAGCCTTTGAAACCATTATGCCCAACAAGATGGACTGCGAAAATCGTATATTAAAACAACATTAGATCAATATAGTGGTATAATCGATGCACTGAAATTAATAATATAAAGAATTAGATTATATTACCAAATTAGACCACAAATATATTGCAAATTTATTATTACAAAATATGAATAAGTCAAATATTTTTTTATGAATATTTTAAGTTTGATATTTGAAAGCTTGGATATGAAGGTGAAATATTTCATGATACCAACAATTACTATTGAAGGTAACATTTATAAAAAATATACTTGAAAGCATATATAATTATAATTATATGTAATCATAATAAAAATCAATAATAAATAAACATAAATGATCAGATAATATAAAGATGATTCTAATTAAATTGAATAATGATAGAAATAATTTGCACACATTCATTGAAGATATAGAAACAACAATATTTTATATTTTATATATACAAGTTTTTATATTGATTCAAGGTTAATAACCTACTTTTATAAGCATATTATATAATTTTTTTTATAAAATACAAAATAGCGTCTAATAAATGTTTATAATAAAATATTATAATAATTTATGTTTATTTTAAATATATCTAATTTAATTTTCTAAGTATATCTAATTCAGATAATAATAATAAGACATATAATATAAATTATTATAAATATGTATGAGATGAATAGTAATGAAAGTTCAAAAGACTATGTAAGGTACCTCATCTAGATAAAATAATATAACATTGTTAATGTTATGTTAATATAAGAATGTGATTAGATATGATCAGTTAATATGTTAATATACTTTATCATTAATATTTACAGGATATAATATACTGAGTTGTTTGATAACATAATGATGAAAATTAAAACCAAATTGTATACTAAGGAAACATTATTTATATATTCTTATAAATTAAAGGAATCGTTATTACAAATAATATAATTCATGAAAAAAAGGTTTGTTTTTTTAGATTAATCTTATTAATCCTATTAATTGTCTACACTAAACAGATGTTATTAAAAATGTATGAAGAATTAACGATTGAAAGATCGAATTTACATATGTTCAAATCAATCAATACGTTCAATACCATCTGATGAGGATAAACATATACATGATGGAACAATCTCCAAAAATTCAAAAAAATATTTTCCGGCATAATAAATTTGATCAAATTGTATTGGTTTGCCCCTCAAGTTCTGTGTCATGTTAGCGTGGATTTAGTAAGCTACGAATAATAAAGACGTTGTTACGATATACTATGCTAGCTAGTATATTCAATGCATTAGTAATGGCAAATGTCAATCAAAAAATAATTCACACAATTAAGATAGATATATTTATAAATATAAATCTATATCTATATAATAATAAATTATTTAATATTTATTATTTATTTTCTAATATATTCCTACTTATTGTTATAAAAATTAAATATTATTAATTGCATATTAAAGGGTTAACATTGACTAAAGAGGTATATGATATTAATAAGATATAGTTAGTAATTATATTAGTAATAAATAATAGGATATATAATATAAAATAGAAATAAATAGCCCCCCCCCCCATAAAAAATATCGTTCCGACGCCCCTATATATATATATATATATATATATATATATTGATCATAATATTTTCTTCAATATCTATCCGGGTTCTTATACCAAATTCTGAATTATATATACATATATACATGTATATATATATATATATATATATATATATATATATATATATATATATACGAGAAATATGAGTGTTGGTGTAGTATTTTATAGCGGAACGAGACTATTACTGCCGGTAGGTGGTGCTTGTTCTCGTGGGTTACATCTTCATACACGTATTGCAGTGAGGACATTGCACGACTTGAGCGAACTGTAGGTGGTGGTGGTCTCAGCGTAATTAGTTGTGGATTTATACGAGTTTAGTCATTATATATATATATATATGAATGAATGAATGAATTCAGTTTATAGACAATGTCTAAGGAGAATCAGTGAAAGCGATGAGCTTTTTTAGTTCGATATCTCCTACCAGTAGTGTAATGTCACATTTCATCATCTTCATTCGGATAAAATACAATAAAATTACATAAAAATAGATATTAAAATAAACAATTATATAAATAATATATATATATATTGTATACAAATATATATAACAACATATATGTATATATAACTGTTATTGATATTTATATAACTGTTATTGATATTTATATATAATACTAATATTTATATATAAATATATAATACTTGATATATATGTTGTGTATGTGTCATCGATACACAGAAATACTTTATTTATATAGATAGTATATGTACGACGTACAGTGTACGTGTATTTGTATGTATACGCATATATGCGTGTATTTGTATATAATACCTGCGCATTTGTAGTATCTCTTTCACCTTTAGATGTATTTATGTATATTATTAGTTATTCAATTTATATAATCTATATAATATACCTGACATATAATAAATTACACATTATATATATATATATATATATATATATATATATATATATATATATATATATATATATATGTATATATATATATATACAATATATATAGGAAGATATCCGGATATGTACTACACGAGTAGTAGGATATCTTCCTATATTGCGCGATATGATACTTCACGAGAGGAGTTGCCGCACGAAGGTAGATCATTGTATTGAGTGTGCTACGAAGTACAGCGAACTGAGCCATAGTACAGCGAACTGAGCCATAGTACAGTGTACACTGCAGTACTACGAAACGATACTTTGTTGTATCATTATTATCACTCGAATATGCATTATGATGAAAAAAACAGAAACATATGTTTTACCTATTAATAGTATTACTAGTAGTAATACTATATATGGTATGACGCTAATTATGTGGAGTTTTAAGTCGTAGTAAGCTAGTTCACTAGTAAGTGTGGGTACAGATTAATCACGTGACCGATAAGATAATCTATTTTATAATTATAAAATAAATAAGCCACGCCTCCAACTCTGCTTGATAATGTCAACCGGGCTGAGGTTTTACATGGGATGTATTCGTTTAAGTGAGACTTATATATATATATTATAGAATAGTATATATATATAGCATAGAATACGTATTCTAATATGAACATACATGGTTGATCACTGCTACAGTGAGAGCATGCTTCGTGCCGTGGTTTAGCTCTCGATGATTGACAGGTGAAGCGAGGTCTGACCTTACCGCACCCGCACGAACATCTGTTCATGTTGTCCTTCCTGTAGAGCTTCTGTATCTCCTGTTATTAATATATCGTAGTATTATAAATTATAATACAACTATATATTAAACTAGATATTATAATTTGTAATACATATATGTATATAGTGCTATATTACATAACCTATATGTATCTCCTGTTATTAATATATAGTATTATCAAAGCCCTTTGGTATTACTAACCCTAGACGGGCTTTGGTATTATTATAATTCATAATATGTATATATATAACCTACGTATAATAATCAAACTTATTATTAGTATTATTTTTAGACGTTTTTTATTTTTATAATACAATCATTTTTAATAATTTTAAAAACAAAATTGTTATAATACGATACATACGAATATATGTTCGTACTCATTTCTCCTATAGAGGGATTCGAAATAAGATATACTTTTCAATTGTTTTTAAACAGTTATATATACAAATATATATACACACCCAAGAAACCTGAATAGGTGTATTAGGTTTAGATTGGTGGTAAAGCGTTGTAAAAACGGGTATAACATATATGCATCCACTATAGTGTAATTACAACATTGTGATACGTTGTTATTAAAACAAATAATAAAACTAATATGTAAAATACGTTGTAATAATAGGTGTAACATGGTGAAAATACACACATTATATGTTATATATACATATAGGTGTAATAAGTTATAAATTATTAAACCCAATTTCCCAGGATATATTATGGGTTCAATCCCTGATAGAACTAATACAATAAGTATTAAAATACTATTTAGAAGTGATCTAACAAAATTATCGGCTATCGTTAAAGCAATAGATGCCTTAACATGAGATCGGCTTCGAATGGGCATCAGATCCATATGGTTATAAGTGAAAACTTCATCTAAGTTCCTGAATGAGATGAAAGGACTCCACCAAAATAAAATAACAATAACAATATATATATATATATATATATATATATATATATATATATATATATATATTAATCATATATATTTCAAATTAATTATATATAAACTCTATAGAGTGTATATAGAGTTTATATAAGAATAACAGTATATATTTAGTTAATAATTGTATTGATAGACTAGTATGCCTATATTAAAATACACAAATATACACAAACACACACATACATATATATATATCACTTTGTATGGCTAACAAGTATACGTTACCTTATTGATGAGCAGCTCCTGGTCGCATTCGTTCTCGCTTTCTGATTCGCTGTTGCAATACCTCTTGCGTCTGCTCTTGTTGCGGCATTTCTTCATAAGTTCCGCGTAGTTTCTGCCATCGCAATGAACTCGGTGGGAACGCCCCTTTGACCGACCACGCCCCGCTATCTGGTTACGCCCACTTTTCGCTTTCGAGCGAGTTGACCCGCTTTTACGACGTACAGATCTAGCGCGTTCTAAGACTCGATAAGAATGTCTACTTTGTGAACATTTGCTTTTCTTATCGAGGTGACATTTTTTCTTACAAACCGACCGTTTCTTTTTCCGAGCTGTGGACTTTCGTTTCTTCTTCGGCTTCTGATTGGTTAGTTTCTCTCTTGATATAACGTAATTCTCGAACGTAGTAGCTTTAGTGTTAGGGGGTATTTCGCACGGAATGTCGTTTTTGAAGGGGTTTTCTCTCTGCATCGTTATATCTAGTTCATTGACGATATTAGAGGTCGAACATGGCGTGTAAATCTTAATTGTTATTTAAATTGTATTTATTATTGAGTATTTTATTTTTAATTAATTGTGTTTAATTTATAAATAAAATTATAGGATTAATCCATAATATTAATCAATTAATAATTAGTAATCTATTTACTTCATAATTAATTGTATCTATTTCGTTTGAAGAATTCACTAATTATCAGGATACTATGATAAACAATAGGCATACGAACCTTTACATAACCTATTATATTTCTCTCGCCATCATGTAATGTACACAATCAGGGTCAAATTATATAGGAATTAAAATACCTACTAAAATGAGTTGGTATGATTGTGTACAATCTATCATCGAAACTGTCTCGCCTATGTGAGAGTTATTTTTTCCTTAAGGATTCCTTAGTCTGAAACCAACCTCACGAATAATCGCCGCGATTTGCGGATATTCGCCACTATTTAGAATAATAATGATTATTTGTAGACGTGCTTATAATCGTAGTTTTATTGTTCATAATAATCAGATGTTAGCTAATATTCGTAATTGAGGGTTTTTGAGCTAATATATATTTTATTTTAGTGGAGTAATTGTCATCTCATCCAGGATCTTAGATGCAGTTTTCACTTATAGCCATATGGCTCTAATGTCCCTCCGAAGCGGCTCTCGTGTTAGAGGTCATGCGTGGTTTTAGTGAGAACCGATAATTTTTGTATATATATACAATTATATAATATCATTTCTAAATATTATTGTAATACCTAATATATAGAATTTCGAACCATGGTATTGCCATAAGTGTGCCATATGTCAGATGTCAGATGTCTTAGCTAACTAAGTCGCATACGTAGTTTAACAATGACATTATTATTTGACTACAACTCGCCCTCACACATGATGACTATAATTATACCTAGTTATGCATGATAATGACGTATATGTGATCTTAGCAAGTACCTATATGTAGGTGGATATATATTTACCTATAGGTGGATATATACACACTATATATATATATATATATATATATATATATATATATATATATATATATATATATATATTGTTATTGTTATATATATATATAGGTGTATTATTTTTGATGTGAAGCTGAGGTTCAATCATATACGCAATTAAATGGTCTATAGATGCATTAGCTAATGAAGACATGTGTTACCCATATCGGCACGATGTATCTAGTGAATATTTAATATATGATTGAATCTCAACCTCAAAAAATAACACCTAAAATAGTGAAAGAAGTCTACATTTTCAAAATAATTTATATAATCTATAGATTATATAATATATATATATATATATATATATATATATAATTGCAATAATGAAATATATCATATCTTATCTTATAATATTATAAAATTATTATTTATTTATAACTATTATCTATAATGAAACTTATCATGTTAATAAAGGGGTAATTGTCTCGATAGCAACACTGCTTCTACAATTACCTTGGCATTGCCTACATCTGATAATAATAATAATAATAGTAATATATATATATAATTGGATTTACAACAATATGGATATTAAAACGCATCGATGATATTATATTACATTAAATGATGCACGCAACGAGCGAAACGTCAATGAAAGGGGAGCATACCTTTAGGAAAACAGTATTTTCATATTGAAAAAGGCTGTTAAGACATTTAAGATGTAAGAGCATTCGGACAAGCTAAAAGTAGGTCTATAATTGTATTCCAATGATAAGGACGACGGTGTTCCGTTATAATAGTATTATATTACAATACAATACCGAATATAGAAAATTTTCGCGTACGTTGTTTACCACAATGAAAGTAATGTAATTATAAATATAGAGTATTTTTATTTACTTAAACATGATTCCTATGTACATATACATAGGTGAAGTGTCTAAGATTAAACATACTTATAAAAGTAAGGTATCGTAAGATATAACAAGGAGGAATAATATATCATAAGTAGGACATTATATTGATTTATTAAAGTAGTAAGAATTATATAATCGTTAACTCGACAAATGTCTTGTGAAGATGAATCATAAAAAGAAGCATCTTCTGAGTTATCAAATTCAGAATTATATAATACAATTATTTCCACCTGAAGTACTCATCATACTATTAGAAAAGATTATAAAACATCATTAGTTTAGCTTAAAGTCTGATTGGACTCAAATTATCCATATTAATATTGAAGATAACATGATTTAGCGTTTAAGGAGTAGGGGTAACCTTGTAGAGTTTACAAGTAAAAGAAAATATGAAAACGAAACTCACTAAGATGACTACTACTTTTTTAAAAATGCATATAATCACCACTTTTTTTAACTATAATTAAATAAATATCATATCTATTGATATCATTTGATATAACCTCCCCCCCCCCTATATTCATATTGTATAATGGACATATTGTTAAGCAACCTGTTTACCGCATAGCTATGTAGGTCAACGCAGCGGCGTGGCTGGCCTACTGAATAGAACGCTATTCCGCACTTCTAGTCTGACACACCAACGCTGCCTTATATATTTATAAATATGACAATTACCCATTCATACGTTCTTATTCATTCAATCAATAATATTAACATCAATCTATAAAACTAAATAGATACCTATATTTAAACATATTAACATCTACAAGATATAGGGGCTAAGATATGCCCGCACCTTAAACTCGCCTCATTACCCCGCGCGTGCGCACGCAGTACATGTTACACTCAGCACTCTGGGGATGACGTCATCATGAATCATTACACCGCCAGCGAAACATTCACCTCTAGCGATATACATGGCATCTGTCCCATCACACATATATATCAACTATTTAATATATATATATATATATATATATATATATATATTAAATAGTTGATATATATGTGTGATGGGACAGATGACATGTATTAAGTTACTATAGTTATTGTCCATTGACATAGATTTATAGCTTAAAATAAAAAGGTATGGACATTGAGATAACATTTCTCTATGGAAAAAAAGACCACACGGATGTAATCTTTCATAGCGACACTCGTGAATGGTCTCGGATGAGCTTTAGTGCACTGAACGACATCTAAAGTCAGCGCCGACTGCTCTACATACCAGAGCTGAATCGTCCTAAGTCCGAACTATTCAACAACGTTCGAAACCAACCATAGGACACTACCGAACATGAGTTGACCCACTTTCGTATATGTATTCTGTACTATTCTAATATATATTATATATATATATATATATATATATATATATGTTGTCTTATTAAACCTAATTAACTTAATTGAAAACCCGCCTTTTTATTTATAATAGTGAATAGACTCATGGGTATACCCAATAAGTATTAGACTATATGAATATAAACTCTGGCATTGAGAACTCTGTTCAATCATACCTCGTTATAACCATGGATATCTTAACACGGGCGCGTTATTAATGATAATGGAGCCGTTTTTGTATTACTTATACGTGAAAAATGCATACAATTTCTTGACTGCATTGGTATTATGGTATTATTCTAAATTAATTGGAATGCGCAGTGGTATTAAAGATCTTCACCAAAATAATAATAATTACATATATGTGATAATTATTATATATAATAATAATAAGGGATTAGTAATATATTCTTATAACCTACTAGGCATTATATATATATATATCTAATCGTATACGAATTAAGAAAATGTCTTCTCGATAATAGATTTATAGATTAAAATAGCAATCATCGGCGAATATTCTCACAGACATAATTGGAATTCTTTAGTGGCGGAATACTTCTTGAAGTAGTATTCCGTGTTGGCGATTCGAACGCGTAGCCCTTCGTAACAATGACTAATGGCCTCGGGTAGCAGGTGTACCGCCGGGAAACGTATCAGATGTCCGCCTCTACCCTCCTCCTCCTGCCCAACGACTCCATCTCGTTGATACACGGCTCTCAGACTGGTCAGCACCTCGTACGCGTTCACACGGTCCGACATCTGAGTCCTGTAGTCGGTTAGGGGGGCGTACGCGACGGGGTCAGAGAGCATTACGCCCCTCACGCGTGACGTCATCAACGAACGTAGCCTACGCCGGTATACAGCTATAGTCTCTCGGAATGTAGGCTGTATGGCATCGCAGTAGTGGTCGGTTTTAGAGTTGCGATGAGAGGCCGCGACGTCTACCGATGGTTTATCGCGAGCTTGTGTCTTAGACGAGTCCTTGAGTAGACGTGCTAGGAAACCTTTCTTTTTAGCTGGTGTTTAGTTGTTATACGTATATATTTTGTATTGTATAATAAATAATATATATATAAATTTAAATAACAACAACAATATCTTATTTTAATTATTTTGAAATAATACATATAATATAATGAGAACTACGAATGTACTCGTTAGTTTTCACATATTATCGAGTGAATATTATATTATGTTATATAATAAATAAAATAAATGGATAATTTTAATTTGTTAATAGTGTTAGTGATCATCCACTTTAGATATTCTGAAATCTTTAGAGCCTTATTAGTAGTAGTAGCAGTAGTAGTAATAGTATTTATTTATACACAAAGATTAATATAACATTATACAATGTGTTTTACTGTTTGTCGAACAGTTTACAGGTGTGGGTTCCCGGATGATTTAACGATCATCCGTACAAATAATATAATAAAATAACATTCTTAAATATAATAATAATATAATAATAATATAATAACACGATTACATTTCAAAGAGGTTTAGATAAGTGGTATTTTAGTGGGGAACGTTTAAATAGCTCCTTATATTTATATTTGAAAGTGGTTATTGACATATCTTCTTTGCGTATGGATTGGGGAAGTTTATTCCAGAGAGTTGCACCTCTCCAGCTAAATCGTTTGTTACCGTACTTTCGTAGTCGTGTAGTCGGTATGTCAAGTCTATATGTTTGTCTCAGTTGTATGTAGGTGGTTTGTTTGTGAAGTAAAGTATGTAAATTATGAGGTTGAGTTGTTTTTGTAGTTTTGTAAAGTATAGTTAGTAGTTTAATGTTGATGTTGTCAATTGTAGGTAGCCAGTTTAGTGATTTCCGTAAGTTCGTAATGCTAGTAGTGTAATCTGTGTTTTTTAGATTACAAATAATTCTAGTATTTCTATTTACTAATCGGTCAATATTGTTAGTAACTGTTTTGTTTTCTCCGGCTAGTAAAGAGTTACAGTATAGTAATCTAGACATTATCAGTGAATTTGATAGAATTATAGCTGTTTGTTTGGTTAAGTATGGTCTTAGTTTTTTTAAATTATATATATGAAAGGAAGAAGTTTGTTTCATTTTACTGATATTTTTAGTAAAGTCGAGTTTGTTAGTAAAGTGGAAACCTAAGTATTTTGTATTTTCAGTCGATATTATATTTTTGTTATTTATATTTATTAGTGGAACTGTAGTATTGATCGTGGAATTGGTTATAAAGTTGATGAGTTCAGTTTTTGTTGGATTTAGTAATACATTATTTTTTGTAAGCCAAATTTGCATTGAGGTTAAACATGATTGTAAGTTATTTGAGTGCATGAATTGGGCGTGTAATTCTATGTCGTCAGCGTAAAGATTATAGTTCACGTGTGGGAAGTTAGTCAGTAGTTTGTTGAGTGGAAGTAAATAAATGGAAAATAGTATGGGAGATAGAGTAGAACCCTGTGGGACTCCATATTTAATAGCATAAGGTTGTGACAATGTTTCGTTTATTTTAATAGAAAAACTCCGACCCCGGATAAAATTTGAAAACCATTTGATAGGTACCTTTCCTATACCGATAGATCTAAGTCTTTTTATTAAAATTTCAAAGTCGATAGTGTCAAAAGCGGCAGATAAATCCAGTAGTATCAGTTGTATCGGTTGCTGTCTAGTGATTTGTATAAGTCGTTATTAGGCAATAATAAGTACACTCTATACGTTATATATAACTTGATAATTATATAGCCTTCTATTTAAATGTTAAAAATAATGTATATATTTCAGTTAGCTCATTAAACACTATATCATTACGAAATAAATTTATTTAGTTAACTAAAATAAATTTATAGAGTATATTGGTTTAAAGTTTTTTATTTTAGTTGAGTCCATTTATCAAATCCAAGAACTTAACTAAAGTTTTTACTTATAACGATATGACTCTAATGGTACTTCGAAGCCGCTCTCATGTTACGGCATCCATTGTTTTAACGAGAACCGATAATTTTGCATATGCAATAATATGAGATCACTTCTAAATATTATGTTATGACTTATCGTATTATTCATATCTGGGATTGAACCCAACTTGTGTCCATCAATATTTGTATTTTAATATTAACTAACTGAACTATACAACCATATATATGTGTGTGTGTGAGTGTGTGTGTGTGTATGTTATAAAGTGAAGTATACAGATATATCGATTAATATACATTTTATGTCGAATTGAATTTAATTCAATTCGATCATTACGTAATATCGATATATCTGCATGCATAAATTGTGTTATGCTTCACTCTCGGTTTATTGCATAGCTATGTGTAGATTTCTATTTTGTAATTAAATGTTTTATTATTTGTATACATTGTTTATCGTTTTTTATTTTATATTTATTATCGTTTATGTATATTTCGTGTCATTCGTTTCCTATACAAGTAACAATAATCTGTGAGATCGATACACTTTTGGTTTTGCGTCTCACGAAATATACTGTCTATACTATATTGTCATTGTCGTTTTTATTATTATTACTATGTTATTTATGTTGTTATATTCAACAGATATTTTCTGCCAATAAAGTATATAAACGAACTTCACTTTGTTACAATTGGCGCTGCGAACTGGTAATATATATATAAATATAAATATAAATATAAATATATATATATATATATATATATATATATATATATATATATATATATATATATATATATATATATATATATATATATATATATATATAAATGTGTGTGTGTTATTATAACCCAAGTATCGATCGTATAACCAAAGTTGCTGATGTTTTCGTTTATCGGCTAATTCCTTGTCGGCTTCCACTATACGTTTTATAATAGCCTTCAGTTTGCTGCGGTATGGGTCGGTATTAGTCGGTAGTAGTCAGTATTAGTCGATAGTAGTCGGCATTAGTCGTTACTAATTCACTCTAGGTGATAATAGTCGTTTTTAGTCGGAATAATTTATGTATCTGGTATACCGATAATTATCAACTACTACATAATATTACCGTCTATTACCGAATAATATATATTACTAGTATAGTAATATATAGCTAATAATACATATAGATATACATACACGTTAATAGTATGTTACATTTAAACATAATAAGTATATGTGTATTAGATAATTAATTTAGATTATTTTTTATGACCGAGATAAATCCTTACACGTATACGTAGATATAGCTTAGAAAAAGTGATATTTAAAAACTCGTGTTTTATGTATTACAATATTTGTATATACTGTAATTAAGAGTACCGTATGTTTATTGAAAATATTTAATTTTGTTGATTTTGTTTAAATATATTACAAATTTATTAAATTATATAAATTCCAAGTTATAATAGGGTATACGCTCATTGCATACACGCGTTTCACATCTATTTGTTTAGAATTACCTACAGGTATACAGTTAAATTGCATAACTGTATCAACATTAATTGCCATGGTTATATACACGCATGTATACAAGTATACAAGTATAGGTACTATCCCCTACTATCCCATCTATGACATAACGTCTATCTATGAATATAATTAAAACTGATACTTTACTATAATATACTCTTATAATGTGTATTATCCGTAATACAAATATTGTCATTATAAAAAAATGTAAATATTGTCATTATAAAAAAATGTAAATATTGTGTTTTAAATAATGAAATAAATTCAACGATTACAATTATATATTCAAGTGTATGTATAATTGTAGGAATACGTATAGGGATAGGTATATATATATATAAGTCCTAGTATTGGAAATATTTAGTATTGATTAACCAATCAGATAAATAACAATTCCATTTATAATTAATTTTCAAATAATTTAATTACTAATTACTAATTACAATTGATGTATACAAATACTTAATATACGTGTGGCTTCATTGATGGTATTAATATTAAATGCACATTATAAATAATGAGAAATACAAACATGATAATGATTTCCGTGTGGTCTGGAGTGTTTACTCTGTCCAGGATTTCATCTGTGCAGTACTCTTTAAACTTAGCCAACATGTCGAATTCCTAAGTTTATCATTTATTATACGTGACATTTTATATATATATGTTATAGTATTCATTAATATAATTTAAACCAGTCATTTATATATATATATATATATATATATATATATTTATATATGTATGTAAATATATATATATATGATGATGATGATGATGATGATGATGATAATGATTTTATTTAAACACTAATTAAATTATTATAAAAATTCTTATAGTGTGACAATAATATATAAAAAACAATAAATAAATGTAATAGTAAGTACAAACAAGTATACAACGTGTCGAAAACGAACATATTTCAAGTTAAAATATCATGGACAAGTAGTTGATTATTTAGTTTATATTTGAATGTTGTTGTTGGTGTATTGATGGTTTTGAGGGATGGAGGGAGTTGATTCCAAAGGTAGCTGGCGCAAAAAGAGTAGCGACGCTTCCAAAGTTTTTTCCGGCGTTAGGATGATTCAGGCAGGACCGTATAGTTAGAGAATCGTAGGTGGCGTGGTGAATTATGGAGAGAAATTATTCTATAAAGGTAATCAGGTTGTTTAGTCAGTAGGGAGGAATATAGAATGGATATTAATTTAAGTTGAGCTATTTTTTTGCGGATGGCCAGTTCAGTTGTGTTCGTAGGTCAGTTATTCGTGTAGTCTATTCAGTTTTTTTTAGTCGGTAGATTAGTCTAAGTGATCTTTAGTTAAGCGGTCAATGGTTGTAAAGTATTTATTGTGAGAAGAAAGTAGTGTAGTCGATATAGAATTAAGTATGGGTTTAGGTTTTACGTATTTTGTTTATATTGAATAATTGGTGAAATGTGGAAGCTTTTAATGTTGATATGTATGTATATGTAAATAAATCCTACATCACACAACTTATCGAAGATACCGACTAAACTTCTAATGAACTAAGAACCGCGACGGAAAATAGAGATGTATGGAAACAACCTATTATGAAGTGCCGAGCAAGCTCGACCTGGTAAAGTAAGGTTTATGTAAAACAACAATTTGTATGTTAAAACATGTAATTTTTATTTTAAATCTCTCTAAATATCTAAATAAAGAAGCACAATACTATAGGTAATACATAAGAAAACAAAACAGAACATGAACAATAATTCAATTAATACATATTATTATTATTAAATATGTAAATTCATATTTTTATATAAAAAAAAGTGACTATTATATATATATATATATATATGTATATATATATCAATTTATATAATTAAGTATATAAATTAATTATATTTGGAGAAAATATATCCCCATGCCTCAAATAATAATTCTACTATTTACGACAACTACTAAAATTAGTTAATAGTATTAACTTAATACACAATAGTTACTACAAGTACAGTACTACAGTACCCGAGCGTCGCTTAGCTACAAGTACCTAGTGAACTGCGGTATTAATGGTACTTTTCACGGGTACTAACTAATAATGCTACTAGTTACTACTACTAATATTAGTTAACTTAGTATTAACTTAGTATTAACTTACTATTAACTTAATACACAATAGTTTCTACAACAAGTACAGTACTACAGTACCCGAGCGTCGCTTAGCTACAAGTACCTAGTGTACCGCGGTATTAACGTTACTATTAACGGGTACTAACTAATAATGCTACTAGTTACTACTACTAATATTAGTTAATAGTATTAACTCAATACACAATAGTCACTACTACAAGTACTACAGTACTACAGTACCCGAGCGTCGCTTAGCTACAAGTACCTAGTTTACCGCGGTAGTAACGTTACTATTCACGAGTACTAACTTGTAGTTTAAGCTTGGCTACGACGCTGATTTCGTCCTCGAGACTCTTCAGAATTTTAGTTTTCTCCGCGTCGTCGTCCGCCGCGATGTCAATCAAAGTGCGCATGGCATTCATGGTGTCCGTGACGTAGTGTACGCACGCGACCCTCTGTTCGGATAGGTCAGAGGTCATCGCTCTATCTCGTATCGCGAAGTAGTGGCTCAGAAGACGGGGAGGTTTCTTGGGAGCCGCGTGAGGTTTGTTTTTAAGGATTGATTTCACTTTCTTGCCATCCGATTGCGTAGGTTCGTGTAATTTCACGGCTCTCTTCTGATTGGCTGAAATTAGTTCGTTGCTCAGGTCGAACGCTTTTTCTATGTCGTCCTTAGATATCCAACTTGGATTATGTTTCATGTTTCTTTAATACGGATACAACAATATAATGTATTCGTATACTGTGTGATTACTAATAGTTCTTTAGTATGCCTTTTTGTGAAGTTAAGGAGTGAATATATAGGCTTATTGTTAATGGTTACTACTAATTTAAATCACTGTTTTTAATAATTAACTTAGTTTAATAAAATAAAATGTGTAGTCGTAAAATATTTATAATTATATTGTTATTAAATTTTATTGGTTATATTTCTTATACGATGTTTATATGTGTACATTAATGATTTATATTATTAATTATAAATAAATACAATAAATAATACTCATAAATATATATTTATAGTGAAATTGTAAAAATTTCATAGAAATACGTATGTTATACATATACTTCAATATTTAACTATATTATTTATATTTAAATATATTATTATATATTATTTACGAACCTAATTTTAACTTATACATAAGCCTTTAACGGTACACTAATGACATGTAACAATCTATCTAACATGAACTTAGTATGCCCTTGTAAGGGCATACCTATAGGAATTATTGATATAGGACCTACCTGTATAGACCTACCTATTATATTGGATATCTCATCATATATAATATACTATATATATATATATATATATATATATATATATATATATATATATTATATATTGTATACCTATGTATACATTATCAGATATTTCATCTCAAATGTATTCTTTATTACCAACCTAAAGTCCAACCTCTCCGCAATCCAATGACATATTATTATGATTATTATTTATTTATTTTAACACAGTTTAAATACAATACATATTAACAATAGTGTATAATATCTCTCTATAGAGAGAAATTATGCTAATTAATAAATATCAATCGTCACCCAATAAAGAAGTGTTTAGCTTAGCTTTAAAACTAAGCGTAGTAATATATGAGGTATTTGTTAGCCGTCCTGTGATTAATGTGATGTTCATATTTAAGTGTATGTGATATTCTCACGTGTATTTATTTATTGTAGGGTCATTTACAAATGTTTCTCATACAAGTATATAAATAAATGAAAATAAACTAATATATATATAAAGAATAGATTACTATAGTATATATGGTTCATATTTAGAGAGATCAATAACTCTTATATAACAAGAAGACACACTTATTATCGTTGATATACGCTTAATTACAATGACAATCGTAGTGAACATTCACGCGATGATTTGTCTACGCTTTTTGCTATGCTTCGCAAAATCTTCAATACGCGTACGATGTACTTCGTACAACACGCGATGTCGTATCGATACGAAACAACATCATATTAAGTGGCGTATCCCAGAAAACAAAAATAGTAACATTCATACCACACAGTAACTTACGAGTAACATTAGAGTAACTTATGAACAACATAAGTTACTAGTAATATTTATATCACAAAGTAACTTACGAGTAACTTCAGCGCAACAAATGTAGTACGAATGTTACTCTAATGTTATTAGTTACATTAGAGCAACTTCTAAACCACATTGGTTACTAGTAATATTTGTACCACAAAGTAACGCACGAGTAACATTAGTACCACATTTGTTGCGCTGAAGTTACTCGTAAGTTACTTTGTGGTATAAATATTACTAGTAACCAATGTGGTTCATAAGTTACTCTAACGACATTAGAGTAACATTCGTACCACATTTGTTGCGCTGAAGTTACTCATAAGTTACTTTGTGGTATAAATATTACTAGTAACTTATGTGGTTCATAAGTTACTCTAACGACATTAGAGTAACATTCGTACCACATTTGTTGCGCTGACGTTACTCATAAGTTACTTTGTGGTATACATATTACTAGTAACTTATGTGGTTCATACGTTACTCTACTGACATTAGAGTAACATTCGTACTACATTTGTTGCACTGAAGTTACTCGTAAGTTACTTTGTGGTATACATATTACTAGTAACCAATGTGGTTCATAAGTTACTCTAATGACATTATAGTAACATGCGTACCACATATGTTGCGCTGAAGTTACTCGTAGGCTACTTTGTGGTATAAATATTACTAGTAACTTATGTGGTACATAAGTTACTCTAATGACATTAGAGTAACCTAGGTTATTAGCTAGTAATTAGTAATCTTAAGATATTCTAATTTTACAATAGATCTATTGTCGATCTATACTCGAGTACGACAAATCGAATCGAGTATGAAAATCTAGTTTACTATCAAGTAGGAAAATCTAATCCGATAAACAAATTCGACAGTCAAGTAATGGATTAATTCGATAAGAGGGTAAGAAAATCTAATCTAGTATGAAAATTAGGTATACAAAGACAATCTAATTTTGCAATCAAGTACTATAAATCAAATCAAGTATGAAAATCTAGAGTCACACTCGTGTTCGACAATCTAATCAAATAAACTATTTTGAAAATCTAGTATGATACGACAATCTAACTTTAAAATCAATTTCTATAATCGAGTACTATAAATCAAATCAAGTATGAAAATCTAGAGTCACACTCGTGTTCGACAATCTAATCAGATAAACTATTTTGAAAATCAAGTACTACGATTTAATTCGATAGTCAAGTAAGAATATCTATGTTAACAATCAAGTATAGTAAGATAATCTAATTGTACAATCAATGTCGAAATAAAAATCAAAAAATCTATTACAACAATCAAGTATGAAAATCTAATAAGAAATAATATTATAATAGTTTATTATTATATAAATTATAAATATTATTATAATATAATTAATATAATATTTCTATTATAATACATATATATATATATATATAATTCAGATATATATAAATTATAATGATTATTAATTTGTATAATTTGTATTAAATAATAAATTACTACGTATTACGTTCTATTATACATTAATTTAAATTATAATTTATACTTATACTTATCTTAATATATATATACAATTTATAAAACTAAATAATGTTAAATAATAAAATTGATACAAATTCATTTATTAAAAATAATATATTGTTATAAAATAAATGGTCTGTATCAAATATGGCATCAATTTTTGTATTACGATTTAAAATACTCGTTTCGGCTGTTTACATATTATTTTATATGATAAAATGATATGAATGATCAAGATGTAGTATATATTATAATATATATATAAATTAGCTATTATTATAATTTTAAATTATATAGCAATACGCGTAATATATTTAAATGTTACATCATAATTCTTAATCTCAACAAATGGTGGCCATATTCGATATTACGAGAATAATTCTCCAAATAAATAATAATAATATACATAGTATATACTAGATATATATCTTATAAAATATATTATTATATTAGAAAATAATAAATGAGAAATGTCTAAGTTAAACATATTATATTATCACATATTATTCAAAGTTCTAATTTATCTTTAAAAATATAAAATTTTATAAAACTAATTAAAACTAATAATATTTTTTACAAATTCATTCATTCAAATTAATAATGTTCTATAACATAAATAATACCAATTCTTATAAAATATATTATAAAATCATAAATAAATTAATGTACTAATAAAAGAAAATAATATAAAAACTGGTATACAGATAAATTGTATAAACTTGATAAAAATATAAATTTGTTTCGTAGTTAACTGGAATTATCTAAAAGCAGGCCGCCGTTTGTTATTATAAGAATGTCAGATTTCAAGTTGGCTTGTACTTATATATGCAACTCTGCACACTATACGCTTTATTATAATGATTATAAGATATTTATAGTAACACAATATTTTATATGCTCAATTCAAGTGACACTTGGGGATATAATGCAGCTAAAAAAAACAGAAAAATAAAACCAAACCTAAGAAATCACACAACCACAAAATAAAAATTGAACTTTGACATTCTAATAATAATCGGCGGCCTTCTTTCAGATTCACGATCAACTGACATTTCATTAAAAATATTACGTTCATCGTAATATGTTATCAACGTAACGTTGATTACCTTATTTGGATCAAAAGAACATTACGATCAACGGACATTTTCAACGGACATCTATGTCCGTTAGTGTCCGTTAGTGTCCGTTAGTGTCCGTTAGTGTCCGAAAATGTCCGTACTATTATATACTATTCTACGTATATGTATACGTGTCCGTTGATCGTAATGTTACTCTTATATACTATTCTATATATATTTATACGTGTCCGTTGATCGTAATGTTACTCTTATATACTATTCTATATATATTTATACGTGTCCGTTGATCGTAATGTTACTCTTATATACTATTCTACGTATATTTATACGTGTCCGTTGATCGTAATGTTACTCTTATATACTATTCTATATATATTTATACGTGTCCGTTGATCGTAATGTTACTCTTATATACTATTCTATATATATTTATACGTGTCCGTTGATCGTAATGTTACTCTTATATACTATTCTACGTATATTTATACGTGTCCGTTGATCGTAATGTTACTCTTATATACTATTCTATATATATTTATACGTGTCCGTTGATCGTAATGTTACTCTTATATACTATTCTACGTATATTTATACGTGTCCGTTGATCGTAATGTTACTCTTATATACTATTCTATATATATTTATACGTGTCCGTTGATCGTAATGTTACTCTTATATACTATTCTATATATATTTATACGTGTCCGTTGATCGTAATGTTACTCTTATATACTATTCTATATATATTTATACGTGTCCGTTGATCGTAATGTTACTCTTATATACTATTCTACGTATATTTATACGTGTCCGTTGATCGTAATGTTACTCTTATATACTATTATATGTACCCAGTAAACATTTTCAAGATAGACTGCTTTAATAAATAACTATTAAAATCTGCTTAAATTCTGCTTTAATAATCAAAACATATAAGATATATTTAAATCTGATTTAATTATGGTTAAACTCTGATTTAACCTCTGATTCTCTATATTTAAAACGTTTTTAAAGCAGATATATACTGCTTTAATAAATAACTATTAAAATCTGCTATAATTCTGCTTTAATAATCAAAACATATAAGATATATTTAAATCTGATTTAATTATGGTTAAACTCTGCTTTAACCTATGATTCTCTATATTTAAAACGTTTTTAAAGCAGATATATACTGCTTTAATAAATAACTATTAAAATATTCAATAATTCTGCTTTAATAATCAAAACATATAAGATATATTTATTATAAATAAAAAAGTAAAAAAATTAAAAATTAACAATTATAAAAATATATATAAAACTAATACTAATAATTATGATTAGACATATCTTCTATAATTCCATCTATATAGGGACCGTAATTTATACATGGGTGCCTCATAACATCTTCTCTATGGCGTAACATATTTATAACATCATTTTCCGAATAGACTTTGGGTGATGTCGGGGTAGATGTGGATATTGGTAGAGGTATTGGTAGAGAGGGAATGGCTATTGAAAGTGAAGAAGGGAGTGAGGATAGTGATATTGGTTGAAGGGGCGTGTATGGGGATAGTGGAGGAGGGGGCGTGGATGGGGATAGTGGAGGAGGGAGTGTGGATGGGGATAGTGGAGGAGGGATAATATATGCTTGCATATAAATAACATTTATGATTTTTCCCCATCCACACCCTCTCCTTCAATATCCCCATCCACACCCTCTGCTCCAATATCCCCATCCACACCCTCTCCTCCAATATCCCCATCCACACCCATATACATATCCCCATCCACACCCTCATCCATACCCCCTTATCCAACACCCCCTCCTCCACTATCCCCATCCACACCAATATACATATCCCCATCCACACCCTCATCCATACCCCCTTATCCAACACCCCCTCCTCCACTATCCCCATCCACACCCTCTCCTCAACTATCCATTTCAACACCCCCTCCTATACCAACATCCCCCAAAGTCTATTCGGAAAGGGAAGTAGAAAATATGTTAAGAAATAGACAGTATTTAATGATAAATCCATATATTGATTACGGTCCTTTTGTAGACGGACTTATAAATGATATGTCTTAAGTATTATTATTCTATATTCACTGTATATATTATTATTATTATTATTTTTATATTCAATGTACATATTATTTAATTCACTGTACATATTACTATTATTATATTGTACATATTTATATATTATATTCACTGTACATATTATTATTATTATTATTTTTATATTCGATGTACATATTGTTATAATCACTGTATACAGTGTATACATATTATTATTATATATATATATATATATATATATATATATTATATCCAATGTATATATATTATATCCAATATATATATATATATATATTCACTGTACATATTATTATTATATATATGTATATATATATATATATATATATATATATACATATATATTATATTCAATGTACATATATATTATATGCAATGTACATATTATTATATTCACTGTACATATTATTATATATATATATATATATTATTCTATTCAATGTACAGTACGATAATTGTTAATTTTGTATTTTTGTATTTATAATAAATTTAACATATAACAATTACCACCTGTTTTTGTATGCATATATAAAAGTATAATACGATCAGCGTACATCTATAAATATACATAGAATAGTATATAATAGTAAGATTACGATCAGCGTACACTGTACGGCGTACATCTATAAATATATATATATATATGAGGCGCACGCCACGTCAATGCGGGTGTCAACCGAAACACTCGAAAGACGTTACATAATAGTTTGTCCATTGTATGGTTCATTGATTATACGTGTATATTAACATAAGAGTAACATTACGATCAACGGACACGTATAAATATATATAGAATAGTATATAAGAGTAACATTACGATCAACGGACACGTATAAATATACGTAGAATAGTATATAAGAGTAACATTACGATCAACGGACACGTATAAATATATATAGAATAGTATATAAGAGTAACATTACGATCAACGGACACGTATAAATAGACGTAGAATAGTATATAAGAGTAACATTACGATCAACGGACACGTATAAATATACATAGAATAGTATATAAGAGTAACATTACGATCAACGGACACGTATAAATATACTATTAATAGTATATAAGAGTAACATTACGATCAACGGACACGTATAAATATATATAGAATAGTATATAAGAGTAACATTACGATCAACGGACACGTATAAATATACGTAGAATAGTATATAAGAGTAACATTACGATCAACGGACACGTATAAATATACGTAGAATAGTATATAAGAGTAACATTACGATCAACGGACACGTATAAATATACGTAGAATAGTATATAAGAGTAACATTACGATCAACGGACACGTATAAATATATATAGAATAGTATATAAGAGTAACATTACGATCAACGGACACGTATAAATATATATAGAATAGTATATAAGAGTAACATTACGATCAACGGACACGTATACATATACGTAGAATAGTATATAATAGTACGGACATTTTCGGACACTAACGGACACTAACGGACACTAACGGACATATATGTCCGTTGAAAATGTCCGTTGATCGTAATGTTCTTTTGATCCCGTAATTTTTATCACTAAATTTATATAAATGGAACTCTATATTACGCGTAAAAGGTACATAAATTGTGATATTTTTATAATAATAATTATTATAATTATGATATAATTTAAACTCTATTAGAATAAATATAGATACTATATATTATATATAGTCTATATAATATAATAATATAACATGAATCGTAAAAATTACCTAAATTGTATATTTATTAATATATTCAATATAATATTATATTCGTAATTTCAAATTAAATTTTCAAAATTTAGAATTTCAAAATATTTTTTTCACTAAAAATATACCGATAGTAATACTAAAAGTATACTTAAAGTATACAATAAAGCTAATTTAATTAGTAATTAATTATTAAATTAATAATAATGTATTATATTATAATTATATATATTATAATAATTATAACAATAATTATTATTAAATTTATTTAAAGTTATTATCTTAGATAATTTTGGTAGATAATTATCTAATAATTAATTATTATCATAATATATATCACAATTGTATTATTATAAGTTATTAATTTTTAATAAATTACAATAGATTATATTATATATATTCTGATATGTATACATTATGGCTTATGGAACAACCGTGAAATTTATAAACCGTACGAGAACAACCGTTAAATTATCTTTCGTGAAATATCCTACCGTGAAATATAATATCCGTGAAAATACAAACAGTTAAATAATTATAAATATATGTTTTATATTGATATATATTATGTATATATACTTATAACATAGTCTATATATATATATTAAGTATGTAAATAAGTATAAATATTATAAAAATATATATGTTATTATGTAAAATATAAAACCTAAATTATATAGTATATTTTTGGAAAATTAAAATCTAATTATACTCTTAATTAATGTTAACGAAAGACATATGATACATCACATTAATTTTATTATTAAATTTATAAATATACTATAGTATATATCTATGAATTTACGTAAATTACTAAATTATACGTGAATGCTTATCGTGGCCGCCAATACTTTTCAAAGTTCAAGTTAGGCGTTGCCTATATGTGTCAATCAAATACAACCGTTACGCTATATTGCACAATCACAAATATTCTGAGCGAATAATATCTATATAAATATAATACAATATATTTTTACAATAAAACACATATGCATATACCTTGTAAATTAAATATTCAATGTACATACGCATTTATTGTGTATAATTTACTTATTCAATTATAAAATAGTATATGTTTCCTATAGGATACATATATGTATATATACATATGTTATATGTGTTACATATATGTTAGTAATATACAACAATACTATAGTATGTATACATCTATGGTATATACCATGTATATACATATACCAAATCATATACGCCTCGCGCGCGCACACACACTAAGTATTTGTAACATACCACAGTCCCATATGTATGCTTAATAAGCATTGCTTATACATGTAAATTCAGATGGTACGTGGTTCCATATATAGTACATTGGTATATCACATATGTTATAAAAACCACCAACGTCCATTCTATATGCTTATACAGATGGGACTGTGGCACGTTATATAGAACGCACCATAACATGTACATACAGACATATACACATCATAGATGTAAAGAAAGCTTTCTTATATAGATTATACACGTACATAAATAATTATATATATAGATTTAGGAAACTATTTATTAAATATTAAAAATTATATACGTACGACGTTTGTTGAATTTTATAGAAAATATATATATAGGTCACCAAGAGATTATAAATAAACAAAGCTTTCCCACTGCAATGAGTCAATGTGTGATTCTTAAATTTCTACCTGCTACATATGTGATATAATATGTATATTTTTATATTATAAAGTGTTATACAATAGTTTATGAAATCTATACACACACGCGCACGCACACATTTAAGTTTTGTTAATTAAAACACACATATATACACATACATGTACAATGTACATACATACTTACATACGCGAGAACACACACATACCCGTATTTTCATGATTATTTATTTATAGGTATATATATATATATATATATATTATATTTATATAGATGTTACTCGTTCAGAATATTTTTGATTGTGCAATAGAGCGTAAAGGTTGCATTTGATATACACATATAGTCAACGCCTAACTCAAACTTTGAAAAGTATCGGCTGCCAATATGAGCATTCACGTATAATTAAGTAATTTACGTAAACTCATAGATATATACTATAGTATATTTATAAATTTAATAATAAAATTAATGTGATATATTATATGTCTTTCGTTAACATTAATTAAAAGTATAATTAGATTTTAATTTTCCAAAAATATACTATATAATTTAGGTTTTATATTTTACATAATAACATATATATTTTTATAATATGTATACTTATCCACATACTAAATACATATACACTATGTTATAAATATATATATACATAATATATATCCATATAAAACATTTATAATTATTTCACGGTTTGTATTTTCACGGTTGGAAATTTCACGAAAGATAATTTCACGCTTGTTCTTGTATGGTTTGTAAATTTCACGGTTATTCTTGCACCCATAAATTATACTTATAATTATTAGAATACAAATTATAAATTATAATTTATTAAATAATCCACAACGAAATTCAATAATAATAAAATCTGATGTATGAATTCGTATTTAAATTTAAAAAAATGTTGTATAATATATTTATCATATTCAAAAAATCTATTATCACAACAGATCCGTGCCAATCTAAAGAGTTCGCTTGCCGTATTGAACTGCTAAAGAGGTCTTATGCCGTGTCGTGTTGATAAAGAGGTCGTCAGTGGTGCTAATATTCTAAATAATTCATCTACCATGTCAAGCCGTAATAGAGCTGATGTACGTATTCTTATTTTTATTGAAGCATCAGATTTGTTCTCTGACATCACTGGCTATATGGAGAGGATTGAAGGCGGTGTCAATGTTTAAACTAAGAAAGTAAGTATTTCATGTCATATAACACATATGCATATATATATATATATATATATATATATATATATATATATATATATATTCTAATTTATTTATAATTTAATTTGTTTAACATAATCGAAAATACTGTATATTATATATAATAATAATAATATAATTTTATTTATATGTAAAAATATAATTTCATATATGCATATATGTATTTGTATTCGTATATATAAGCTGATGTATATAATACTTAAGGGGTTCACTGTCTTTAGATTTCAATGTTATTAGATAGGACATTTTTAATTCCAAATCTCACGAAATAATTAAGATTTTCATAATTTATATAATTTAAATTGCATAACATTAAGATATATTGTGTTAATTGTTCTATAGAATTTTTAAATAATTAGACTAATAGTTTTGAAAATATCAGCATTTTTAAAAAGTAAAAAATATCAAAAATTAAATATTCATATTTTAAATTTAATTATTTATCAACTCTATATCTAATCACAAATATTTTCTATAGTTATAATATACATATAACACTAACCATACTGCGAAAATGTGACTAAGTTTAGCTAATTAATTACTGAGAAATAGCAATTTTCATAAAAAAAACAAATATTCTGAGATAATTTATGTTAAAAATTGACTATATTATTTATCTGCTTTTCGACTCTTATTATTATAGTAAAAGTTATTTTAGCTAATTCTTACAATTTTAATATAATATTTATAGAACTTGTATAATTTGTCATGATTTTGACATAAAATGCATCTATATAAATTATTGAAAAACAGTGTAATAATATATGTAAACAGTAATTTGTTCGCCATTTTTTAATCATTATTTTATTAGAAATAGGTAGTGTTATACAATTATGTTTTTTATGCTTTATATATCTTTTTAAAATATGATATGTTGTATACATATAGTAATCTATTTTTTAAAGACCGTGAAACCCCTCAAGTATATATTTTTAATATATATATATATTAATTTTATATACGTTATTATAATATTATAATATTAAGTTTTACTATAATTAGTCATATATACTATTATTTTAGAACCATCACAAAATATGAATTCTCAAGAAAGAGAAGATATCCTTTAAAATTAATTTGTTATAATTTCCAAATAAATAATATATATATAAATTTATGTTTTATTTTATATTATACTATGTATATATCTGAAAATAGTCTAATTTGTTACGAAATGTTATCACATTTAATAAAAATAAATGTTAATAAGATGGTTATTTGAATCCAAACCCAAATTAAAATACATGTACCATATTTAATATAGATTTAAACCAAACCCAAATCAATGGATTTGAAAACTCAAATCAGATAGCATATTATTTGAGACTATTTTCGGTGTACACCATATATCCATTATAATATATATATATATATTAGCTCGGCATAGCATGACACGTTTTCTTCATTCATCTCTGTTTCCCATCGCCGTATTAAGTTAACTTAACATGAATTAATCTGTGATGATCGTTGTCGTATCTAAGTTGCGCAGTGTACGTCTTACGTGGCCGTCCATTGGACGGCGTCCAAGTTTTCTTTGCCCATGTAGAGGTTTCCACAGAAGGCCTTCTGAAGTCCGGACTTCGCTGATATAAAATATTCTCTTCTTCGCCAACAATGACCCGATTGGTAAATGCATACATGTATAGGATATCCTATATTCTTTAATTATAATCGTGATCTTCGGGATATTTCCATATAATTCATTATTATACTTATGATCTTATAAGATCGATACAATTGTATACATTAGATTATAATCTTTTAATATTACAATTGTAATCATATACAATGTACAGCTGCTAGCACACAAAAATAGTAACATGTGAGCCACATTTGAGTAACATTCTATGCCACACAAAGCAACATTTTGTAAACAATGTGGTACAAATGTTACTAGTTTTATAGTAACATCTGAGCCACATTTGAGTAACATTCTATGCCACACAAAGCAACATTTTGTAAACAATGTGGTATAAATGTTACTTGTTTTAGCATAACATTTAAACCACAAAGCAACATTTAAACCACTACTGTGGATTGAATGTTACTTAAATGTTACTTTGTGGTTCAAATGTTGCTTATTATCTAAGTTACATCAGAGTAACATTTAAACCACAAAGCAACATTTAAGTAACATATGAACCACTACTGTGGGTTGAATGTTGCTTTGTGGTTCATATGTTACTCTAAAACGAGTAACATTTATACCACATTGTTTACAAAATGTTGCTTTGTGTGGCATAGAATGTTACTCAAATGTGGCTCAGATGTTACTATTTTTTTTTGCTGGGATAGCAAGACCTCCTATCGAGTTTATAGGAGGTCTTGCTTATATCTGCAAAGCGATGTCGCTACAATAATAAGTACCGTTTAACTTAATAAGGCTCGTTACATAAACCCGCCTATATCGACAATCTTCTAAAATGTCGAGTTATACTGAGACTAATTAGAACGTCGGATTAATTTCTATTAAATAAGGAAGTAAGACAAATAATGGAGTAAATGATCGTACCTTCTCCTCGGTTTTTTCTCGTATACTAAATGTATACATGGTATACAATGTATACAATACATGTTTACACGGAGTATACATTGAATATAATATCGTTTTAAGACTTTCGAAATATCCAACCGTCGCATTGTTTTAAAATTAAATTAAAAATACTTCTATACAAAATAATTATTATATATATATATAAACTATTACATAATAATAAACTATTATATATATATATATATGATGATGATGACAATGGTAATAAGGTTTATTAGCACTTATTATAGGTATGGCCACTTATTAGCACTTATCATATGTATGGCATATTTATATATATATATAACTTACTTCCCTCCTTTTCTTATTGATAACATTGTAATATCTCCTTCTCCTACTGCATCTAACTTAGGTATACTTTTTTATTCTACTCTTTCCTACATTCCTCATATTACTTCCATCACTAAATCTGCAAATTAACATCTATTTAGAAGTAGACAAATACGAAAATAAATTACTGTATCTCTTACTAAAACTCTAGTTAATTCCCTTGTCCTCTCACGCATAGATTACTGTTCCTCGATCCTTACCAATCTTCGATTATCCTCTCTCCCTAAATTGAGTTATTCGTTAATCAATCCGTATAACATATAACCTACTTATTCGAGATAATTCCTCTACTTCCTCATACCAACACTTACCTCATGATTTATATTTAATAAACACTTTGCTTATCGCATACTCTTAGTATTCATTCCTCAATATACTCTTAGAATTGGCCCTTCTATATTTATTCTTATCTAGTACAAAGAACATCCCTTCCATCACTTAGAAATCATGCATCTAATCTTCTATCTACCCATATTCTCCGTCCTTCAAAAATGAATACTCAGGCACTGAGTTATATTGGTCCAAAACTATGGAATTCAATCACACCCTATATTAGATCCATAAAATCGCATAAACATTAAAGAAATATATACAACAATTGATCTCAGGTGGGAACCTGAAATACTAATATTGTTTTTCATTATTATTTTATTTATTAATTTCCGTACGGCTTATTCTATTTTATTTTATTTTATTATTAATGATATTTATTGTTTACCTACTTTTATTATTTGTATTCTATATATACACTTTTGAGAAATCATTTATGATTTATTTAAGTGTCTAAATAAACATTCAATCAATCAATCAATATAGAACGAGAACAAAAAATAAATAAATACAATAAATAAATTAGATAAATAAATAAACAAAACGATAATATAATTTATATAAATAGTAATGTATTATGATTAAAATAAGTGAATATATTACATTGATGATATGTAGGCCTTGAAATGTGTAATTAAGGACAGGTATGAATGTAATGATCTATTAGAGTCATGGAGGGAGTTCCATAAGGATGGAACAATATAACTTAAGGCGCGTTTATGGTATTTCAGGTATGATACACGAGGGTAAATTAGGGAAATGTCAGCATTTGAACGTAATGAAGTTAGTGATATATATATATATATATATATATATATATATATATATATATATTGTTATTGTTATTTAGAGGAGTTCTTTCATACCATCCAGGAACTTAGATGAAGTTTTCACTTATAACCATATATAGATATAATGTCCCTTCGAAGCCGCTCTCATGTTAAGAACTCCATGGTTTTAACGAAAGCTGATCATTTATTTATGCAC